>OY979707.1:43366789-43717169 GCA_963855925.1 Inga laurina | reverse complement strand
AGATACCATAATGCATGCATGATAGATGCTATGTGTATGACATGTTAGCTTTATCTAGACGCATGCCCCATAATGACATTTCTGCATGCTCAATGTTTCATGTAACAAAACTATGGCCACAACAAAAATAGAAACAGAGCTTCATTTATTCAAATATGCTCTCCAGTCTTTTCTCCTATATTTACGTGCCAGCAACTCGGGGCTTCACATTCGATCCTCAAGCTCCTAATAGCTTTTCCTTGACATTGCTGAAAACCCTAGCCTCTTGAACACCAAATTTGCTCTCAAACACCTTGTAAGTTCTCTTCTCTTTCTCTCTCTAAAAGCTCTCAAACTTTCTCTCTCTCTTGGCTGCTGGTTCAGCACAAAAATGAGAGCTGAAGATGATGAGAAAATGTTTTAATTTTCATTCTGATGTCATCTTTTATATTGATGATGTCATAATTCCCATTTTCGGATTTTCTGGCAGATTTTCTGCCCAAACTTTGAAAAATCATAACTAATTCTAGAAAATTCAAAATGAGGTGATCCCAAAGCCAAATTAAATATATTTAAGTCCTATTTATAGGAAAAATATGAAACATTACTAGAAATCACCACACAAATATAGAAGTACACAAAACCCAACACTGCTCCAAAACAGAGTCCAGTTTTGATCTCAAACTTTGGACAGACATATCTCCTAGTTCCCAAAATGAAATGGTACAAATTATATGTCAATTTTGAAGCTTGGGATGTGAAATTTAAGACTAGAAAATTTCAGAATTTTTAGACACCATTTGATCATTCAAAACGTTCACACAAACTGACTGTCCAGAATAGAGTTTCACTGGACAGAATTTTAGATTTTGCATCTTTGCTTCCAATAGTCCCATTTTCACACCAAACATCATTCCCACATAAATTTTCACAAGGAATCCATTGGAAACACCAAATCAATCAAATTCACATCACATTGACATGTTTTCACAACAATCTCAACATGTCAACACAATTCACATTTCAAAACCTAACATTGCAACTTTTCCATTCCAAAGTTCCAAACCAATTTCAATGACATCAAAACACACTATGACACCATTTCCAAAACAATACCCCATTCAATTCTTCCCTCTATTCTAAGTCAATTTGGATGTTAATCCACAATTGAACTCAAATACAGGGTTTCGGTGCTGCTCACAACACACACGAATCACATTCGAGTGCCAAGTCACATCATATTCTCCAAAAGGGTTATTTATCACTAACCACATCCACTTTTGAAGTCATTAACCCTTAATCACAATTTGGGATCTTGCTAAACCGGGGCTTAGCAATCCACTAATCTCAGGCTTATTCTCTAGCCTCGAGTCTCAAAATTCAGGGTATTACATTTCTCCCCCCGTTCAATAAATTTCGTCCTCGAAATTTGTCATTCCACTTAATCCAAAAACTACGGATGCTTCTTCATGACAGCTTCTGTTTCACAATTCATTTCGCATTGGGATAGTCCCTTCTAAACCACCCTCACAAACAAGATGCCACAACTTGATTCTCACAAGAATATTAAACCATGAATGCAACACAGTTGCCACAAATTACAATCGGCCCATTTCACCAGTTTCTTACGCTCACGGCGGATATTAAGTCCTACTCTTAAAGTCATTAGCCCTTAATTACAATTCAGGATATTACAGACAACGCCGGATTGTGTGAGAGCTTGGAGAAGTCGTGTGTGAGGCAGGAGAGGTACAAGAAAAAACAGAGAATAAACGTAATTGGATGCCATTTTAAATTTTAAATAAGGGTATTTTAGGAAAATAAATACGATTAACTAATTTTACCACTATCCTTAATTTCTCCAAAGTTAGGTAAATATGTTCTATAATTAGGACCGAGGGGAGTAATAAAGAGTGAGTAAGATATTGTTCCCACGAGGACTTGATACCAACAATATAGTTGAGCAATGATTTTACACTTTTGTTTAAGTTGAGTTAACATAATTTAAATCAAGATATGAATAAAAATAAATAAAAAAAGGGAAAATCATATCTAACTGCGTTTTAGGCTAAGTGTAATTCTAGATCTTAAGTGGTGACTTGGATTATTATGGCCTTAATTACTTCTTAGTGTCTGATTTATCCCTTTAATTGCATTTAAAGTTATATTTGCTTGTCTAGGTCTCTTATTTACCTAAGAGTGTCTTTCATCCACTAAAAGGCATTCTAACTATGTTAATCCCTAATATCTTGGCAATCAGTACTTAATTGGATTAATTTAAGTGCAAGCCTAATGAGGCTATGTAGGGCCAGTATGTATATGTCTATCCTACAAGCAAATTAAATCCAAAAACTTAATCCTAAACGATTCTATTGAAAGTCTAGTCTAAATTTCCTATGTCTAGGCTCCTTCAGAACACCAAAATAATTCCAATTAGATGTCTCTTGTTCAAGATAATCAAACACACAATTAAATCAACAAATATAATATTAAAGCAATTAATGACAAAAATTATCATCCACTAATCCATAATCAAACTAAATAATCCAAAATGAAAGGTTTTGCTACATAAACTGAATATTGTCATGATCAAAATAATAGCTAACCAAAGACAAAATACATAAGAGAAAGGAAAGGAGAAATAAAAAAAATCAATGCCGAATTTTCATTTGTGCTGTCACTCTTCTGCATCTCCAAAATTTAATCTTCCTCTATTAAAGCTCTTGCATTGTTGTCACCAATCAGGAAAATAAAACACTCCTCCCTCTTGCCATGCCTACAATATATATAGGAAAATATCGCCTCTATGCGTGCATCTCTATCACAATATCTCAGTTTATCTCTTTTTTTTTATTATCATATAATACAGATATATTATATTGATGTTTTGTTTTCGCTTGAATCTCATAATATCTCCTATAAAATAAATTAGGATATAAGTAGCTTTTATATCAAAATATCCTTTTATCCTATAATTAATTAAAGGATAGAAAAATATATAAAAGATAATTAAATAAGTATAAAATATTAATAAATTTGATCAAATATATCTTAGAATCTACACTTATTTAATTACAAAATATATACTTATCATATGTCCATTGGAATTGATGTTGAACATCTTGTAGCTCATGTTCATATACAAAATGGACTTGCAGAATCATTGGTTAATCTCCCAATTTCTGCTTGGGGCCATGCCATCTTGCATGTAGCAATATTAATTTGCATTAGGCCAATAAGTTACCTAAAGGTTTCCCTCTTACAAATGGTTTTTTGTTAAGAACCTAATATTTCCCACATAAGGACTTTTAGGTGTGCAGTATATGTGCCAATAGCACCACTACAACGTGCCAAAATGTGTCCTCAAAGAAGGATGGGAATATATGTTCAATATGAATTTCTTTTGATTATAAAATATTTAGAACCATCAACTGGAGATTTATTAACAACACAATTTGCTGATTGTCATTTTGATGAATTACTTTTCCTAACATTAGGGGGAAAAACAAGCAGTTGGGTAAAGAGATTAGCTAGAATGAATTATCATTGGCTCATTTTGATCCTCGTACAAAACAATGTGAACTGAAAGCTCAAAAGATAATTCATTTACAGAACTTAGCTAAACAAATGCCAGAAACATTTACTGACCCAAAGAAAGTGATAAAGTTACATGTCCCAGCTGCTAATACTCCTATTAGAATTGATCTCTCTGAAAGACAACCTACTATGAATAAATTTAAAGCATGCCTGAAGCATGGCAGGCCCATCGGTTCCAAAGATAAAAATCCTTGGAAGAGAAAAGGAGCTAAGAATATAGATGGTTAAGTCAAGGATAATTAAAAAAAGTTAGTAGCTTTAGAAGAACCATCTCCTGAAGAGTTATTATCTCCAGTAGAGATATCTCCAGAAGAGAATGTTGTAGTCCCAGAAGAGACTCAGGTACCTACATGTGTGACAATAATGAGATCTCAATAAATTATATTATGAATGGAATCCGATGGAATCGAAATGAAGTCAATGTTGATAACATCTTTACTTATTAAATAGCATATGATGTAATGAATGATAATGAGGATCATAAGCCAAAATTCATAAGCAATTACTAGAAGCACAAATCCTCAAAGGACTCAAGGTGCCAGAAGCACAAATTCCTTAAGGACTTAAGGTGCCAGAAGCACATATCCCTGAAAGACTCAAGCTGCTAGAAGCATCGAATACTAGTTATCGAGAACAATACTTAATTGAGTTAAATAAGTCCATGTATGGCCTGAAGCAATTAGAGCGTATGTTGTATAGTCATCTTATTGAATATCTATTGAAAGAATGATACAAAAATGATCCTATATGCCCATGAATCTTTATGAAAAGATCTGAACTGATATTGTCAAGAGGGGTAGTCGATAAACATTGTACTCTTTTTCCCTTATCTAGGTTTTATCCCACTAGGTATTCCTAGAAAGCCTTTTAATGAGGTAGCACTAGAATATGTATCATTGAATGATGTACTCTTTTCTTTGGTTAGGTTTTTGTCCTACTGGGTTTTTCCTAGTTAAAGTTTTGAATGAGATACATTCATAATGGATATCTAAGGGGGGAGTGTTATGAATATTAATTATATGGATGTGCATTAAGTCAACAAGCTTGCTCCTCAAGAAAGCTTGCTCTACAAGATAGCTTGCTCTCTAAGCCAACCAACTTGGTCTCCAAGTTAGCTTTTCCCTAAGATTGCTTGCTCTCCAAGTTCCTTAGTTTTCAAACTTGCCTATAAATATATATTCAGTGCAAGCATTGTTGGCACACAAGAAATTGAAGGAAAAGTGCTCCCTACTTTTTCTTGAACTTTCTCTTCTCTTATCTCTTGCTCTATTATCCTAGATATCTTTATTTTCATAACAATAAGTACTTTCTAAATAATTTTCACTAAATTTAGATGCATAGTTGGAAATTTCTGAAGTAAATTGTGCTGGAAAAATTGGTCCTCAATTTTTATACAGCGTGACACATATGCTTAAAAAGGGTAAAAATCATGAACCGACAAACATGAATACTAAATATATGCATGGATAATTCACTAGTGGAAAAATGACTTTTTAGACCGATTAAAAAAGACTTTTTCGACCGGTTGTGGATTAGGTCTTGTTACAGTTGGTCTAAAAAGTCTATGACTTTTTACAACGGTCTAAAAAGTATGGCTTTTTAGACCGGTTGTAGCTACAACTAGTCTAAAAGGTTCTATTTTTTTTAAAAAAATATCCTCTTACAAATTAACTCTACCCAGCAAGCCAATTCAACAACATATATGCCAGATTCAACAAAAGCAAAACCATAACACATATTTCACAGAAGCAATGACAGCAGCAAGATCGACAACAAGCATAAATGAAGGTGTAGGCACTGGTGGAAAAATCACTTTTAAGACCGGGTAAAAATGACATTTTAGACCAATTCTGGATGATGTCTTAATACGGTCGGTCTAAAAAGTAGCAGATTTTTTAGACCGATTTTTTAAATAAGTTTTTAGACTGGTTATTTATACAACGATCTAAAAATAATGACATTTTAGACCTGTTATTGAAATTACAGGTCTTAATGTTATTCTCTTTGGACCGGTTGTATAAATAACTGGTCTAATAGTCATACTTTTTAGACTGGGTTTATTGAAAACCGGTCTAAAATGTCTCTTTTTAGACCGGTTATTGAAAAATAGGTCTAAAAAGTTTCCATTTTTTTAAAAAAATATTATTCGTACTAAAACATTTTAGCCAACAAGCCATTTCCCCTGTTACAAAATTTTACCCAGCAAGCAGCCATTTTAACTAACAAACACCTTATAGGTAAACATCAACACCTTCGTCCCACAACTCTTTCAAGTCTTCGATCAAAGGTTCTAGGTAAAGTCTCTTCTCCTATGTCACGAATAATATCCTCTATCCGATCATCCCAATCCGTGTCATTATCATTAAAGGCCACTCCACTTTGTTGAGATGAACTTGGCATTTCTAATTCTTCACCATACCATACCTATACTGTATAACTCTTAAAAAGTCCTTCACAAATTAAATGTGTATATATATTTGTAGCACTTAGTCGATTCTCATTCAAACATACTATACAAGGGCAATAAAACATCCCACTCTCATCATCGACATTTCTTCTAGCAAAGTCTAAAAAACCCCTCACCCTATTATTATATTCAACACTCGTTCGTTTAACTTTTATCCAACTATGATTCATATATCTCAACACCTTGTAGCACCCTATCCAACATCAAAAGGATAGACACAAAAAGTACAACCATAGAGTTTTAGAGATTTCAATGAAATTAAGAAGCATGCATAACAGGAGTCAATAACTACACTTGTAGTAATATACCAAAAAATTATGGCATGATAAGAACCAAGCAATATTTCATAATAAAGGTATATAGATACAAGTTTTAAAACTTGCATTGCAAAGCTATTCAGTTTATGCATCAGGTTTCAGCTAATTCTAACATGCACCATTTAAAACTGGTATTATTTCAACAAACCAATAACACTGACAATCAAACAATCACACTAAAACAGAACTTAGAATGGTATTACTCCAAGTCAAATATAATATCATAGGGATGTACAAGTCAAAGCGTTTAACCTAGATGTGCAGATTTTTTTTCCAGAATACATTATCACAAAACAGTTGGATTTCCAACAACCTATAACAAAAACTTGTAGGAATTAATGCTTAAAACAACATCAAGGGCCATTTTCACAGGACATTATTGATTATTGAACAACAACTCAAGAACAGAACACTAACATGTTGAAGACCAAGGAGTGAGCTTCTAGCCAAAGTCACGGTAGCTTCAACTAAGGTTAAAATGAAGTCCTCAAATTTACAGCACTAACAAAGGGAAGCCACGCAGAGGAGAATGGTCACGGTGAAGAATAGAGGTGGCGGCGGAGGAGCATGACGATGATCAAAAAACAACGACAAGGGCACACAGCAATGATAGCGGTAATGACGGAGGAGTGTTGACCAAAACACGAACGGGGCACAATGGAGGAGTTCAGAACAAGCAAGGACATAGCTCACAGAGAAACGGATGGCGACAAGAGAAGAAAGGGTTCAGAGGGTGCGAGATCTGGGCGTGGGAATTTTAGATTGGCTAAGAAAACACCTTTTAGACCAGTTGTCATTAACAACCAATCTTTAAAACATATTTTAGGCTAGTTTTACAAAAAAACTGGTCTAAAAGTTTTGATATTTAAGACCAGTTATTTATTTTAACCAGTTTTAAAAGTTAATTTTTTTAAAATTATTTTATATTTTAGACCGTTTTTATATATAGCTGGTCTAAATAATATATTTTAGACCGGTTATTTTGAGAACCGGTCTTAGAAGTTCTCTATAATTACAAAACTGTCATCAGTCATCTTTTTTAAATCTTATCTGCTATAACTGGTCTAATTGTGAAGTGACTTTTAATCAACTTCCAACAAATGGTAGTGTAGAACACTTAATTTTCAAATCAAATGATTTAGCTAACAATTGGTGAAATCTTGCAAGATATTAAGGTTTAAGATCAAAATAAGCAATAATGAGTATCCATTGGTCAGAATCATATTTTTGCAAATTACAACAATATTAATTCATAAACATGAGTTGACAATCAATTCAATCTGGAAAATTCAAGCAAAAAGCTTAAATCAGATTCCAGGAACTTGAAAATGCACTTAACAACTGCCTAAACCTAAAACTCAACTTATGAATCAATTTTAATATGCAATATGAAGGAATGGCCAAACAGAAGAATTTGCTCAGAAATGGATGCAAAACTTTGAATGACAATGGCAGTAATAAAATTCAAGGACTGATACAAGCAACAACATAAATTTGGCAAATTTCAGTCAAAAGTACAACAAGGCATATAATATAGACTCAATCAAACTGACTTATGTATCTGCTGTAAAATTTCCATATTTAATGACTCACAACAGCAGTAGCAAGTTTAAGTTTAAAGATTTTGCAATGCTCAAAGTTTCATAGATTAAAGATTATGCGAGAACATTAACTAAGCATAGGAATGAATGCTTTAACAGCACACAATCAGAAGCAACAATTTCATTTGTCAACAATTATCATTATTCTTTCTACCTACATTCTTAGCAACAATATCAAACATTATCATCAAGCATTTTAAAACAAAATTTGAGCCTACCGAGTTAACGATGACAGCAATAAAATCTCAACTTTATGCACTTTTTATTCCAAAACTTCTAAAGAAAAGAAAAGGGAAGAAAAATTCTTCAGCATGTACAAAAAATTCCTCAGTTTTATAGAAAAACAAAGGGAAAAAAAGTACAGGGGTCAATCCCTCAAATCCTATACATGTATCAACATCAGACTTGTATCACCCATATCCCAGAAATTGTCTTACAAAGAGACATAAACCCAGTTAGATATGAAAACCACAACACTTTATAATTGCATAAAGCATGTAATTGCATTGAAATGGAATTGCACACAACAACACATTAATCCAGTACACAACATGTAATTGCAATTACAGCAACACTTTATAATTCATACAGCAGAATCAATACGTATGAGAATAATGTAACATTGGATTCAAAAACTCACTATTTTAGTAGAATCTCATAGATGAATTCAACACAACATCTGCGGATGAAATCAATATCTTCTTCAGGAAAGGGATCAGCAAGATCAAACATCTGTAACACCAAAGCCAGACAAAACATTAACTTGTTAACTTAAAAACAATAAAAGTAAGACAAAAGTTCTAAAATATACATTTACCTCTTTAGTAAAATCAGTTATGCCTAGAGTGATAATATTGTGAATGTGTCTCAAAACATAAAAACCACATAAGTTAGACATCGGTGGTTGCCTACGGCTCTAAAAAAGAATATGGTATCATTAAAACCAGTATAAAAGCATGGATTATTGAATACATTCTTAAAACAAACCAATATATACTAACCTTTGGCATAATCCGTGTAAGGTCTTTTATGCACGAACATGCTACCACAAGCAGCGTGTAGGAATGTCCGCATAGCCCTATCATAAAAATCACAAAGGTTATTATTTTACACAAATTCCATAAACTTTGCACACGAAAGGTAATAATGCAAGAAAACTTACGAGTTCGTGGTCTTTTTCAATTCATTCCCTGGCTTAAAGTGGAGGGAGCATAAGAAGATGACTATGTAACTATTCTTGCATAGAAGAATCAATTGCCAATGATCACTAAAAAAATAGAAGAATATTAAGCAAACATAAAGCATTATATATATTATGAAATATAAATTTGTTTCTTACCCATGCACATATAGAGTCAAGAAACGCTCAGTTGCGGTTTCACTAAGCATCTCTGATAAGTATGTATGTCTGATAACAGCAGTGGTCCCTTTTTCTTGGATTGAACTAGCACACGAATCCAAATTTATCTCTTTTGCCAGAGGATACCAACCTACGATTCATGTACCTACAATAATGCAAACACATAAATCAAAGGTAAACGGTGAAATTTTTAAAATATTTACTTCGAATTGAAGAAGATACTTACATTAAGAATAGTTGGACAATTGCAACCGTAAGATTTTGTGTAGGAGCTACCAGGGACATTAAACCATCCCTCTCAAGAAAGCATGTCACCCTTGACTTGCCAACAGTTGAATCCGTAGGACAATCTCTTGTTTAAAAGGATGTATCACATGCCATCAGGATCACTTGTGCATGATTTTTATGGAGGCTATGAAACTTTTTGAGTGAAGGGAGCTAGACTTATTGGGGCTAACACAAACAAGGTTTTTTGGCCACAAGATAAAAGTACCCAGGACATGCTCACAATCTTCAAATCATCAAAAAGGATAAGAGCAGGTGTATCTGCAATGATCACCTCTTCAACTGATACTCTGACTTGATTATCTTTCATTTGTTGGTGGTGGACAGTTGATCCTAGGTTATTTACACTCCCTCATGCAACTAACCATCTCAGAGGATCCTCGACAAAAATGTCATAAGCTCAACAATTTCTCTTACAGGACCCTGTGATGACTGCCGAATATTGCAACAACTCCCTTTAGTGCTCTGCTTATTAGGAGCAAGTGATTGTGCCTGGGGAGTACTGGTATCTTGTCTTGAGCTCATAAACACCATCATTTCCTCTTTCACCTTGCTCAACCAGGTTTCTAATGGTGCATCAAATAATACTTCTGCTCGAACCTTGCTTCCGCTCTTACAATGGCCAACATATGCTCCAATTCCTCCCTAGTCACAATGCTTGAGGGATGGAGTAGGAGGCTCCAAAGTAATCCCTTATACCTACCTCTCCTCCAACTCCCCTGACACGTCTGGATGCTCATGTTTTCTAGTAACAACAGTTAGGATATCATTCTTGCCTTCTGACCTAAAAGATCCCTCGGCTTATTTTTTTCTAAGTTCCTCCAGTAAGATAATATAAAATAACAAACATAAATAATGAAATAAGTTTCTTATGTAATTAATAACAACGATATATACTTACACTTTTTCACCTACTATACAAGATTGTTCACTCGTATAAGACCCACTCCTCTTTTAGTGAGTAAACAATCATTTTTCTTCGCGATGAATCAGAGATGGTGGAGAAAGAAGAACATAAGGGTCGGATTGAGATGCTTCTTCCAATCTCTCCTGTTTGGCCGCCTGTCGTCTTTTTGAGCCTTTGCATAACCTTTACGAGACATTGTATGAGGGCAATCATTCTTTTTACCATCCTCTTATGCTTTTTACCTGCTAATAAGAAATTAAACAAAAAAAAAGGTTACTTCATCAAGATAATTGTTAAGTAAATAAAATGCAAAATAAGTCAACTAACCAAGATTCCAGAGTAGTCTGAAGCCTGAAAAATTCTTGCTAAGTCACTTCATCAATATATGAATATTTGCTACATGAAGTAGGATAAGGCTCACCATCTTTCACCTCAATATGAATGTAATTGTTGGCCAAATTTATCTTAAACTTGCTCCAGCGCTAACAACAATACATCATTATCTTATTGTACAAGATGTCACTCTGAGGAACATTGTAGGTGAGCAGTAATGCATGTATTAAAGGAGTAAGCAACAAATTTATGACAAATTTGATAATTATTACATTCAAAAGAGAACTGTATACCTGGATAGTGTCCCAAATATGTTGCTTTACCTTTTCATCAACATTTCTCCACTCCTCTATCAAGATGCTAGGCTTGTTGTGTGCAAGAAGGCCGACAAAACTCCTATATCGGCTTGTATTAGGCCCGATTAGTTTCCAATATCTATCAAACTTAATTGGTATCAAGCGGCGTCTCAGCATCACTACACATATTACTATAGGCATGTTATTGTTTAAAAGCCTCTTCTCCTACATCACGAATAATATCCTCTATCCGATCATTCATATCAGTTTCTTATCATCAAAGGTCACTCCCCCTATTAAGATGCACTTGGCATTTTTAATTCTTCACCATGCCATACTCATACTGTATAAGTCTTACAAAATCCTTCACAAATTAAATGTGTATATATATCTGCAGCACTTAGTCGCTTCCCATTCAAACATTATACACAAGGCCAATAAAACATCCTACCATCATCATCGACATATCTTCTTGCAAAGTCTAAAAAATCACTTACCCCATTACCATATGCAATACTCGTCTGTTTAGTTTTTATCCAACTACGATCCATATATTCCAACACCTTTTTGTTTTGTTTTCTACTTTTTCTCCTGGAAAAGGCAGGAGTATGATGAGAGCATGCAATTATTACACCCAAGTACCTAGTTTAACTACTACATAATGAACAAGTATATAGCAATCTTTAGATTATAATGCATTATATATTGATAAGCAATTGTAATCTGAATGTTTATGGAAGTAGGAACTAGGATAGAAGAAAAGAGGATTTAGAGAATTGAGAAGAAGGAGTATAAGAGAATAGAGAGCTAGTGATAGAAGAAAA
This sequence comes from Inga laurina, assembly GCA_963855925.1. Lineage (NCBI taxonomy): Eukaryota > Viridiplantae > Streptophyta > Magnoliopsida > Fabales > Fabaceae > Inga > Inga laurina. Next base: position 43,705,203 of record OY979707.1, on the reverse strand, counting down.
CTAATCTGAATAGTACAAGTCTCATTAACAATGCAAATCTGTCCAATACAATAGGTCGACTGCCATATATATAGGCAGTAGGAACAGAATAGTACCATAGGGATTAGGGGTTCATTAATTAGGGACCTATTAGTAATTATACACGGTTAAGGCCATATTTGGCTAATGCCACTCTTTAAAGGCTAGTGCCACTAATGGTTAATCACGGTCTTCTAATTAACTAACCTAACTAACTTTCAAAATATTCTAATTACAATATCACATGATATATATAGTAAAGATCAATTTTGGTAGGCATCATTTCAATTATTTAATGGCAAAGACTAATTAAATTACCTATCAATCACTAGAAGAAAGGCTTTGAAGACCAGAAACTACACGGCAAAGATAAGTTTGGTATGATGGGGTGGTTTACACGCTAGAAGAAAGGCTTTGAAGACCGTAAACTACAAAGCAATGTTAGAATCGGTAGGCACAGCGGAAGAATTTTAAAAATTTTCACCGATCCTAATCAAGGATCTATCAACGGCGTTTAAACCAAGTTGGAAGGATTCATACCTTTTTGATGATTCAGAGTTTTCACGATCTCTAAGAGCCAACACGTCAGGTCTGCTCCCTCTACCGGTATCCACACGAATGCTCTCCAACCAAGACTGCGTGCTAGCGCCTCTAATGTCTCCTAGGGTTTCACTTGCGGCTTTCAATTCTCATGTGCATATGAATATATCTGCTCTATCAAGTTTATAACCTATAAGGGCTATTTTCAAATTTCAAAATTAATCATCATTAATTTCGAAATTAATTAACAATTAATTATCTTGATGAGCTAATTAAATAAATTCAGTTTAAATTAAATCTGTCTAACATTTTTAATTTAACCTATTTATTTCATCCAAATAAAGAGCCATTAGATTTAATTTATCTTTATAAATTAAATCTGAGATACTATATCTCTATCATGTTAGTTATTAAATTTAATATATCTTAATAAATTAAATTTAAAACTAACACGATATAATAATATCATATAATATATATACATATATATGTATAAGATATATATTTCGAAAATATATATATCTATATAATATTATTAATGAATTTTATATTATATATATATATAAATATAAAATTCATCCACCCTAAATTAAACATTATCTCGTGTTGGGCCATTCTTGTGTGCGACCCTGTAGGCCCATATGAAGTTGGCAGTGGGCCAATAACTATACTAACCCAAAAGTCACAAGCGGCCTCTAGCAAGACATTACGACTACCCAATTCATATGAGGATCGTTATCACGATGCAACCTTTCATACAACCATGTCACGTCCCTTTTGTCACACGATATATCAATCAAGGATAAGGCATGGATAATGTAATCCTCTTGTTCCTGACCATTACTTTCTCGATTCCTGAGTAGCCTGATAACATAGACAGAAACTCCTTTCATCATAGTATGGCCATACATTTATCAGACTCACTCATCGAGGGGCCCAGTAATATCTCTCTACTAATGTGAGGGACAAATCCATCTTGATCATTCATATTCCTCTGCATGAAAAACCACTAAGCCCGATCGTAGCCTTTATCATCACCCTGTCAAAAGTGACTTTTGATTAGTTCAAAGCTTAGCAACTCTCATGTAGGAATCCATGATGACCTTAGGTCTAAGGGCATTGTGACGTGGTTATAAATGAAAAAAGCTTATGACTTGATCCATGTAGCTTTCTCATAGTGGGTCGGTCCAGCACCTGTACTCTTACAAGTGCCTAAGACTTTGATTCGTATCTCCATATCTTATCAAAATCATACTGGTCTTGTTTCATCTCTGCTCCCGCATAGATGACCAACCAGGGACATTTTAGGACAATCTTTATGAATTATCCAAGGATACAATTATCACAGTTAACTTGCAAATAATATGATAACAGAATGGAGAAATTTCATTAAAATAATCATGTTCAAAGTACAATGATTGGCCCTTAGGGCACACTTTCTAACAAGCAATAACCAAACACAAAATAAGCCTCAGCAGCAACAATAGAAAAGCTGAACTTTAGCAATAGTAAAACCCATATTCATAGACAATCATGACTGATTGAAGAGAAATGATCATATATGTCTCATGATAGTTCATGTTTCATGAAACAGTTCTATGACTAGTGGGTCTAAATGTATGTTAGGAACTCTTAATGAACAAGAACAATAACAATCAAGCTCATTATAAGATATTGGCCAAACATGTATAAGATACAAAGAAGATATGTGCATCTCATTTAAATGTCAGAACCATAGAAAAAGAACAAATTAAACTACTTGTTTTCAATTTTCAATAGGAAAAAAAGAATTTTTTTTAAAATATTAGCTTTTATTTTTCAAAATTTTCAAAAGTTATGAGCATAAGTTTATCAAATATAGGATCAATTACCACTCATAAATACTCCCTACAATAATGAATGTAAGAGCCATATAACTATAATTTCATGGAGAAGAAAGAATTAGAATTCTCACATTCCATCAACTTGTTTCGCCCCTATGCCCTTGGTTTTCTAAGCTCTACAAAAGTATTATTAATCCCTTTGTTAAATGAAATAAAAAAAATTCAAGTGCAAATGAACATGTCATACAAGTATCAAACAGTCAAGAACACAACAAAATAGCAAGCACAATTTCAATGATTCATGAAAGCATGAAATTGAATGAAATTTGAAAATTCAGCAATGATTACGCCCAGTAAAAATTCTAGAATCAATAGATCAATGAGTGTGGTAATATTTTAGTTACACCAGTTGTCGCACCCTTACTTTGTTTTAACCTTTTTTTAGGGTATTTGCGGAAAATGATATGCGGTTCGGTGGGCAACACAGGAATAACATGAATATACTAATAATAAGTGCATGATTACAAAAATTCCCTATAGGGATTCATACATGATCATTACCATCAATGTAGCCACACAGGGCTACTTGGGTATCTAAACCCGTCCTAGTGAAACAGAGACATCTTCTCATCTTCGTTCCACCACTGCAATCCTCTCATATGGTTCTCTGCATTATTGTCAGCATATCTTCTGTCTTCTCCTGTCTAAATTGTTTATAGGGGAGGGTTAAATTCGAGAGAATCTCAGTAGCAAAACAATACCAATATACATGGACGATAAATGTTTAATGCATGACATGTTTGTATCACATAACTCATGCTCACACAATGACAAATCTGTAAGCTCAATGCTTCGAAAAATATACTTATGGCCATAGCATAAATTGAAACATAGCTTCAAATCATTCATACATGTTTCACATAATCAAGCAAAGCAATAACATGCATCAACACACTAACATAAATATCATATACATGCAGGAGAGGTAAGTTCCCTACCTTAACCCTTTTACACCTTGAAACGTGTGCCTCGTAAAGCGTGCCAACAACTCGAGCTCCATATTCGATCTTACAATGCCAAAGGTACCGTTCAGACACTTCTATGGTGTTTTTGGGGGGGTTATATGAGCCTATTATGAAAATTTACTAAAATACCCCCGGGGACTCGGCCTGGCCCCGCCATACCCGGTCCGGCTGTACTTTTCCTGAAATTCTAACCTAGGCTATCCTTACATATTTCCGCCCAAGGAATCCATTTCTGGACTCAGAATTATCAAATTCAATGTCATTTACAAAATTGCCCTTGGCAGCCCCATTTTAAAGGTTTTAGGGGCGTTTTCGTAATAATGCTTTTTCGGCCTTTTCCGAAAAAGTTCCCAACTGTAACCCCACCTAATTTTCCCTTCTAAACTAAATGGAACTATTAAATCATTGAAAATCCAACTCTAAGTCCAATTTCTAAAGTTCGCTGAAACTTATAAGAACTCGAGGGAAAATTGGGGTTGTTGAAATCCAACTCCGTAGACGTGTTTCTTTCTACTCCTATCCACTTTATTAACTATTTAATTATGTTATAACTACCATTTGGACTCAATTTTGGCAGCATAATGCTTAGGCCAACTCCTTTACCAAATTTGAAATCAAAGCAAATCAATCGGAATTTCACTGATTAAACTACTCATAGTAGCCAGAACAATCAAAGATTGAAGTTTCAGATGTTACCTTAAGCTCCGTCTAGCTTATCCTTCTTATGGCTGAACCCTAGCCTCTCTAAACAATGGAATTCCTTGCTTCAAGACCTTAATTCACATAGAGAAATAGCTTAGGAGAAGGATTATACACGTTAGGTATGAATTCACTGAAGAAATCGACCTATCTTGTGAGATTTCTCATTCCTTCTCTCTTTTTTTCTTCAAGCTTTCTCTCACCATTTTTGGCTGAAAAAGACAACGGGAAATGGAAGGGAAAGAGTGTTGGAACTGTTTTATAACATTAGGCTTATGTCATGGTATTGCTTGCTTATGTCATATTTAGCAATTTCCAAAACTTTACTTTATGTACATAAACTCTTTTGTACATTTAATTGGTTCACAAGCCCAATTAAATTCCAACTAATCCTCCCCTTTATTTTCCACCCACATTCATGTCTAGGGGCCCAAGTTTGTGCCAAATTGGGCTGATCACTAATTATCTCATAATTACAAAGTTACCATCACAAATTTCCATTTTAGGATTTGTTGGCAGATTTTCTGACAGAACTTTGAAAATTCATAACTAATTCTAGAAAAATTGAAATAAGGTGATTCCAAAGCCTATAAAACCCTTATTGAGTCTAGTTTCAAGGAAAAATATAGAATTTTAAAATCTGGAATCACAAAATTCCCAGAATCTTAATCTTTGCCTGCTGTTCCAGAAAATAATCAATTTTTCTGGGCAAACTTCAAAAATTCATAACTCCCAGCTCACAAAATGAAATGATATGAATTATATATCCATTTTAAAGCTTGGCATGTGAACTTTAAGAATGAAAAGTTTCATAATTTTTAGACACTATTTGCTCATTCAAAACATCGGTACAAACAGACTGCCCAACAAAGAGTTTCAATGGACAGAATTTCAGTTTTTGCACATTTGCTTCCAATGGTTCAAATTTCACATCAAACACCATTCCCACACAAATTTTCACAAGTAATCCATTGGAAGCACTAATTCAACCAAATTCACATCACATTGACATGTTTCACAAGAACCCTAACATGTCAACACAATTCACAATTCAAACTCCACATTGCCATTGCTTTCTATTCAAAGTTCAAAACCAATTCCAATGACCATATCACACCACATGACACCAATTCCACCACAATACACTAACCAAATCATCCATTTCACAATTATACCAAAATCAAGGCAAAATTCATAATTCTCATCATCTTCTCTATAAGTGTTCATTTATAACTAATCACATCCACTTTTGGAGTCATTTACCCTTAATCAAAATTTGGGATCCTACTAAACCGGGGCTTAGCAGTCCACTTATTTCAGGTTTATTCTCTAGCCCCAAATCTTAAAATTCGGGGTTTTACATTTCTCCCTTCGTTCAATAAATTTCGCCCTCGAAATTTGTCGCATCACTTAATCCACAAACTACGGATGTTTCTTCACGACAGCTTCCATTTCACTAATCATTTCACATTGGGACGGTCCTTCTAGACCCACACAAACCATATGCCACACATTTGATTCTTGCAAGAATCCTAAACAATGAATGCAACCCAGTTGCCACAAACTACAATCGGCCCATTTCACGATTGCCACACAAATACAATCACTATACATTTGCCAAGAAAATGCAATCGCCACCACGTACGATTGCCACAACACACTATTATCATATATCACAATATCTGGAGGCTCTAAATCATGAGCCATATCATAAGATCTCGGCAGTTGGCCGGCATAGGCCACCACTCTGCTCAACTCAATCTAGTTACTCCTTCCGGGAGTAACCCTAAAGCACCATAAACTCACTTCACATAATGATAGCCTCTACTGTATACACAAGTACTTAAGCTCTCGCTGTTTGCAAAAATACCTCAGCTTTCCACCGTTTGCAAAGATACCTTGGCTTCCCACCATTTACCACATTCATAACATTATCAAATCATCGTATCAACTTTCACGACATTACCTTTACCTGTACACCCACCAGTGACTCCGCTAGTGGTAACCAGGACTTTTGGGTCTCAACCACAATATCACATCGCCGTATCAACTTCCACGGCATTACCCTCACCCATATACCCACCAGTGACTCCGCTAGTGGTAACCGGGATTTTTGGGTATTACACAATATCCACGGCAAATTCATATTGATGCATGACTCATAAGTCACAAGACGACAACGCTCCCGGCTATATACACAATGATAAGTGACGATTGTCACAAGCGACAGCTCCAAAGCTGTATTCAGCTACCATAATGATGCATGACTCATAAGTCACAAGACGACAGCTTTTATTGTATAACGACAGCTCTCACAGCCATGGTGCAATAACGGCTGCAATCACCACTGTATGTACATAAACGACAGCTTGCGCTGTATAACGACAGCTTTCACTATATAACGACAGCTTTCAAGGCGATGGTGCAATCACCACTGTATGCACAGAAATGATAGCTTGTGCTGTATAATGATAGCTTATGCTATATAACGATACCTTTCGAATGACAGCTCTCACGGTCATAGTGCAATAATGACCGCAATCACCGCTGTATGCACAGTAACGACATCTTGCACTGTATAACGACAGCTCTCACGGCCATGGTGCAATAACGACTGCAATCATCGCTGTATGCACAGAAACGGCAGCTTGCGCTGTATAGCAACAACTTACGCTGTATAACGATAGCTCTCACGGTCATGGTGCAATAATAACTGCAATCACCGCTATATGCACAAAAACGACAGCTTATGCTGTATAACGACAGCTATCCCAGCTACATTCACATAGCTTCCGCAACAACAGACATCACAGATTCTAATTTTACGCACTGCTTTTCGGCCTGGGGTCAACACCGGTGTAACTAGCCTGGTGGCTAGCTATGCTGGCAATGCCGGGGTAAGTGCCCTCATAAATGAGAACCCCTGATCATGTAGTCGAATTCGCCATTAGCTGAACTAGCTCTGCTCCGTTGCTAGAACCACACCCCGATCCCAGCTTGTTCACAATTGTCACACCCCACCCTCATCCCCTTTTACCACCAGGAAGGCACACAGTTCTTACCAAAACTGTTGCTTGCATCTCAGGGACTATTGGCGTGGTGGTGCAACTCATAACATATACTGTCACATCCCTGTGGCACCGCCCCAAAGGCATGGTCTAGGCCCAACACTTGGTGAATGCTCCAAGACTAGGGTTTGAAGATGGACTCACAATACACAAATCACATCAAGCTGGAACCAAGTATACATTCATCACCGATGCCTTTTCGCATTACAATCTATATAATCCATCAAGCTGGGTAAGGCACACCTAAATCCTTGCTTGTTCACAACATATCACAACACAGTAAAATCAAACTAGAATCCTCTAAGACTCCCTTCTCATACAAATACATGGCCCTGAAGTTCCACTTCCAGAAGCCATAACCAGCATATCGTTGAGAGCCCATGCTCCCAACATTCCCATAGCTCTACTCTACGATTCAACATCACAGCGGTTACACTCTACGGTTCGTTGTCACAGCGGCTGCACATTAGGGTTTATCGTCACAGCGGCTTTCACAAAATCACATAGTCAATCCCTCGTAAACTACCGCTCAAGTGGAACAGTCCTCCACCATGGGAACCCCCATGCGGCCGCAACTGAAAGACACACAAATAGCCTTTCGGCTCACATATACACATCCCCCGTATTACACCGCCCCGAAGGTACGGTCCTCCCACTGGAAACACCGATGGGCCGCAGGTGAAAATTCACAAATAGCCCTTCCGATCAGATGTCATCGTAGGTAGCCCTCTCCAATCAGAACTCTCTGTAGATAGCACTCTCCGATCCAAATCCTCTGTAGATAACTTTCTCCCTGTGATAGATTAACAACTAGCAGCCTCAGAATACCTGATACACATTTCAATTCGAATTTAGTACCATACTATGGTACCTCAAACTATCCAGGTCAAGTCAACTTCCTAAGAATCAGGCCAACTATTGAGTCTAATCATTGGATCACAATTCATCTATCAAAACCTCAACATCAGTTGAACCGGGAAATCACTTCCCTCATTTCTACAGAGCACTATTAACTCCAACACAAGTTCAAATATCTCTGCCAGCCTAAGGCACACTGGTCCCCTAGGTCTTAGGGCCTATAAGCACACAAGTCCCGTATAACATGGCCAGTGATGTCATACCACCTAGGGTTTCTCACCCAACATTTAGGTTGGTGTCATGATGAACCTAGAACCTCAATATTACATTCCTTAGAAATCATTCTCCTCTATTCTCTAATCAGACCCATCTTTCCCTCACACAGGATCTAATAGATCATCTTTTATAGATGATCATTGGTCTTTTATAGATGATCATTGGTCATGGAGAAACCTTAAGACAATCACTATGTATCAAGTCTCCATGACCCTATCAACTTACTTCCCAGGGGGTCACCCATCCTAGGATTTCCCTGGGTTGAGCAAGCTTAACTTTCGCATACCCATGCCTAAACCTAGATACCAGCTTCTATTGCTTCCATCCACGAGCACCCAGTGACTACCCTCATCTCAAAAGATTGCCAACTATCTCCGGTCACCAAAATATTAGGTGTAGACCGCACATTGGCCTTGGCCATACCCACTTCCTCAGGTTCCGCAATATCCTTAGACCATTCTCGTCTAGTATTGCACCACTAGCTGCCCTTCGGTACTCACCATTTCTCATGGCTGATTCACAAATCAGAAAGATACCCTCCTTTGGTACCTCTCATCCGTGCATATTTCCTAGCACCGTGTAATCAAGACCATATCAATATACCATCATTTTGCCAGAACCACTCACCCTTCCAGAACCGCTTAGGCTCTTCCAGAACCGTTTGAAGCTCTGATACCAAAATGTCACACCTTTACCTTGTTTTAACCTTTTTTCAAAGTATTCACGGAAAATGATATGCGGTTCGGTGGGCAATACAGGAATAACATGAATATACTGATAATAAGTGCATGATTACAAAAATTCCCCATAGGGGTTCCTACATGATCATTACCATCAATGTAGCCACATAGGGTTACTTGGGTATCTAAACCCGTCCTAGTGAAACAGAGCCATCTTCTCATCTTCGTTCCACCACTGCAATCCCCTCATATGGTTCTCTGCATTGTTCTCAGCATATCTTCTGTCTTCTCCTGTCTAAATTGTTGGAAGGGGAGGGTGAGATTTGAGAGAATCTCAGTAGGAAAATAATACCAATATGCATGTATGATAAATGTTTAATGCATGACATGCTTGCATCACATAACTCATGCTCACACAATGACAAATCTGTAAGCTCAATACTTCGAATAATATACTTATGGCCATAGCATAAATTGAAACATAGCTTTAAATCATTCATACATATTTCACATAATCAAGCAAAGCAATAACATGCATCAACACACTAACAAAAATATCATATACATGCAGGAGAGGTAAGTTCCCTACCTTAACCCTTTCACACCTCGAAACGTTGCCTCGTAAAGCGTGCCACAACTAGGGCTCTATATTCGATCCTACAATGCCAAAGGTACCGCTCAGACACTTCCATAGTGTTTCTGGGGGTTATATGAGCCTATTATGAAAGTTTACTAAAATACCCCCGGGGACCCGGCTGGCCCCGCCATACCCGGTCGGCTGTACTTTTCCCGAAATTCTAACCTGGGCTATCCTAACATATTTCCGCCCAAAGAATCCATTTCCAGACTCAGAATTATCAAATTCAATGTCAATTACAAAATTGCCCTTGGCAACCCCATTTTAAAGGTTTTAGGGACATTTTCGTAATTATGTTTTTTCGGCCTTTTCTGAAAAAGTGCCCAACTGTAACCCCACCTAATTTTCCCTTTTGAATTAAATGGAACCATCAAATTATTGAAAATCCAAATCTAAGGCTCCATACTCCTCCTATCACGCCTTTACCTTGTTTTAACCTTTTTTTTTCAGAATATTCGCGGAAAACGATATGCGATTCAGTGGGCAACACAGGAATAACATGAATATACTGATAATTAGTGCATGATTACAAAAATTCCCCATAGGGGTTCCTACATGATCATTACCATCAATGTAGCCACACATGGCTACTTGGGTATCTAAACCCGTCCCAATGAAACAGAAACATCTTCTTGTCTTCGTTCCACCACTGCAATCCCTTCATATGGTTCTCTACATTGTTCTCAGCATATCTTCTGTCTTCTCCTGTCTAAATTGTTTGTAGGGGAGGGTGAGATTCGAGAGAATCTCAGTAGGAAAACAATACCAATATGCATGGACAATAAATGTTTAATGCATGACATGCTTGCATCACATAACTCATGCTCACACAATGACAAATCTGTAAGCTTAATGCTTCAAACAATATACTTATGGCCATAGCATAAATTGAAACATAGCTTCAAATCATTCATAAATGTTTTACATAATCAAGCAAAGCAATAACATACATCAACACACTAACACAAATATCATATACATGCAGGAGAGGTAAGTTCCTTACTTTAACCCTTTTCCGTCTTGAAACGTGTGCCTCGTAAAGCGTGACAACAGCTCTGGCTCCATATTCGATCCTACAATTCCAAATGTACCATTTAGACACTTCCATAGTGCTTCTGGGGTTTATATGAGCCTATTATTAAAATTTTACAAAAATGCCCCCGGGGACCCAACCTGGCCACGCTTTACCCGGTCCGGTTGTACTTTTCCTGAAATTCTATCTTAGGCTATCCTAACATATTTTCATCCAAAGAATCCATTTCCTGACTCAGAATTATCAAATTTATTGTCAAATTACAAATTTACCCTTGGCAGCCCCACTTTAAGGGTTTTAGGGGCATTTTCGTAATTATGCTTTTTCGGCCTTTTCCGAAAAAGTGACCAACTGTAACCCCACCTAATTTTTGCTCTTGAACTCAATGGAACAATCAAATCATTGAAAATCTAACTCTAAACCCTCCAAACTAGCCTTGGCTGAAATTCTCTGTTGCCCGGGAAAAATTGGGGTTTTTCGGTTTCGGCTGCGTAAACACGTTCCTTTCTACTCCTAACCACTTTATTGACTATTCCATTAGGTTACAACTACCATTTAGTACCAATTTGGGTAGCATAACAGCCCCACACACCCATTTTCCATTTTTGAAACCAATGACAATCCGGCAAAATTTCATCGATTAAATTGTCCACAATAACGAGAATAGTCAATATACAAGAGTTTGAAAAATACCTCAAGCTCCCAAAAGCTTTTCCTTTAGGCTGAAAACCATAGCCCTCCTAACTCCAAAAATATTGCTTCAAACACCTCAAACAACATAGAAGATAATCTTAGGAGAAGGATTATACACGTTAGGTACGAATTAACCGAAGAAATCGACCTATCTCGTGAGTTTTTTCCTCTCCTTCTCTCTCTAAAAGCACATAACTTCCTCTCTCTATTTTTTTGAAATGGAGTCAGTTTCAACTGAATAAAGGAGGAAGATGATGTTTTATTTTAATATCTTCTATCATATTTCATTTATTTAATAATTTCCCAATTTCGAATTTTTACAAAATTCTAGTAGATTTCTGCCCAAACTTTGAAAAATCATAACTAATTCTAGAAAAATTGAAATAAGGTGATCCCAAAGCCTAATGAAAGATCTTTAAGTCCTCTTAATAGGAAAAATATGGATCATTGCTAAAAATCACGAAAAAAGTACAGAATTACACAAATATTCACACTACTCCAAAATTAAGTCTAGTTTCGACATCAAAATTTGGGCAACCATAACTCCCAGCTCACAAAATGAAATGACTGAAAAGGAATACATTGAAAACACCAAATCAAATATCAAATATCATTCCCACACAAATTTTCACAAGGAATACATTGAAAACACCAAATCAACCAAATTCAAATTACATTGACATGTTTTCACAATAATCACAACATGTCAACACAATTCACAATTCCAACCTCAACATTGCAATTCTTCCATTTCCAATTCAAAACCAATTCCAATGGCACCAAAACACAATATGACACCATTGTAACTACAATGCTCTATCCAATTCATCCATTTCACAAATATACCAAAATCAAAGCAAAATCCACAATTCACATCGTATTCTCCAAAGTTCACCATTTTACTTTCTTTAATACCCCAAAGATATAAGAATAATTAGGGAATAAATTTGAGCTTCATTTAAACCGGGGCTTAGCAGACTTCTTATCTCAGGCTTATTATCTAGCCTCAAATCTCAAAATTTGGGGTATTACACCTCCTCCAAAAAAGGAAATGCAGAAGCAAGTCGCTACTACATCTTCTACTACAAATTAACAATTGGTGTTTAAAAGATAGTCAAACTAGTAGTAGTGAAAATTGCCCTAAAACCCAAAAAATTGATAACATAAATTGGAAAAATCCAACAAAATTGTATTATCCTAGGGCTACTCCGGATATAATGCTTGAAGAAAGAGACTATGTTCTCAAACAATTCAATGCTAACAACATCTATGTTTGGAACATAGATGGCAAATCTGAAACAAATATTTTGGAAATTCTCCAACAAATGACAATGGTCAGTAATGCCTATGCTATATACAACAATTGCCAAGAAGAAGATGTTGTTCATATATTGATATCTGGCTTTACTGGGCAACTCAGAGGTTGGTGGGATTACCATCTAACTCATGAACAAAAATCTGAAATTCTACAAGCTGTAAAAACTGCTCATGATGGTACTTCAATCACTAGCGATGGTGAACCTGTGTTTGACGTTGTTAACTCTCTCATAGTTAACATAGTTGCACACTTCATTGGAGATCCTTCTCTTTGGAGAGACAAGTTGGCAGATCTTTTGTCCAATCTTAAATGCAAAACCTTATCTCATTTTAAATGGTATAGGGATAATTCCCTAATCAGAGTTATGGCCAGAGAAGGTGGAAATCATCCAATCTGGAAAGAAAAATTCCTACATGGTCTTCCTAGTTCCTTAGGAGATAAAATTAGGGGGGAAATTAGAAACCAAACTGGTGATGGTCAGATCATTATGAAAATCTAACATATAGACAGCTCATCACAATTGTCCAGAAAACTGCTTTAAAACTTTGTCAAGAAGATAGGCTTCAACATCAACTTGCCAAAGAAAAAAGCTTTAAATCTAAAAGATTTGGGATCTTTCTGTGAATAATTTGGTTTTCCTGCCTATAAAACGTCTAAAAAACATAAACACAGACATGAAAACAAAGATTACCAGGTTAAAAGATATTACAAAAAATATCACAAAAACCCCTGGAAAAAACCTAGGTCTAATCATCCTAAAAAATAAAAAATGAGTTTAAATCTATAACTCCAATTGACCTTCCTAAGGGAAAGGTTGTTTGCTTTAAATGTGGTAAAGAAGGCCACATAGTAAGATATTGTAGGCTTAATAGAAAAATTAACGTCTTACAAATTGAAAAATCAACTCTTCAACAAATAAACAATCTTTTGGTTGAAACCTTTTATGAGGAAGAATATGAAATATCCTCTTCTGATGAAATTAATGAACTTAAGGAAGAAGATATTCCATCTTCATCTAATGAAGACAATTTTCAAATAAATTTTTTTTGAAAAGATTGTTGAGACCTCTAAGCTTGATAACCCATTTAAAGAATCAGTTTTAACTAGTTCTCAAAGACATTTTTCAAATTAATGTCATCAAAGAAGACTTAGCTTTTGAAATCATAAACTCTCTTCCAAGTAATGAAGATAAAGTCAAATTTTTTTTAATAAACTTAGAGAAGGTTCAGCCTCCTCTTCAAAACCAGTTCAAAAACCTTTGCAAAAATCTTTGCAAACAATATGATTTTTCTGAGATAATGAAAAGATTTCAGAATAATCCAAAACCTGTTTCAGTTTCTAACCTTCAGAATGAAACAAACAATTTGACAGAAGAGATAAGAAACTTGAAAAATACTCAAGATTTCCATTCTCTTATTTTAAACCAAATTCAGGAAGAAATTTCTGATAAAGAAAAGAAAGAAGAAAAGGATGACACTGATGAGGACTCAGTTCTTCTTAATCCTTTCTTAAATCTTATATCAAAATTTCAATCCAGAAATGGCATGTTTCAGTCAAAATTATTGTTGCAAATAGTTTTGTATTGGAAACAATAGCCTTATTCGATAGTGGTGCAGCTCTAAGTTGTATCAGGGAAGGTCTGATTCCAACAAAATTTTATGAAAAAACCACAAAGAACCTCTGTGGACCAAATAAATCACCATTAGACATTAACTACAAGCTTTCAAATGCAGTAGTTGAAAATGATGTTTCAAAATTAAAACTCCTTTCATCTAAGCTAAAGTTTTGTCTCAAGATGTAATTCTTGGTATCCCGTTCATCGATCAATTAATACCTTACCAGGTAACAAAAGAAGGTGTTCAATTCCAGGTAATGGGAAAAGCTATTTCCTTCAAATTTGCCTATCCTCCTTATTTTTAGTATAAGGAAAATCAAATCAAATTTCTAAAAGAAGTTTCTTATAAAGTTATTGAAACTCAATTGGAAAAACCTCTTCTTAAACAGAAAATTCAAAATGTTTTGAAAAATATTCAAGACACAATTTGTTCTGATCATCCTAATGCTTTTTCGGATAGAAAACAACATGTAGTCGATCTCCCTTATGAGAAAATCTTCAACAAAAGAGCTATTCCTACGAAAGCTTCTCCAATTCAGATGAACCAGGAACTCCTGGAACACTGTCAAAATGAGATCAAAGATTTACTCTCAAAAAGGCTTATTCGTAAGAGCTAAAGTCCTTGGTCTTGTGCAGCTTTCTATGTGAATAAGAAAGCTGAACTTGAACGAGGAACTCCGAGACTTGTAATTAATTACAAGCCTCTCAATCAAGCTCTTCAATGGATTAGGTATCCTATTCCAAATAAAAAAGATCTTTTAAATCACTTCATCAGACCAAAATATTTTCAAAATTCGATATGAAATCTGGATTTTGGAAAATTCAAATTAGCAAAAAAGATCGCTACAAAACTGCTTTTACTATTCCTTTTGGACAGTATGAATGGAATGTTATGCCTTTCGGGCTTAAAAATGCACCTTCTGAATTTCAAAAGGTAATGAATGAAATTTTCAATCCTTATACTAAATTTATCATTGTTTATATTGATGATGTTTTAGTATTTTTAGAATCAATTGACAAACATTTCAAACATGTTAAGGTCTCTATAGATAGTGCTAGGCATAATGGTCTTGCAGTTTCTAAAACCAAAATCAGTCTTTTTCAGACAAAAATTTGGTTTCTTGGGCATCATATATACCAAGGAACTATTGTTCCAATTGATCGAGCAATCCAGTTTGATAAATTTCAAGACCAAATTCTAGACAAAAATCAACTTCAAGGTTCTTAAGTTGTTTGAATTACATAGGTGAGTTCATTCCAAACCTAAACAATATCATTAATCCTCTTCATGAGCTTCTTAAGAAAAGTCCTCCTCCTTGGACAGATGATCACACTAATATGGTTATCAAAATCAAATCTCTTGTTCAAAATCTTCCATGCTTGTCTCTTCCAAATCCACAAGCATTCAAACCTCAAACATAGGTTATGGTGGCATTCTTAAACAAAAAATTGATACTAAAGAGCATTGCATTGCATTTTCTTCAAAACATTAGAATAGAGCTCAACAGAACTATTCCACAATAAAAAAAAAATTTAGCAATTGTTTTGTGCACAAAAAAATTTCAAAGCAATTTGCTAAACCAAACATTTTTTGTCAGAGTTTACTGTAAATATGCAAAAGATGTTTTGCAAAAAGATGTTAAAAATTTAACATCAAAACAGATTTTTGCCCGTTGACAAGCAACTTTAATTGTCTTTGATTTTGAAATTGAATTTCTCAAAGGCTCTTCAAATTCCCTTCCAGATTTTCTGACGAGATAATTTTTGCAGGGGAAATAAGGTGACAAAAAATGTCAGATAAAGAGAGAAAAGAGAAAGGAAAGGGCTTTTTCAAGAAGGAATTGATCCCAAGAAGATAGCAAAATCTCATCCTCTGGTTGCAAAATCAACAGCAGGATCATCGATCCACCAAAAGGATTCTTCTTCAATGACCAAAACCTCTAAGCAATCCACTCCCAAAACTTCAGGAATCATAATGGACCCAAAACTTTATGCATTCCCAATTAAAACACTCCAAGCTTTGCATTCCAATCAAACCTTGGCCAAATTACCATCCAAAAGCTGGGCTGATATAGCCGAAGAAGAAGAGTCTAAGGCCCTTGCCTTAGCAATCAAAAAGAAATCCCAAGAGATTACTAAAGATGGTTCATCATCAAAAGAACTGGCCCTATCTTCTCAACCTTCACAAACCATATTTGTGGCAAAACCAGAAACGATCATAAATCTTTTCCACACAGAACCAGGTTTCTATGATAAAAGTCTTTATGCACTTGCAGCAAAAATATTTCCAAAAGGTTTTTTCTTTAGTCCAAAGTCTAGGGAAAAAACTCAAAAATTTTGGTTATTCATGTCCTTGTAGATACAAAATCTACAGAGGTAAGGCTTTTTTCAGACCTTGATAATCCAGAAGACAAAACTGTTTTTGGTTATTCAACCATTTCAATCAAAAAGATCCTCTCTCCTGGAGATTGGGGACAAGATTTGAACAAAAGAATAAAATTTTTTGTTGATTTTAATCCAATAGGTTACAATTACTGGGATTATCTTGATGCCTGGTATTGTACTTTTTGGTATCAAAATCCAAAATGTAGCCATACTTGGTTATTTATGTTCAAAACTAACACAAAGTATCAATTTCCACTTTGGTTTAATCAATGGTGTGATTATTTAGGACCTTGTTCGGAGATACTCCTAACCACTGTGAAAATTGGTTACGATTATTTTAAAAGTCATGCCAATGTTAATGAAGATCCCTTCCCATCAGATCTTCATTATTTTTCAAAATTTGCTTTAGCCTGGGTATTCAAATGGAACTTAAAATATGGAGCTTCCAAGTACCAAAAAATATTTCCCATCCTGCAACGAGTTCCCTCAGTCAAATGGTGGGCAAAATTTCTAAACATCCAAAATGTGTCTGAAACTGCACTAAAAAAATGGTTTAACAAGAATCCTTAGTTCCTAATGGCCGGAGATTATGAGTCCAGTATCTTCCTCAATCAAAGGGCCAAAATTCAAGCTTGCTTGGCTTCTGCAACAAATAAAGAAAACTTAGCCAAATAGCTTCACGAAATCCTTGGGCTTCTACAGTCTCAGGAACCAGAAAGTAGCATATCAGCCCAACCATCCGACAGTTCAGATGAGGATGATCTGGCCCAATACTTCGGATATGATTCAGATAATGAGGTATGTAGCCTTGGAGAAGATTGATTCCGAGAAAAATATGTTGGCACAACAGTCCAAGGCCAGCTGACACAAATTTCTGCTTTTAGTGAAGATTTGACGTAAAGGCTTGAAGAATCTTTACTATTTAGCAGACAAAATAATGTATTACTTTTTACTCGAGGTAAAAGCAAAGTAAAGGCACTTTTACTTGGGTAATATGTTTCTTACTCCAGTTAAAGTGATTTTACCCAAAAGGGAAAAAATAATTACCGTGAATAGGAACTGACTTGGACGCTTATAAAATGGCACTTCATTTCAGTTGTTACTCACCCGATCCTTGACCGCCCTTCAGGATCACTTCTTTCCCCCTCTTGTTTGTAAGAATTTTTATGTTTCCTCTTCTGTTTTCATCTTTATGTATTTCTTTTAATTTCAATAATATTGTGACAGTTTTTAAATTCTTGTTCTTGCTTTAATTTCTGTCTTTAAATTTTCTGCATATTTTCTACATCTTATGCATTAACGACTCTGAGTCGGTCCTTACTTGTCTTGCCTTCTTCTCTTCCCTTTCCTTTCCTATCCTTTCGGGGTCTCCTCCCCACTCTTGGTATCAGTAACCGGTCTAAAAATTAATGAGTTTATTTTTTTTCCCATTGAACCTTTTAGACCGGTTTATAATCAAAACAAGTCTAAAAGGTTTAATCTTTTAGACCGTTTGTCAAAGACAACCGGTCTAAAAAGTAAAAAAAAAAAAAAATTAATTACATTTGTTTCAGAAAATATATCAGAAAATATAAAGAATGAACAGTCTAAAAAATATATTTTATATATACATTTTTTTAATTTTTTAATCTTTTTAGACCGGTTAATTATAAAATCGGTCTAAATAATATTTTTTAGACCTTATGTTACTTGAACCGGTCTCCTAATTTGTTCATAATTACCAAAATGCCACCGGTCATTTCTTTTAGACCTTATTCGCTATAACCGGTCTAAAATACCTTTTTTGTAGTAGTGATTGAAGAAAGTATTCTTTAGCAAGTAGAGAAGAAAAAAAAAAATTTCAAGTGGTTTCTTAGGTAAAGTTTCTAATTTAAATCTTGTCTATAAAAATAACAATAGAATTTTACATCATATAATCTAACCCAGCCTTCGGAAATGTCTGAAATAATAAAGTGGGGAAAAGTTTCATAATTGTAGGGACCAAAAAAGGGAAAACGCTATGAAAAATGAGATCATCTGAACGGATTGGTGAAAAAAAAATTCACAGGCCTGAAATAATAAAGGAAGAATTTCACAGAAGGAAAGGTTACGGAATCACCAAGGAATACGAAAATTTATATAAACAATAGGGATAGTAAGAAACTGGCCTGTTCAAGAGAAGCCGCCATAGGTTTTTAGGCAGGTTCTTTGAATTATTTTTTATTTCAAGGGTGAAGTGATATTTTTATTTGATATCTTTTTATTTAAAATAAACATTTAAATTCAAGAAGATTACTTGAATCATAATATCTTTATTTGGATCAATCTTGTAATAATTAATTTTTTTTTAGATAATCTTATACTCAATCATTTATATTTCTTAAATGTTTTTTCTTAATATATCACACTCCCACGGGAAATATTTGTTTTACATAATGTTTAGTAAATTTTATTAATTAGCTAATCAGAAAATTTATCCATCTATCTATGATTTTTTTTTTTCTTCATCTATGATATATTTTTTTCTTCATCTATGATATCTAATACAATCTAACAAAATAGGATAATTACAACACTTAATTTCAACACACTAATAATATTAAAAAAATATCAAAAAAGATTTCATCCAACTTCTTCCCATATTAATTCAAAAGGGAAAATTGCCCACTTATTTTAAGAATTTAATCATTTAATTAATGAACAAAACTAAAAAAAAGCCCAATAAATGTTTTTTTCTGGTGAACAAAAAACCTGACCGGGCCGGTCGGTTCAACCGGTTGAACCGGGAACAGGTCAGTGCTGGTCAGTGCTCCGGTCTGGTTCACCCATTGGGCTATGAATAGGTCTGAAATCGGTTGGACCGGTTAAAACCTGAAAAATCGGTGGTTTAACTGGTTGGAGTGGTTTTCATTTTTTTATTTTTTTAATTATTATTTTGTATTATTTCTTAGGGGAAAATGAAATGTTGAAGACCAAGATAAAGAGAAAAGTAGGTAAAGAAAGAATAAATCTAAAAAAAAGAAGAAGATAATGAAAAAAAATTATTTAAAATGATAATGATAGGAAATAGGGGTGTTCAAATCCGGGATCGGGATCCACCACTCCCGGTCCCTTTCCCGATTTTTGACCGGGATGCAAATTGCATCCCGGTTTGGTCCTGGTCTAGGTAAGCCCGGGCGGGACGGGGATCAAACCGGGAAATCTCGATTTTTAAAAACAAAATTTAAATTTAAAAAATATTATTATATTAGTTAATTTTTTTTATAATCTAGTGTTTAAAGTAATTATTTAACACCTAATAAGGCCATAATAATAATACAAATTGATCTAGAATTAAAGAATAACATTTTATTATTATTATTATTATGATCACCTTCATCATTTTTTTAATTATTTTTATACATTATATAGTAGGATTAGTATGACGATATATACAGTTTAACTCTAACT
The DNA here is from genome assembly GCA_963855925.1 of Inga laurina. NCBI lineage: Eukaryota > Viridiplantae > Streptophyta > Magnoliopsida > Fabales > Fabaceae > Inga > Inga laurina. The sequence goes on along the minus strand of OY979707.1, from coordinate 43,685,106 downwards.
AAATATGTGATACACATTTTATCAAATGATAACTTAAATTATGGGATAAAAAATACAAAAATAAAATAATAACTTAGTTTTTAAGAAAAAAAAAATTTAAAAAATAAAAAAACTGGGACCGGGACCGGGATCACAAGGTGTGTGACTGGTCCCATTCCTGGGTCCTATAGATCCCGGTTCCGGTTTTCTCGGGATCAAAATGTCCGGGACCGGGACACTTTGAACATCCCTAATAAGAAAGGAGATATTATTGCATAAATATAGGTATTATAACTAATAATAATAGATTTTAAGTATTTTTTTTCTAAAGATCTTCATTTTTATCTATAGAAGTTTAAAAATATATTAATATATATATTGCCACTAATAAATTATAATATTTTAATATGGCCGGTCCGACCACTGGTTAGACCTCGGTTAACCCATTAACCTTTGAACCTGTGCCGTGACCGGTTCATTGCCCGGTTTGATTTTTTGTTCCTTGGTTTTTTGTGCTGTAAAAATACTAGATGATGTAGATGTCCATAAACTCCCAACTCTTGGCATTTCACTTTCTACACTCCACAATCTCTCTAATGAATAGTCTTTAGGAGTTTTTATACCCATAACTCAAATATTACAATTTATACACTCATGAGGATTAACTTTGCTACTTATTTTATGTAACTCTGGGTTGAGGTTGAGGGCCTATAAATAGAGCACTATATACTACATTTTGGTTGTATCCAAATGAATAAGATAGTGCTTCATCTTTCTCTTCAATTCTCTCTTCATATATCTTTATCTCTTTCATCTTCATCTCTTATATTTTCTTGATTTCATAATACGTTATCACCACAAGTTTACTCAAAAGGCCTATGGTCTAATTTTCTATTTCTTCTACTATATAATTTTCTCATTTTTATACTATATTTTATGTTGTTTATTCTCTATGTTATTTTATTGTTTTGGTTTACATTATCAATCTGTTGTTCTATATTATTTTTATTATTTTTCTTTTTCGTTATCTATTTTTATCTTTCTTGTTATTACCTTTTACATGTATATCTGGGGTAATTTAAACCATTATATGGAATTAAATAGATTTTTTTACCGATTTTTTTATACATCTAGTTCCATGACTAAGATTGGAGATTATTAGTACTTTATTCTCTCCTTCCTAAGATTTTTACTTTTATTTATCATTTTCTTGGAATATCTTATTATGCAACATTTATATTTCTTTATTTTATATTTTGGTGTTCTTTATATTTTGTGTCATTATATTATATTATTTTATTTTATTTACATATCATTTGTTTATTTACTTATTTCACATTTTTATTTCTTTATTTTATTTACATTTGATGTTATATTTGATTGTTTATTTTTTTATGTTATTTATTTCATCTCATTTTATTGTTATTTTATTTACATTTCATTTATTTATATTAATATATTATTGTTATATCATTATGTCAATCTTTTATTTTCATATGTTTATTATTACATTAATATACAATAGTATTATATATGATTATATAATGTGATCTATATGATCTTGGGTTTATCTATTGCTTATATTTGATTATGAATATGAATTTACTTAATTTATTTAACAGTATTTAATTTTAATTTTATCGAAAGGTCATAAGTCATAATATACTTAATTTCGTGATCAGATGACTAGAAGTCACATTACATTTTTTTAATAGTTCTTATATAAAAGAACGCTATTGGTTTCATTAAATGGTATGATTGACAAGAAAAATTTTGACACTTTGATAATTTAACTAGAGGCTTCTCCCCGTGCGATGCACGGATTACGTATTGTATGATGTGAATTTTAAAATAGATCATGAAGAACTATCTCAATTACTTCAAAATTTTTGATTGGTTACACTTGTAAATAGTTTGTTCTATTAGTTTAATATTTTTTAAGTGGTGTAAGTTATCAAGAATAAACCAAGTAGTTGTTTTTTTATTAATGGGAAGAAGCTTATGCTGTTTTGTGTTTTCCGAATAATCATATATGGGTGGTTGATGTATCATATTTGAAGTATGTAGGTGTGTGTATGTGTGTGTGTATTTCACCATTTTATTTTAAGGGATTTTCATTTCTCCCCCTCCAAAAAAATCCATTTAATTGTACACAAGTGACAGCTATCGAAACTTTTCTTTGGTCATAGTTTTCAACACCACTACTAAAAGTGACTTACAATAAAAACAATCAATGTCGTCGCTGAAAGCTTTAGAGATAGTTTCAATAATATAACAACAATTAAAAGTAAATTTATTTATAGTGAATATTTTCGACAACACCAAAAGGAAATACAACAACCACCAAAGGGAATGGCAATTTGGGAATTGAACTAACTATGAGATTGTTTTAGTTTTCCTATTAATTGATAATTAATAATTATTCGTAGCTCAAAATGTGATTATATTCTCATATGCTTTAGTTAATTAATAATTAAAAAAAATTATATGTGCTCCAAAAAATTAAATCTGATATTTTTTTGTAACACCATAAGGAGATTGTTTTCAAAATAGTATTTTAATTGCTGACATTTCCAATTCCAAATAATTTAATATTAGGTTAAGATGCATGCAATTTCGTGAAATATTTTTAGAGGCATCTAACATCTTGAAATATTTTGTGGTGCAATTTTACCCATAATATATTAAAAGTATATCAATATCTCCCCACCCATTAATAGCCCTATGGAAAATTGTTTTTGAAATATTGACATTAAAATTCCAACAGTAAGTTCTAGTAGAACTTTAAACACCTGAATAAAAAGGAAGAAACACCCCAACATGAAATGCAATTATCTTGAAAAGGAAAATCAAAAGTTGTTAGCATGATGACTTATTAGTAGAAACTTCTTGAATTTCTCTCACTTCTCTTTCAATTCTTCCAAACCTTTCTAGCCTATTTGCATGGATCTTCAATGCCCAACCACTTTTCATCACCATCTTCCCCGACGCCCAACCAACACCTACTCATTACTCCTCTGCCAGCCATGGCAGCTCGTACTCCTCTATCATCTCTAATTGTGACCCCAATCCCGATTAGCCCGTAATTACATGCCTCCCAGCCTCTTCATTCTTCGTTGGTAGCCTTATCATCAATTGAGTCCAAATTCTCTCAAGCTATTGAGATATGCTTCAAGGGTAAAATTGTCTTTCAGATTTTCCATATCCCATTTTTCTATGTATAAGGAAAATAAGTTGCCGCTAGAAAATAGGTTGCTGGGAAATTTGGCAACCAAATATGCCCACCATGACAGAAAATGCTGATTTTCCTTTTCCTTATCTCCTCATTTTTCATATAGCAAACGGGACCTAAAAGTAGTATAATTCAAGAGGAGAGAGAGGAGAGGGAGGTATGCGAATAGAGCTCAGGGTACACTGACTACACACCATGTATTGCCTTTTATAAATGGGCAACTTAACATGACCATTGATGAGCCATAATGTTGATTAAATGTGGCTTGATGATTATTAAATATGACAATTTCTAAACGTTCACAATTATGGTGATTTATGGCAATTAACTATGGTTAATGAAGAAAAAAAACCAAGTAATTAAAATGCATAAATACTTCAATGGTTAGTTCTAAACATTTTTCTTTTCCACCCTTTTATTAGCTCAATTTTACATCTTACTCCCTCTGGTTCTAATTATAAGCAACTTTCTCTCTCTTGATGCTGGTTCTCAATACAAGCAACTTGTTTCTTATGTCTCGAAGTTTAAACCACTTTTCTTTTTATACCCCTATTAAATACATATCTTTATGCTAATGAACTACTGATTGTCTCTTCATTCAATCATTTGTTACCAATTCTCTCTCATATGCTCTTTTTATAAACATGGGCATATTTGGAAAAGATATGACATTTTTAACACATTTGTTGTTTTTAACTAATCTTAACCTCTAGTTTTTCTTGTGCAATTGAGAAAAAAGTTGCTTATAAAAAGGACGGAGGGAGTAGTATATACTAAAATATCCTTGATCTTATGTGATATGTGACTCTTTCTTTTTGAAATATTAATGTTAAAATTTCAACAATAAGTTCTAGTATTACTCTAACACATGATTAAAGATGAACAATATACAACATAAATATATAGTTAACTTGAAAAGGAAAATCAAATGTTGCCAACACAATTAAAAATTAAGTGGCTTTTTACTTTTTGACCGATTTATAATTAACATTCAACTGGATTTTTTTGGCAGGCATATGAAAGATGTACAGTTGAGTAATAAATGCACTTGCTTCACATTGACATTTATTATTTCACAGATAATATTCAAGTGTCTCTTTATTTTTCAAAAAAATCATAATTAATATTCAAATAGTTTTTTTCTCCCAAACTATCTTTCTCACAATTTTGTAAAAAAGTTGATACTTTTAATTTGTTAAAATATTAAAACCAATTTCAGGTCACTCCCAAAATTTAAATATTTTATTTTCAATGTTATCAAAATAATATTTTTTTCAATATTATCAAAAATAATATATGAAAACTTGAATGGCCCATCTCCTTTTTGTTTTTCGAAAAAGATCACACCTTATACACACTTTTGTTAGTTTTGTGAGGTGGCTTTTTCACTAATAGTGCAAGTTTTTTTTGGTAATATAGCACTACAAGCTTTTAAGTGGCTTTTAATTTTTTGATGATTTATAATTAACATTCAACTTGCTCTTTTTGGCAGGCATATGAAAGGTGTACAATTGAATAGTAAAAGTACTTTCTTCATATTGACATTTAATAGATATTATTCAAATGCCTTTTCATATTCCAAACAATTCACAATTAACATTCAATATTATCAAAAAAAATATTTCACTTTCAAGGTTAAAAAGTTAACACCGTTAGTATGTATGTCTTCTCTTGCCTAGGTTAAAAAGTTAACACCGTTAGTATGCATAGTTACTACAAGCTTTCTATAGATATAATAGATTGTTATAAATATCAAAGCCCTGAAGGCTAAAGATTCAAATATCAAACTAGATTAAAAAAAAAAAAAAGCTTTTTATCTTTGCAAGATTTTCGCTATGGTCTTGAAGACCAATATTTGAAGAAATTGATGAAAAGCAAAGAACACTCCTATAAGAGTGAAAATGAACATGATCACATTGCATTGGTGGAATCAATAGTTGAAAGCCAAGAATACTTTGTCTTGGCTATTGAACCACAGTCATGAAAATAATAACATTTTTAATGTCATAAAAATTATGAGAAAATGTTATACTATGACTAGAAGTCATATGGATAGAAAAAAATGATATAATATGCCTAGAAGTCATATAAACCAATATATACCAATTTATTGAAAAGTAAAGATCAAAATGGTTTTGAAACCACAAAGACATAATGTGAAAAATACCAAAAGTAGTTATGATGCTTAAAGTAATAAGATATAAAGAAAGATGACTAAATTGTAAAGCCAAAAGAAATAATTGTAAACCCTGAACACTATATAATTTTGACTTTCATTAGTGTTTAAATTTAAATTTAAATTTATTATGATTCATTTGTGAAAGAAATTATTATTTGATATTATGATATTGATAAGTGTTTATGAGTGATATATGAAATCAAATCGATAAAAAGGTAGTTATTGGTCATTTTAAAATTTTAATATAATGCCAATTTACTTACAAATTTAAACATTATTGGTAATTATTGATATTTTGATTTTATAGCCTTTTAGGATTCTACCTCATGGTTATTTATACAATTAAGTTGTTTAATTCTCTTTTTTATGTATAATTGTATAATTTATTTGTCATTTTAAGTATATGGTGTATGTGAATATTATTCATACATCAATGGAGTTTACTACACTAAACCTACCTCTATTTTCTTTTTGGAATTTGTACTTCTTTGTTGCACGATAGATTTCCCAACAAACATTCAACTCATATACCTCAACATCAAGGTACTTTCTTTCATTATTAGTCCTACTTTTCATTTTAGCTTTGTCTTCTATTTCTTTTTTTTTCTTTAGCGCTATTATGTTGTCCTACATATATGTGTAGCCTTTTTTTTAGTTCCCAAACGTTTCGTTATTGAAAAGTAGCTTCAATTTGTATTGTGTACTCTTTTTCCTTCACTAGATTTTTGTCTCACTAGATTTTTCCTTGTAAGGTTTCAATGAGGCATAGTATTTGTTCATAGACATCCAAGGGAGAGTGTTGTAAAAATACTACATGATGTGGATGTCCATAAACTCCCAACTCTTGGCCTTTCACTTTCTACACTCCACAACCTCTCTAATAAATAGTTTTTAGGAGTTTTTATGCCCATAACTCAAAGGTTATAATTTGTACACTCATGAGGATTAACTTTGTTATTTATTTTATGTAACTCTTGGTTGAGGTTGAGGGCCTATAAATAGAGCACTATATACTGCATTTTGGTTGCATCAAAATGCATAAGATATTGCTCCATCTTTCTGTCCAATTCTCTCTTCATATTTCTTCATCTCTTTCATCTCAATCTCTTATATTTTCTTAATTTCATATCATTTTCGGATTTCCCACTGCTTTGTTAGTTGATAAAAATAAAATAAAATGTTTCCTTTAAGGATAATTTTTGTTCATATCCGAAATAGAATGATGATAATAAGTTTTTTTCCCCGGATGATAATAGTTAATTTCAACCCACCATTAATAACAAGATAATCAGAGCAACTAATTTCAACACACCAATATTGAGGAATATCCTTCAAATAATGGCCCTTTTTATCTATTATTCTAAACATTTAAATTTTGAGTCGGATCGATCGTGGTAAGAAAGAGGCACACCCTCCGCAATTAATAAAGGAAGCACAATAAAAATTTATCAGACAAATCACTCATATGCCCCCTCTCTGGTGATATTTGATGAGTTTCATTTGTAATTATTTGTTTTCGTTAACAGCAGAAGACGAACGCTCATGAATAATTAATAAATAATAATCAGTTCATCAATCAATCGAAGCCCCAATTTAATTGCAGGGCAATGGACGGTGAGATTGACAAAAGAAAATTAAGAATTTGAGATCCTTTTTGTTATCTTCTTGGACCAGCCCTTGTGCTCACTGGGCCTGAGAAAAACATATCATTTCATTGATAACCAAAAATGAATATTACAACCACCAATAAACAGTCTCCACATGTATGTATACTACACAGTAAGTATCCTGAATAGCAAGGAACGAAAAATCGGATCGACCAATGAACAGGTCGTGGCCAGGTTCAAGGGTCAATGAGTCAATTGGGGTTAGACTGGTGGTCAAACCGGCCATATTAAAATATTATAATTTAATTGACAATAACAACATAATCATCATTCATAACTTTTAAGTTATCACTAACATCAAGATACTTAAAATGCCTAGTTAGTTCTTAAAAAAAACACATAACTAACATCAAAATATAGTTAAAACATAACAATGTCAATCATCATTCATCAAACATAGCCAATAACATCAAAATAGTCAAAACAGTAGCAATTTTAATCATTACTCCTCAGGCATCCCTAGCTAGTTCTTCCCACTTATAATAATTGATCACAAACTCTACAACTCATCAAGTTGATCTATTGGAGATGAGTCAATAGGTGCTGGATTGGGGAAAGGGTAAGTAGTAGTAACATCATCATTCAAAGCCGGGGGATTAGGAATGCCCCTATCTTCATCACTTATGCATATGCAAAACAATAATTAATATCAATAGTTATGTATGACAAATAATTCTATGAATGGATAATAGATTAGTAACAGGATATTAATAGGACATATAATTATATAAACCTTCATTAATCCTATCCAGAGTTGATGAAAGTGCAACACCTTCATTATTTAGAACACTTTCAAGATTTTCTGCATCTTCATCATTAAAATCTGGAATGGGATTTTCTTTAGTCATCCAAAAATCCACCTCATCAATAGACTTATAGTCAATGGGATCATAACTTGTCTTCTTTTTATTCAATACACTCCTTCAATTTTCCAATGACAAATTATTTCAGTTAAAATTTAAAAATTAATCCATATTAATTAAAAGCATTTTCATAATATCTAAAGTTACCTATGCATTAACAGCAAGTTATGGTTAGTATAAACCAAATCATTCAGCCTTTGATGCTACAATCTATTTCTCCTTTTTGTATAGATGCGCTCAAATAAGCTCCAGTTTCTCTAGCAATCAGAAGAAGCAGACGTTTGCCTAAGAATACGTGTTGCAACACGTTGCAATTCAGGAACTGAATAGGTATAATACATCCACCATTTATCTTCAAAATAAAACACGTACATAATATTAGTTGCAATCAATTAATATGTTGTTAATTAAACATTAAACAATAAAGATGAATACTTAGTTACTTACAAAGATCTAGTTTTTCAGCTCCCTTTTTACATGTCTCTCTACTGCAAGATTCACTGCCATCAAGATATAAAGTCACTTGCTTCATTATCTTGTAGAAATCAATATTTTCATTTGAGTTAGCCTCCACCACGTTTGTAATACCCCGAATTTTGAAATTTGAGGCTAGAGAATAAGCCCAAAATAAGTGGACTACTAAGCCCAGTTTAGCAAGATCCCAAATTTGATTAAGGGTTAAGGACTCCAAAAGTGGAGGTGATTATTGATAAATGAACCCTTTTGGAAATCCGATGTGATTTGAGTTACGGATGTGATTTGTATGTGTTGTGAGCAGCGCTGAAACCCTGTATTTAAGATTAATCGTGGATTAACATCTAAATTGACTTAAAATAGAGGGAGGGCGCATAATGTGGCTAAATGGAAAGATGTGAAGTGTTGGTGGTGATTCAGTGAGATTACCGTAATCAGGGGTAAAACAATAAAGTTACCGACTAATTGGTCAGTTACCTAAGAGAAAACTTATTGGTAACTTCAAGATCAATGGTTAGGGTTGATTTGTTGTGAGATTTAGTGGGTGGAATCCCATATGTGTGAGTTCATGTGAGTTCATTGGAGATGGAACAAGATGATGACACTTGGCAAGTTTTGGACTTTTAGATCTTGGTCAATTTGTCAATACTCATCCTCTCTCCTCTCTTCCTTATTGGTCAGCCTAATGAGGCTTTTAGTACCCAAAAACTGACCCTCCTTCTTCATCATCTCATCTTTCTTTCTCCAAAGCTCCCATGGTCATCCAAATTCAAGGAAGAAAGAGAAAGCTTGAGGTGAGCTTTTGGCTTGCGTAATGGCCTCTAATGCTAAAATCCTCTTCATTAATCTTGTTCATAGTGATGACAGCTTCATCTTTATGGTTTAGATTTGTGAAAGAAGGTGTTTTGAGATCTTGAGGAATCTTGAAGTTGGAGGAATCAAAGAAGTGATTTGAGGAAGAGGAAGAGGAAGAGTTGAGTAATAGCTTCACTTTGATCTAAGTTTTGTGGCTTTTGGTTGAGTTTTGAGAATTGTTGAATTTTGCCCTGATTTTTTGGTAATTTCGAAATGCATGAATTTTCATGTGTTTTGAGGTGCAATTGGTGTTTTATTATGTTATATGTTCATTGGATTTGGTTTGGATTGGTTTGGAACATTAAATGGAAAGTTTGGAAAATCTGTCCCTTGAAACTCTATTCTGGGCAGTTTATTTGTGTGGATGTTTTGAGTGACCAAATGGTGTTTGAAAATTATGAAACTTTCCAGTCTTAAAGTTCACATCCCTAGCTTCAAAATGGACATATATTTTGTATCATTTCGTTTTGTATGCTGTAAGTTATGGTTGTCCAAAGTTTGGGATGGAAATTGAACTCTGTTTTAGGGCAGTGATGAGTTTTATGTAATTCTGGAATTTTGTGGTGATTTCTAGTAATGGTCCATATTTTTCCTATAAAGAGGACTTAAATACCTTTCATTTGGCTTTGGAATCACCTCATTTCGATTTTGTGTAATTAGTTATGATTTTTGGAAGTTCAGCCAAGAAATAGGATTTTCTTAGCCGCGGCTAGAGGTTATGGGCCGAAACCCAAATGTTTCTGACCTATTTTTGGCTATGGCCAGTGGATTCTTGGGCTGCGGCCAACCTCCAAAAATGACATTTATGACTTCCAAAGATGGTGTTTGGTCAAGTGTTTTCCCAAGCCTTTAGGCTTTGATTAGCCACCTAAATGTCATAAATGGTAACCAACTTTAAGTGTTATGAAGTTGAGAATTTGGAAAAGAGAATGACCCTATGTCCTTGCTTTGATTATAGGGTTGATGTTCACCCTGATTGTGGTTCGATATTTGCTGGGTTCGTGAGTAGCCGGTGCTGGAGCACACGTGGAAAGACAAGTGTAGGGAACTTACCTCTCCTATATGTATCTGTTTCCCTACTGAGATTCTCTCGAATCTCACCCTCCCCTACTAACCATGCAGACAGGGTAGGAGGCTCGAGGAGGAGCAAGCAGCCAAGGGCGATGAGGTCTCCTTCAGGATGAGTTTAGTAGTTGGTTATCATTGTAGTTGGGATAATTGTATTTGGCTGTTTGGATGAGTATATGTGGATGAGGATTTGATTATGTATTCGAGACGGGTTTGTGTAATCCCCATTTGAGTAATTGTAATAGGCGATACGCCCTGTAAAGTTTGAGTTGATTTATGGAACCTGGGATTGCCGGGATTATTACATTGTGCACTCTGATTATAATAAATGTGATTTATCTTCGTGTGGTAATTGTATTCGTAATGTGAATATGAGACCAGGTGAATTGGATTTCAAAAAATATTTGTGAAAACCCTATCGGGAAGATGGGTATAGAAGTGATTGTTAATTATTATTGGTCTCTATTCCACTTTAATTGCGTATTTCGGATATAATTACAGAAGGGGGTTACAACGTCAATCAAAGCTTGTCCTAACCCTCCGTGTGAACAAAGTTTGGACCATATACGAATGCCGGGTTGAATAAAAAGGCAGCTACTTGGAGATTGGTCTTCAAATGTTTATCCCATCTTGCTTGAATGATACTTGTGTAGGGCTTGTAGTGATCTTTATTCCTCTTGAACATCTCCTTAATTCCACTTTTTTCCCTTTACATGCCTTCATAAACATATGGAAGTGAAGGCTTCTCATCCGAGTCAACAATTTCTCAATAATTTTATCAAAGGAGTTACAATCTTCACAAATTGATAACACTCATTCCAAAACCGGCTATATAATATGATCGCACTAAAATTTTTTCCTAGAGTAGTTCTAGATAGCTTATGGTCCACAAAGTGTTTATCAACAACAAGGGCTTGCAAGTCATGCTTGTGCATGTATATGTTGTGCAATATAATAAAGGTAGTAGCAAACCTTGTAGCACTAGGACGTACAATTTCTTTCCCACCTGGCCTTTTCCTCAACCAAGACAAGAATATCATATGATTGTAAGCAAATACTGTTATCTTTGATTCCTTTGCTTCAATGTCTGACACATGAGGCATGCTTGCAATGTCTTTCAATACAAGATTTAAACAATGAGCAGCATAAGGAGACTAATAAATATTTCTATAGTTGTCATTGATCAACCTTCCACATGCTACATAGTTGGCAGCATTGTCTGTCACCACATGGACAATATTCTTGGAACCAACCTACTCAATCACTTTAGAAAACAGTGAGAACAAAGCTTTAGCATCTTTGACTAAATCTAATGCATCAATAGACTTAACAAACACTATTCTGCGGGTAGAATAAACTAAGAAGTTTATCTAAGTTTGTTGTCTCACATCAATCCATCCATCCGCTATAAGTGTGCTGCCGTTATTCTTCCATTTAGCTCTATGACCATCAATTAGTAATTAGCATTCCTTTTTCCATTCTCTCAACAAGTTGGTTTAAAAATCATAAGCACTAGGGGCTTTAAACCCAGGCCCTATAGAGAACATTCTATCCACAGCTCTTTGAAATAAAGGGTACTCCAATGCTTTAAATGGAATGCAGTTGACTATAGCCCATTCAGCAAGAAGCATCTTCACACTGTGTTGTGCTTCTTTCTATGCTAAGGCACTCTTGATGGTTGTCTAAGCTCTAGAAGTTGTCCTAGGAGCAAAATATTTATCCATTATCCCAAGTTTCCTCTTCTTAGCTCCACTATCAACCTCCTCTTCTCTTATATCTTCAATTTACTTTTTCTTTAAACTTTCTTTCAAAGACTCTACAATCCTATAACGCACATCAGAAGTAACCCTTTTGCAAGAAGCAATTTGACTAACCATATTAGCAAGATGTTGCTTTATCCTATTTATGCCTCCTCCTCTATAGCTATTACCACAAAAGAAATATGTGTATACATTCTGTATCCCCTCTTTTTTGTAGGCAACATGTGCCCATGCTGGATCAAATTTACCACGAATTGTGGTATTGGGAGTAGGAGTAGGATTCGTGTTGTAATTGGAAGTGTGAGGTTTAGTATTAGGAGTGTGAGGTTCAGTATTAGGACTAGGACTGACATTCTAATTTCCTGAACTCAATATATCCATCCTTGCAACAATGCTATTGTTCATGGAATTCATGACATATATTAACAACATTGGTTATAAGTAAAGAACTTATTAGTTATAAACATTGGTTATAAACAATGAAAACAATAGGGTTTTCCCTATAATTTCCAATGCAAATAAATATGCAGTCAATTAAATAAAGTCAACATCCATAATCAACAGAACTAATCTACACAACTTTTGCTCTCTCAGCAAATGTGCATGCTAAACACAAGAAAGGCTTCTCTCAATCCATATTGAAAAAACAAGCAACGATTGTTGAATAAGAATTAAAAACTGATTTTTTCAGTTACTGAGAATCAAAAGAATGAAGAACATAAACAAAAATCTAAGATTGCAATAATAGTGATTATCAAGACAAAATTACTAATCAGAAATTCTCAAATTCAAAAAGCTAGATAGTAATATACAAATAGCTCAACCACTCCAAAATTATTACTGGGAAAAAGTACAATTTCATAACTCAAGTAATCCAGAAGTCTCATAGGTCATAAACGGTAAACCAACATAAACCAAATGGCCAAATCTCCACTAGGTTCAAGCAAACTAATCACTAATCACAAATCTTAGAAAGCTAGCCACAGGTCAATCTCATCAACACAGCACAATGAAAAGAGAGACCAAACAGACCACCATCCTGTGGGACAAATGAAATCTTATTTTGGGAAAAAGGGAAACCACAAGCAATTCAACAGGTTACAACATTTAGAGCCATCTAATTCTCGGACAATAATGGAACATTCTTCTCTTCCACATTTAACTAAGTTATACCTATTCCCTATTTCAAAATCTGTCTAGGATGAAAATTAGAAAATTTTTCTATCTATATCGCCTATAGCTCTTCACCCATAATACAAGATAATTCCAAGTCCTCACATTGTATGCTAGGAAAAGAGACATGCATTTTCTTGTTAAGGATTAATGAACTTTGCAAACTATGACTGTATTGAGAATTAAAACCATAATCTAGTATCAATCTCATCAACACAACAAAAAAAATATAACTGTTTACTAAAATCTAATCAGAAAACTAGCCAGTAATCACTAATCAGTCTAATACTTTAATTAGAAAATGAAAATACCTCCAAGGCTTCAAGCAGTCGCCGGCTCGCCATATGAGTTTTACGACCTTACCATATGAGTTATACTTAACCTTATACACCCATTTACACCCTATGGGTCTCTTCCCCTTTGGAAAAGGAACAAGCTCCCTAGTTCTATTATTTTTAAGTGCATTCATTTCTACCTACATAGCTTTCACCCATTTAAGGTGTTTGGTGGCCTCATTGTAGTTAATTGTTCTACCACTAAGTCAATACTGCACAAGAAACTCATGTGGATGGTTAGATGAAATATTATCATAAGAAAGATAATCCTCAATTGGATATGCACTTTTGCTCTTGTGTTTCTCATTATTTCCTGTAGCCAAATCAAAGTAGATATAATCATTAGACCATAGAAGAGGTCTCCTATGTCTACTTGGCCGAGATTTACTATGTTCTAAGGGCGCATCATCAATACTTGCCACTAGAGGGTTACTCTGTTCTGTTTTATCAGGTTCTACTAATTCATTTCCCTTACTATTTTGATCACCAATTACGATTACAGGTTCCACAAAATCAAACTAAAACATTTTATTTAGCTCTCCATTAATTTTCTTTTGTGTACAGTTATAGTTATCCTGAAAATGATATTTGTTCTCCATGAAGCTCACATGCCAACTCAAATAATTTTTCAGTTTCAATATCAAGTAAGAGAAATCCCTTCTGAGATTCAAGATAGCCTAAAAACACATAAGCCTTTACTTTAGCCTCAAGTTTATCAGTAACGTTTAAGTCTGTAGTATAAGCTGCACATCCAAAAGTTCTCAAGTTAGATAAGTCAGCCTTGGCTTTATAAACAATTTCAAATGGAGTTTTATATCCTAGCACCTTAGAAGGAATTCTATTAACAAAGTCAGTAGATATTCTCACACATTCCCCATAAAGCCAAATAGGAAAAGCAGGCTACAAAATCAAACTTCTAGTGATTTGTATGATTATACGATGCTTTCTCTCTACAACCCCATTTTGTTTAAGGGTGTAGGGACAAGTAAGTTCATGTGTAATCCCCTTTTATTGAAAATAAGATTTTAGTTCATTGTTGACAAATTCTGTCCCATTCTTGCTCCAAACTCATTTGATTAAAACAGAAAGTTGATTTAATATGTATGCACATAAATTCTTAATATAACTTATAGTAGTAGATTTACATCTCATGAGAAAAATCCAAGTAGACCTAGAAATGTCATCAACAATGGTCAAGAAGAAATGATATCCTTGATGCATATGGGTCCTATATGGGCCCCAAATGTCAACATGAATAAGCTCAAAACACCTTTTAGTTTTAATACAACTATGGGTAAAAGGAAACTTGATTTGCTTGGATTGAATAAAAATTAAACAATCTTTATTCATATGTAGCTTCTCAGTACTTACAACATCCAAATATTTGATTACAAAAATAGGTGCATGACCTAATCTTTGATGCCATATATCTATTTGAGACATGCTACAAGTATTATCACTATTTTGAAAAGCATGAATAGCATGAACAAAATTGTGTGTCTTTTCTATTTTTAATATGTATAATCCTGCATACTCTTTACCAATCAGCTTGATCTTCACATCCTAAAGGCCCTGCATTAAACAGAGGTAAAGGAAGAACAAGGCCATGCAATTATATTCCTTAGTAAATCTGGATACTGCAAGTAGATTAAAACATAACTGGGGTGCGTATAGAATATCATGCAGAATAATATCACTAGCTGTTTTTTGCACTACCTATATGAGTTACAGGAACATGAGTGTCATTTGGCATCTTAATAGTTTTAATTGGTCTACTATATTCCCTATAGTCACATAGCAAACCCAAATCTCCTACCATATGTGTTGTCGCTTCAGAGTTTATAATCAAATTACTTTGTGTAATAGAATTAGGGATAGCACCGGTGAGTGCATGGAATGTGGACTCCTCATCTCGCTTGAGTAGTTCAAGAATCCTTTCATAGGGCTTGTGTGAACGTTGGAGCCACAACTCTAGCTGCACCTACCACCTCTTCAAAAGTTGGAGGTGAATTTTTGTTTATAGTTTTGCTTCCTTAGTTCGAATCTTTAATCTGTCTCCCCCTTAAATTTAGAGGGTATCCTATTGTTTGGTAGCAATTCTCCCTTGAGTGTCCTTTCTTGCCACAATGAGAGCACTCTAGTATGTTGTCACCATGATCTCTGCCTCTTCCTTGGCCCTTCCCCCTTGCTGCCATAGCCAGACCTTCTGTAGAGGAGTGTTTCTTAGTAGTGACAATATTACGCTAAGTTTCATCTTGCAACATCATGCCATACACATCATTAACCGAAAGGAGTGTAGAAATTAATAGTATCTAGCTCCTTACTTGTCCATAGGACTCATCAAGCCCCATCAAGAGCTGTAATAATTTCTGCTCCTGAATCATGTCTCCTTAAGCCTTTGAAGCTTTACAAGTGCACTTAGGAATTGAGAAAAGAGCTAATTGTTCCTCCCACAACTCTCTAAGTTTGTAAAAATACATAGAGATAGAAGAACCTACTTGCCTTAGCAAATTAACTTCCCGATGAAGTGCAAATATTTGGGTGCCATTTTTCTTGTTAAAGAACTCACGAAGATCTGTATGCATAAGGTATGCATTATTGAAAAAGATGAAGCAATTTGATAATTCTTTTGAGTTGATCCAATCAGCCAAGAAAGGACTATAGTGTTACATCGTTCCCACTGGTTGTATAAGGAATTTTCCTATGATTCCCTTGCTCAACTGTCGGGAACAGACGCAACATTTGCCTTCCTCAAAGAGTGATTTTCATGGCACGACTCCACACAGTGTAGTTTTCCATTCCAGTAAGAATGTAGGGAACAAGAGTTGACACTTGCATGTCCAATGGATGAAGATATAGGGGGTGTGTGCATGGCAAACCTTCGGCCCTCATCTTCTCACTTTCGCCTCTCATAGCTAGGGTTTCAAATTGCAAAATAAAGATTTCATTATGTTAAATTAGAGACCAATAAATAATTCAAAACTTAATGAAAGTCTCAACTTCAAGACAGGGTTCGGTCCAAAGTGGGTTTTCAAAAACTTTTTCCAAAACCTGTTCAATATGATCTCACATTCAACCTTCAAATATATTTGACTTATGTAGTTTGGTTCCATTCATAAATATCAGAGGGCATAGCAAAATTCCCGACAACTCTTGGGTTTCATCTATTTACTACAAGGGTTCACAAGGCACATTTGCCTGTATCAGTTTCCCATACCAGGGATTATATCACACTTTCCAAATTTACAACATTTCTAATATGTACAACAATCCCAAAAATGTGATAACCAACTAACAAAGTACAAATCTCCTAGCCGGGAGCACTAACGGCCCTAGGTTACATGCTTCTCCTTCGATCCGCTTGCCCTGTTTATAGGTTAGTCATTGGAAAGAGTGAGATTCATACGAATCTCAGTAGCAACGTTTTCACTCATATGATATATAATAAACAAGCATGTAAGCAATTATCACAAAACAACAAACACAATGACATCCACAACAGAAATCACATAATGCATGACTTTCGTCACATTACCTCAGCTTCCGCTGTATGCACATTACATCAGCTCGCGCTGTACGCACATTACCTCAGCTCACGTTGTACATATATTACCTCAGCTTTCACGTTCGCCATAACACAATGATAAGCACGAACATGCAAAATTATACATGAAATAAGAGAAAGAGTCACTACCTTATTCTTTCCGTTCGTACTCGGGTACAGATTTTACTCACTCTAAGCAGATGTCAAGTCCTATAAATCATAATCAAGGATGATGAGTTATTCACTATTCCCACTTTTCAAACAACTACAAAACACTTAGGGTGGGTTATCATTTGGGTCCTTTAGATGGCTATAAGAAGCTTAAACAAAAGCCCAACAAGGTTGGGAAGAACTAAACCAAAAACCACTCTTCAACAAGGTAAAATATTGAAATTGGGGGTTAGCCGCGACCGAGAAATGCTCCAGTTGTGGCTAAAATATTACCATAAACATTTTGGCTGCAGCCAAAAAACCATTGGCCGTAGCCAAGAAAAATCTTGTTTCTTGGTTGAACTTCCAAAAATCATTATTAATTCTATAAAAATCGAAATGAGGTGATCCCAAGTCTAAAGCTTTTTAAGTCCTCTTTACAGGAAAAATATGAATCACTGCCATCTACAACCACAAATTATAGAATTCAACAAATGTCCATACTGCTCTAGAATTAAATCCAGTTTCAATTTCAAAATTTCGAAATACATAACTTCCAGAACACACATCAAAATGACACCCATTATATATCCACTTTGAAGCTTGGCATGTAAACTATTAGACTAGAAAGTTTCAAAAATTTTAATCACCATTTACCTATTCAAAATGTTCATGCAAACCAACTGCCCAGCACAGAGTTTTTATTGGCAAAACTTCCAATTTTTCAACATATGTTTCCAACGGTTCCAAAATTCTTATCCAAGACTACTCCCACACAATTTTTCACATGGAATCCAATGGAATCATCAAAACAACCAAATTCTCATTCTTTTAATATGTTATGTTTTGGGGCTACAATTAACACAAAACCCCAAAACTCCAAACTTCAAACTTCACATTCAAGGTTCAATTAAATTCCATTCATCCAAACCTCAATACACAACACCATTACCACAATCAAAACATCCCAAACTCTCTAAGACCCTAATCCAACAAAAATAACGCAAAATTCCAGAAATCAAGATACTTAACCAATGACCACAACTTAGGTGTTAAAAGATAGCTTTTGCTCACCTCTTTCACTTTCCCAAGCTTGTTCTTTGATTCCTCTTCCACTAGATTTTCTTGAGTTCACCAAACACCACCTCTTGAAAATATAAAACCATACAATTGAAGCCTTCAACCAGAGGAACAAGATTAATGAAGAGGACTTTGGCAATAGAAGCCATTTTCAAGGTCAAACTTAAGGAGAAAGGCTTGATTTACCTTGGTTTCACTTTCTCTTTCTTCTTCTATGCACTTGGACGAAAATGGGGGCTGATGTGAGAGAGTATGAGATGATGAAGATCAGATTTTCCACCTCCCACATGCTCTTAATCGAAAATAAGAAGAGATAGAGAGAAAGGGAATTGATTGCTTGGACTTTTTGAATTAATTCTTATGTTGCCAAGTGTCAACTTCTTGTGGTTTCTCATAAAGCATGTAACCATATGGTTACTCTAACTAATTCCATTAGCCATTTAGTCACACTTCTCATTTCTAACTCTTAATTAATTTCTTCATCAGTTGCAGACTAATTGGCCGGTAAATCTTCATCCAATTTTGCCTCTAACTATGGCACATTCACTTGAATTGCCACTTGACACATGATTTAATTTATTTTCCTCCTTCCATGCGCCATTCCCCTTCTATTTTAGTCTAATAACTTTGCCACACAATTAAACTAAAATACAATGTTTAGGCACTTTCTACAGCTAATTCGACCATAACTCATACTTTATTTCCTGAAAGTATTCATTGAACATTCTTTACATTCTCATTTGAAGTCACTAGTCCTTATACAAAATTTGGGGCATTACAACATCTGTGTTGGAATCTTTCAGATATCGATTAGTGACAAACCTCCCTTTGTGATCTTCTTGCTCTAGACATTGATAGCTAGGGCTTTCAAGTTACAGAGTCACAATTTCACATTCGGGTCACCATCCTTCATATTCGGGTTGTGTTCTTAGGATATTCTTGCCCTTTCCTCAGTTGGGTCTCCCATCAGGTTATAGCCTAGGGCTCTGGTACCATGTTATCTTCTTAGACCAGCCCTTATTCTCATTGGGTCTGGGAAAACATATCATTTCATTGATAACCAAAATAAATATTACAACCACTAATAAACATTGTCTCCACATGTATTTATACTACATAGTAAGTGTCCTAGATAGACTACTAAAATTAATGCTAATTACAACAATTACACAATTACATTTTTATCCTCACTAACACTTTTCCATTAATCTCTACACAATTGTCCCACACCCTCACATATGAAGCTCTAATACAAATAAATGTTGATCATTATGTACAACAAAAAACTCTAACAACAAACAAGTTATCAAGCATAGATTTTAGTATTTCCAAGTTCTTTTTCTGTCTATATACCAATTTAAAATGATATGACACTATGAATTATTAATTTAAATAAATAGAAAAGTTCAAGTAAATTTTTGGGGTGCACTAGTGTGGATGCAAGAGTAAACATGTAACAAGGTACACAATTGGGTTTACAAACTAGAGAATATGGAATGATACAAAATAATTATATAAAAAAAATCAAATTAATGCTTGATTTGAAAAATAGCTCCCTGTCGAATTATGTGACCGGGGTCTTCCACACAATTATTCTTTTTAGTTATGGGCCTGCGGGCTTTTTGTCATCATAACTAATTACTTGTAAAAAAAGCCAGGTGACATAGAACACCCAGAGACCCTTATGAATCACACAGCTAAACAAAGCGGGTTTTCCATAATGGAATGCACGTTCGTGATCTCTGAGTGCTTCACCGTCAGTTCAAAATCTTGCAACTCTCTGTAGTCTGTGATTGACCTCAATCTTCAACTTTCTTGTTCTTCTAGTTCGTGACTAAGTGGCTTCTTATTCTGCCATTCAACACTGAGGCATCGGTTTTTCTCTCCCTCCCCGTTTAATGTGGGTAAAGTAGGCAAAGTTTGATCTTTTTTTGTTGTCTGTAACATTTTGGGGGTAATTCAATTTCTTTACATATATAGGTTTCCCTCTAATAATAGGTGAGGTATGATGTTTCCTTTTCATTTATGGGTTTCTCTTTGTTTATAGGTGTGGTTGGTGTTAATATTTTGGGGTGATTCCTTTTCATTTATGGGTTGTCTTTTTTGTAGGAAAAAGAAAAACAAAAAATGGTAGTCGTGTATATCATAAACGTTTGGAGTGCCAACTTAGAGGAAGAGTTAGAACGAATAAGTGAGGCCAGCGAAACTCAACCCTTTATGTTCATAAGTGTCCTTAGTTCTTTCTCCAGAGAAGTTAATGGCTTCAAGTCACTGTCAGATTTCTTGAACCTCACAAAGGTTATTCAAATAGGAATGACCTTGTCCAATAAAATGGTGACAAAGCCAAGTTTATGGATCCAGAAACAGAGGAAGTGTTCTACTATGCTTGGCAGCTTAATTTCAGTAGTTTTAATCACCACGATGATCAAAATCAAGATGCATGCAATTCATGCCATATAACCAGGCTACAACAAGGTGGCGTCAATCTCGAGTATAACTGGCACCATAGAGTACCCTAGTCTGACTTTATGACTCATATGGAGTAGTACAAACTGCTCAACAATAGAAAGCTGCACTGATTGCTTTTGATACTGCATTTTGTTTTGGGAAGTTGATAAAGATTGTTAATGGAAATGTATGTCCTCAGGCATATGGGTTTTTCACGATTCTTGGGTATTTATTCCCCATATGTTATGATGTGAATCAAATGATGAGGTCAACTAATCATGTGCCTGCTAGTATTGAGGATGTTGCAAAGCTGTTGAGAGTAAGGGTAGATGGAGATGAGGTTAGGCTAGCTGCTTCACGTAGTGTAATCACTTGTGGGATTTTTCATAAATTCAGCCATTTAGCAACAAGTCTTGTTAAAGAATGTACTACACTTCATTAGGTTTTAATAAGTTTCATTTATCAAATAATTACAAATGCACACTTTCAATTCATTCATAACTTTTGCTAAGGAATTCATCACATTTTCATTAGGTTTTAAAAACTTTTGCTTACCAAGTAATAAATCTACATTATCATGTCATTCACAAGCTTTTTAAAAGAATTCACCACATTTCCTTATGTTTTAACAACTTTCATTTAATAAGTAATAACAAATACAAACATCCAACATTTTTTGAAGGCATTCCCCACATTTTATTAGGTTTTAACAACTTTCGTTTACCAATAATTATTCCCGTCAGAGCTCCGGCACTGAAGAGTATGTCGTCGGTTACCCAGAAGGGTGGGGATTACTTTTTCTGAAAAAAAAAGTGTGAGCACATTAGTTAAAGGACAAATCAGACCTACACACTTATCTAGTATTATGAATATTGGGAACACTTTCTATCATTTCTTCTTTTTTAAAGTTCTTTATCCATCATTTTCGCAGATTATTTATGATAAAGAAATGATAGATTATTCGGAAAATTCTTGAAAAAGAACTTTTAAAAATGCTAAAAGACAAAAAAATGTTCTGAATATTCATAATATCAAAGAAAGTGAGAGGGCCTGATTTGTCCTTTTTTCAAAATTAAATAGAAATGACGGAAATGCCCCTTTAAGTTTAAAAAATGTGCTCCCATTTTTTGCTCATAGGATTATTAATTAATTAGTTAAAATAAATTATATATGATAAATATTAGATTATTAAATATAGAAAGATTATGGAGTGAGTTTTAATGCAGTTAAAAGTTCAGAGACTGAGTCACACTAAATCATAATTGGAGGACCGTGTCATAATTAAGTTAATACTTGAAGGACTAAAATATTAATTTTTCTTAATTTATATAAGTAAAAAAATACTTCGTTTGATCCTAAATATAAGATAGAGTAGACTTTTTTTCTTGAGAGATTAAGAAAGTTAAATAAGTTGTTTAATTCTATTATATATTGTGTATCCTTAGATTACATATCAATTTATAATTTAAACAAAATAATTTGAAAGAAAAAAATGATAAATATAAATATTTTAAAGTAATTTAATTTAAATAACTTTCTTAATATCTCTAAAAAATCAACTATATATTATATTTAGGACTGAAAGGAATATAAATTAACATATAAAAATAAAATAATAAATTAATTATTATCTCTCTTCCTTTACCTTTTTAAATCAAATAAAAAATTATTAAAAATCATTTTCCTTCTTTTTCCTCCAATCAAATCAAACATGATAACCCTTTCCTTTCCTTCCGGCCCCTGCCCTCCCCTCCGTCCACTCCACTTGTATGGCCTCCCTTCAAACCAAACAGCCCTAAAAATAAAATTGTTTTATTTTAGGGTTAAGGTGCAAAAATACACATGTGATTGTCCTCGAAGTGCACCCAACACCAAATGCTTTTTTTAGGTGCAATAGTGACCATGTGGTTACAAAATAGGTGCAAAAATACCCTTTGACCGTTAGTTTGACTTTTTGACCTTGAAAGTAATGACGTGTACGATGACATGGATGCTAGAGTGACATTTTGGGGAAAAAAACTTGCTGACTGGTAAAACTTTGCAATTAATATTACCCACATTTCACTATTTTAGTACCACCTTTGCTGAAGTAGATTCAAATCTGAATGCAGAGTGTTTAACTCACTCTGCAAAGCTGTTGCCCTAAAAAACATACTGATTGCTCAATTTTTTTCTCAAACCTAGATTCCCAATATTATTAAATTAAAATCATTATAGACATATATTATATTACTAATTTTTATTAAATTATATGATTTATTAGGAAAATTTGATTTTCAGCAAGTTTTTTTTTTTTTTCCAGAATGTCACTCCAGCGTCTATATCATCATACACGTCATCACTTTCAGGATAAAAAAGTCAAACTAACGGTCAAACAGTCAAACTAACGATCAAAGGGTATTTTTGTATCTATTTTGTAACCACATAGTCACTGTTACACCTAAAAAAAATATTTGATGTTGGGTACACTTCGAGGACAATCACATATGTATTTTTGTAACTTAACCCTTTTTTTTTTGAATAAGCACTGGAATTCAATAAGCTACTAAAAAAGCAATACAAAAACAGAAACCTAAAAACAAGGATAGACTATCCTCCTTCCTTCATCAGCCATCGCCTTCAAAATAAGAAGGTGGTGGGTGATTAAGGAGAACAAAATTCTCTACCAGACTATGAGAAGATTTCGCTAAATGGTCCGCCAAGGTATTCTCCTCCCTCGGGATATGGTTAACTAAAACCTGCCACTCTTTACATAGCCAAAGCTTAGCATCTACTATTACATCAGAAAACGGATGAGACATGTGACATCCTCTTGACATCATATTAATTACTTCAATAGAATCCGTGCTAACAAGGATCTTCCTGTACCCCTTATTCCAACATATCTGAAGACCTTGAATAATTCCAATAATCTCTGCTATTATCGGAGAAATTATAGTAAGCTTGGATATGAATCCACAGATCTATGAACCATCCTCGTCAAGAATAACACCACCGCAATCACTCTCACCCTTGACCCTTTTTTTTAACCCTTAACATCAACCCTCAATTCCTCCTGCCTCAACCCTCAATTCCTCAAACGCTTCTTCGATCAAGGGCCTCAAACCCTAGGGCGCCGTCCATTACTCGGCGCTCACGCCAGCGAAGGACACCACATCGAACGAGCACGGCGGAGCAAGACGACGGCGAACGATCCCAGAGAAAGCCGAGCACGGCGGAGGACGAGCAAGGCGGTTTCTTCTGAACAGGTCTGTGTCTTACGATCCCTATACTTCAAAAAAACAAGATTGAAACTCTATATACGCCTTTTTTCCTTGTAAAAAATTCTTTATCCGATAAACAAAACGTAAGATATTGTGCAGCTTGGTATCGCCTTGGGTAGTTCTCTTGTATTGTGTTGTGTCGGTGTTAGTTCAATTGCCTTAACTTGTAAAAAAGTATCTTATTCTGCCATTCAACACTAAGGTATGGGTTTTTCTCTCCCTGCCTGTTTAATGTGGGTAAAGTGGGCAAAGTCTGATCTTTTTCTCTTGTCCGTAACATTTTCGAGGTAATTTAATTTCTTTACATTTATGGATTTTCCTCTTTAATGTGGTTGTGGGTATGGTTTATGGGTTTCCCTCGTGGGTAAGGTCTGATGTTTCCTTTTCATTTATGGGTTTATCTCTGTTAATGGGGTGTAGGTGATTTAAATATTTTGGGGTGATTCCTTCTCATTTATGGGTTGTCTTTTCTGCAGGGAAAAAAAAAAAGGAAAATGAAAGACACCTATATCATAGACGTTTGGAGTGCCAACTTAGTGGAAGAGTTAAAACGAATAAGGGAGGCCAGCAAAACTCACCCCTTTGTGGTCATAAGTGTCATTGGTTCTTTCTCCAGGGAAGTCGACGACTTTCAGTCACTGTCTAATTTCTTGAACCTCACAAAGGTTATTCAAATAGGAATGACCTTGTCCAACAAAAACGGCGACAAAGCCAAGTTTATGGATCCAAAAACAGAGAAAGTGTCACACTGTGCTTGGCAGTTTAATTTCAGTGGTTTTAATCACCACGATGATCAAGATCAAGATGCATGCGATTCACACCATATAACCAGGCTACAGCAAGGTGGCGTCAATCTCGAGGATAACTGGCACTATGGAGTACCCTGGTATGACTTTATGACTTATATGGAGCAGTACAAACTACTTAAAAATGGAAAGCTGCACTGGATCGCTTTTGATGGTGCATTTTGTTTTGGGCAGTTGATCAAGTTTTTTAATGGCAATGTCTGTCCTCAGGCAAATGACTTTTTGATGATTCTTGGGAATTTATTCCCCATATGTTATGATGTGAATAAGATGATGAGGTCAACTAATCATGTGCCTGCTAGTATTGAGGATGTTGCGAAGCTGTTGAGGTTGAGCGTAGATGGAGAGGAGATCAGCCTAGCTGCTTCACGTAGTGTGTTCACCTGTATGATTTTTCATAAACTTGGCCATTTAGCAACACGTCAGCTCCATGGTGTTCTGCATGGAACACATCAGCTCCATGGTGTTCTGCATGAAACTGAGCATGAGGATGAAGATGAGGGTTGAAGTTTCTTCTGAGGATAAAAAATCTAAATGTAAGGAGTTTAGGGCTGAGCAGAAGGTTGTAGAAGAAAGTCCCTGTTTTTTTCTGGTATAGTGCTTCTTAGTATACAGAATCTGGGTGTATAAATTTTGTAGAAAAATGTCTCTAATATGATACTGCATAGAAGTCTGTTCATAAAAGTCTCTGTTGTGTTGTCCTCTGACGGTAGAGAAATAGTATGCAAAATATGAATATGAATATGAATGTAGTGACTAATAATTTCCTTCTACCATATTTGTTTTTATTCTATAAGACTGCAAATGAATGAGTTTTCTGTGTATAAAAACTGGCCTGTTCAGCAAGTGTCTCTGAAACAGTGGGAAAGTGGAACATGTATTGAATTGAAAGGAAGGAGAACAGAGCAACGTTTGTTATGAGGTATGTTCATATCGAATATGTTGATTTTCTTCATGCCACTTGTCGCTCTCACATATTCCAATTTGCATCTGTAGATTAAGTTTGAATTTAATTTTTCTTATCTTCAATCTGGGATTTCCAACTTTGCCTCCGCTGTTAAAATATTTTTCTGAAGGAAAACACAGGGCATAACGATCCAATATGTTATTCTTTTATTTTTTTTTTAATTTTAACTGTTCATCACAATTGGTATTTTGGTTCTTATAACTCCTTTAGCTTAAGTCTGAAAATATATTTTAAACGTAAGAATAAAAATAAAAAGCACACAGATCTATATCTAATCCAAGAGATTTTGTTGCCTTTGATAGAATTGACGAAGGGAATTTTATTTATTGGTCTCAATTTTGAAACAAGAAATCTGGTCGTATTTCATTCCTTTATATCAAATTTAAGGATTAAAATTATGTCTCAATTTTGAGGTGAAACCTTTTATCTTTAATCCAATTTGCGAGCTAGAACATGTTTCAAAAATAGTTTTTGATAAAGGCACAGAAAGTATTCCATATTTTCAATCTTGTATTGCATTTTATATCACCCGCCAAAAGGAATTCTAAAATTATGCTACATATAAAAGGAATTCTAAAGAGGAGACTTTTAATTTAATGTGCATAGAATTTGTAGGAAACCATCATTTACAAATTTCGCTCTTTGTGCCCCCAACAGCGGGCTGATGCACAACATACTGAATTGAAACAAATTATAAGACTCTCAGCGTTGTGCGTGAATTAAATAACTTACCCCAATAATAGAATCCATGTGTCGAAGTTCTGGATAAACACCACATTAGACTATAAAACACAAACAGTTCAAGCATTTATATGGGCACACCTCATGTTCTAATCTTTTTAAGTTAGACATGTCAATATGTACCTGTCCTTTGCCTGTGCTTCACAACAAACAGGATATGAAAACAATCTACAATTGGTAACATATTAAGTTCAGGCAATTTAGCTAGCCAGCAAATTTACTTTATTAGTGAAATTTATGAGTCATTCCTCCAATATATTTATAAACTATGTCAAACAACCTTGAGCGCATGCGGATCGAATTTGGTTTTCACATTCTTGGCCCATGCAAGAACAAGATCATCGTTGGCATTTGTCAAGGACAAGATGGCCCTAAGTGCAATGCATGCCAAACATAACCTTTAAAAGGTAAACCCAAACTAAGTTGTTTTCAGAAAGCCTTTTCTCAGCTGAACAGTTTATACCAAGTGGCGTAGATTCCAGCAGCCAGAGCTGTCACTCCACCATCTCTTACAACCAACTTATTTTGATCTGTTAGAATGGCTCGTAAGCCCCCTGCAAAACATAGAAAAGAATTCGTTAACTAGGGAGAACCTTATGCAGTTCATATGAACAAACTGATTAAAAACACAGCTCAAAGCAGAAAGCAAAATACCTGCATCCTCTTCATTGCCAAAACAAACTGGTTCTCCCGTATTCATTTTCTGCCTGATAATGATACAGCAATGAGAATCATTCCATAAAATTGCAAAATTAATCACCAAAGTCATAAGGTTAAATACCTGCATCCTCTTCCTTGCCAATTCATCCTCATAGCGCTCCATTTGGGATTTAAAAGACGCACAGCAGTAAAAAGAACAACTCCACTACTAGAAGAGATTAAGAAACAGAAAGGGTTATAAGACCACCAATAAGGGTTTTGAACAAAAGATGCAGAAGAAAATGTTACAGCTTTAAAGGGGGCCAAAACTGTTCGGTAAAGAGAATATTACAGTTCATGATCTAACCAGTTATCTCTAACAAAATGCATGTTCAATAAATTTAAGTTCACACAGACAAAATATGCATTTCGGTATTCTAATTCCAGCCAGTATAATCACATTGTTTTGTGTATGATGTAGACCATAAAGTTTAAAAATCCACTGTGATGGCACAACTCTTTACTGAGCCACAAATTCAAGTGGAGGCCATAGTTATCTGAATTCAGGATCTTCCACCTCAGCCTATAATTAACTAAGAGAATATCATTTGCCATGTTAGCTTACCTAATAAGCATGCCACATAAGCTACTTTAACGGTGCTAGTGCCACGTAGGATGAATTAACACCGTTAAAAGCAGGACCAAGTACTTTTCAAACTTCAGGGACCAACAGTTATAAACAGAGTAAACTTGAGGGACCAAATGGTGCTCTATAAGGATGAATTGGCAAGGAAGAGGTTGCAAGTATTTTACCTTATGACTTTGGTGTTTAATTTTGCAACTTTATGGAACGATTCTCATTGATTTATCATTATCAGGCAGAAAATGAATACCAGAGAGCCAGGGACAAAGGGCTAGTAAAACTGCAGGAAGAATCACGAATGAGACAAGAGCAAGCTTAGCGTGCAACAGAGGAACAGATTCAAGCACAACGTAGACAAACAGAATGAGAGAAAGCTTAGATTGAACGTTATACAATCTGAGCAAGGTCTATGGGAGAAGCAGAGGGAAGAGCCAATGAAGCAAAGCAAGCTGAAGAGGTTAATAAACAAATGCAACTTGATCGTGCTAATGCAGAGAGAAAGGAAATGGGTTGCTGCCATAAATACTGCATTTGAACATATTGGAGGTATATCTACCAGTTGCACTGTATGCAATATGCAAGTAATTAAATCATTAAGCTTGGGACTGAGGCCCAGCCTTCTATTTCCTTACATATAGATATTTATGGGTTGTTGACATTTTGCCTTCTGCAATGAGCTGTGTTTTTAATTACTTTGTTCAGAGGAACTGCATAAGGTTCTCTCTAGCTAACGAATTCTTATCTATGTTTTGCCGGGGGGTTAAGAGCCATTCTAACATATCAAAATCAGTTGGTTGTGGCAGTTGGTGGAGTGACAGCTCTGACTGCAGGAATCTACGCCACTAGGTATAAATTGTTCAGCTGAGAAAAGGCTTTCTGAAAACAACTTTTGAGTTTAGGTTTATGATAACAACCCAAACAAACCCTTTGCAACTTACGCTAGACGTGGGAAACGTGGCAGAGAAAGAGGAGCAACAGATTAGATTGTTATTTCTTCTTTCCATTTAAATTCGGTTGTTGAGAAATAAGTGGATCACCCATCACTAGTATTTAGGAGTTTTCCTGATTTCTTGCATTTTCGTTTATTCTTCTCTCTGTAATCTTCATCTATAAATTTGGCACTCTGCCTCACTAATAAAGCAGAATATATTCAGAGAGTAAAATTGTGGAGATTCTCCATTAGGTTATTATTGGGAGTAGGTGAGATACTTACCTCCTCTCTTTAATAGATCACTTTGCTTCTATTATTTTCGTTTGACCAAAACTCGCTAATAGGTGCTTATCATTTTGGCATCAGAGCCACGTGGGTCAACATGGTGCTTACACGCTCCTCTCAATCTTCTCACTTACCAGAAGATAATCCTCTCGCTGGCCCAACAGACCCGTTAACAGCCATTACTGCCCGACTCGCAACGCTTGACACTCTTCATGAAAACGTCGCAGCGTTAGAGGCTTGCTCACTCCGGGAGGAAAAGTCGAAGCGCCGCTTGCATTGGGAAACAGACAGTGACGACGAACATCATGCAGGGTACCAACACCATAACCTACACTAAGCTTGAGTTCCCAAAATTTAGCGGTGGAGACCCGAGAGGATGGATTCTCAAAGCCGAGAAATATTTTCGCTATTACGAAACGCCAGACGAGTTGAAGGTGGAGGTAGCTTCAATGTACCTTGAAGGCGATGTACTTGATTTATTCTCCTAGGTCAATCATGAACGCTGGGTGGTGTATTGGGATAAGCTAGTCAAGGCGTTACAAGAGTGTTTCGGTCCGCCGGATTACTAGAACCCAGATGAATTCTTATGCAATGTCCGCCAGACAGGTATAGTCTCGGAGTACAGGGCCGAGTTCACAAGACGATCAGCCAGAATAAAGAACTGGCCAGAGCATTACTTGCTTGCGGTATTTCTCAATGGGTTGAGCGAAGATTTGCGATCAGATGTGAGAATCCATAAACCCCGAACAGTTTATTGGTCCACCAGTCTTGCTCTAGAATTTGAAGGCAAACTGAAATCACATGGGCCCAAGCTCACTGCCTCTGGGGGCTTTAACCGATCATCATACACGACCCGGGAACCCAGAAGCTCCGGGCCCTTTCCGAATACAAGCAAAGGCTCGATTGCTTCCTCCTCAGGCATAAAACCAGTACCTTCCTTGTCGGAATACCAGTACTGCCGAGAAAAAGGACTTTGTTTCAGATGTAGGGATCATTTTCGCCCAGGCCACCGCTGCACAGGGATGTTCTCACTGATAGAGATTATCGAAGAGGGAGAGGAGGTGGTAGTTCCGATTGGCGGTGACGTTGAGGAGAATTCCGAAGAAGCCGAAATATCGTTCCATGCAATTTTGGGGAATACAGCGGCATCAACTATGAGACTCCAGGGTACGCTTAAAGGGAGAGAGGTTTTGATCCTTGTAGGTAGGGGAGGGAGGGGAGGGGTCAATTACCTTTTTAGGTTGAATGTATTTAAAATTTGGGCAGAAACCCAAAATTTAAAAGGAATGAGAGGGTAAATTTTGGGCGGGAACCCAAAATTTAAAAGAATGAGAAGGTAAATTTTGAGTTTCTCTTGTCTAAAATGGTAATTTATCAAGCCTCCCGTCCCCTCCCTCCTCTACCCTCCCCTCAACAGCCTGGCAACATCCTCAATACTAGCAGGCACATGATTAGTTGACCTCATCATCTCATTCACATCATAACATATGGGGAATAAATCCCCAAGAATCGTGGAAAAGCTGTCCGCCGCAGGACATACATTTTCATTAAAAAACTTTATCAACTGTCCAAAACAAAATGCACCGTCAAAAGCAATCCATTGCAGCTTTCCATTTTTGAGCAGTTTGTACTCCCTCATATGAACAATAAAGTCATCCCAATGTACTCCATAGTGCCAGTTATACTCAAGATTGACACCACCTTACTGTAGCCTGGCTATATGGTGTAAATCGTGTGCATCTTGATCTTGATCAAAACCATTGAAATTAAACTGCCAAGCACAGTGGAACACTTCCTCTGTGTTTGGATCCATAAACTTGACTTTGTCACCATTTTTGTTGGATAAGGTCATTCCTATTTGAATAACCTTTGTGAGGTTCAAGTCGACGGGTTCCCTGGAGAAAGAACCAAGGAGACTTAAGAACAAAAAGGGGTGAGTTTTGCTGGCCTCCCTTATTTGTTTTAACTCTATCTCTAAATTGGCACTCCAAACGTCTATGATCCACACGTCTGCCATTTTCTGTTTTTCTCTTTCCTGCAGAAAAGACAACCCATAAATGAAGAGGAATCACCCCCAAAATATTTAAATCACCCACACCCATTAATTGAGAGAAACCCATAAATGAAAGGAAACATCAAACCTTACCCACAATTAGAGGGAAACCTATAAACCATACCCACAACTACATTCAATCTAGTTTTTTTTTAAGAATAGGGATCGAAAGACACAGACCTGTTCAAAAGAAACCGCCTTGCTCCTCTGCCGTGCTCATCCTCCGCCGTCCTCGGCTTTCTCTGGGATCATTCGCCGTCTTCTTGCTCCACCGTGCTCTTTCGATGTGGTGTCCTTCGCTGGCGTGAGCGCCGAGTATTGGACAGCGACCTAAGGTTTGAGGCCCATGGTAGAAGAAGCGTTTGAGGAATTGAGGGTTCAGGCAGGCTCTGTGATTTAATTTTGATGCTAAGGGTAAGAAATCTAGAAAGGGTTTGTCAATAGTCATCTTCCTCCATTGTGCTCATTCAATGTGGTGCCCTCCACCTACGTGAGAGCCGAGTAATGGATGGCACCATAGGGTTCGCGGCCGATGGTCAAAGAAACGTTTGAGGAATTAAGGGTTGAGGCAGACTCTCTGAATTGGTTCTGATGTTAAGGATAAAAATAAAAGGGAAAATCCCTCAAAAAGAGCTTTAAAATTATGAAAAGACAAAAAGGTGTTCTAAAATTGCATATTCCCAAATTAGTGCGAGTGCCTGAAGTAAAATATTATAATTTGAGACAAAATGACGTGCGTAACCCTGAAAGTTTTTAAATTGGAAAACGTTGAGAGAGCTGTGATAAGGGAGGAAGTGCGCGAAAACGCCGACTCTTCATCATCTTCTTCTTCTGGTGTCGTCGGTGCCGTTGGTGGAGCCTAGTTCAGTGGCCTTGAGAGAGGATAGTAGCAGCGAGACTGTGGGGCGAATTTGGGGTGGATTTGAGGAGGAGCGAAGGCGAGGAGAGGTTGTGGTGAAAGGTATTGGGAAGTTGCAGAGGTTCCCTATGTTGGGATGCGAAATTGAGCTTCGGTGCTGAAGTTTGGTAAGTGTTTGTGTTTATCTATTTCATGTTAGCTTCTTCAGTTGATTAGAATGGCAGTTCAATGTGCATGGGTTAAAATAAGTTTAGGAAGTGTGGATAAAATGTAATGGTAACAAAACCTATGAACTGGTGCAAAGTGGTGAGTGCTTAATTTAGAGCCTCTTAAGTAATGTTGCGAATTGTTTGGTAGAAGTTGGGAAACTATATTGTTAAGTAGGGAAGGTTGAATTGGAACTTTTGAAATTGGGAAACTAAACGGTTGAAACAACATATGAACTCATCAATTGGTGATTAGAAGTTGTGAGGCGGTGTTAAGATGTAGGAAATTATGATTTGATTGTTGTGGGAATGTTATAGATATAGTTGTGATTGGCTTCAGTGAAGTTGTGAAAGAAAACCTATGAAAACCACATGTTAAGTTGTGAAAACAAAAGAAGAATTTGTGAAAACATAATGACACGTTGGTAACTTGTGAAACACCATATGAAGTTGTGGATGTGTGAGTAGAAGTTGTGAAACGGTGTGTAGATATAGGAATTGCCGATTTGATAGTGGTTAAAATCGTATGCATAGTGTCAATTGTTTTAAGTGAAGTTCTGAATCCCTAAAGATAACCTGTGAAAATCGAATGTTATTCTATGAAAACATTATCGGAGCTTGTGAAAACCTAATGAAAATTTGGTAAATCTGTGTAGAGGTCAATTTATGTGAGGAAACTGTGAAATTCATAGCAAAACTTGTGAATGCTTCTCCATAAGTTGTGAGACGTTATTTAACTGTGGGGAATTAGATTTTTCCAATTGTTGTGGTTGTGATCGGAAGGTTGTAAAATGGTATGAGAACTTGTGACAACCTACCTTAAATGTGTAAACTTGTCATGTGCAAATAAAAATGTTATTAAAGCTGTTGAAATCCATAGTTGATGAGTATAAACTAAATTTTGTACAGGTAAAAGGAGATGGAAGGACATAAAGGTGAGACATCAAAGGCAGAACAAATAAAGGGGAAAAGTGTCAAGAGTAAAGAAGTAACGAGACAAAGTGCAAAGTCCAAAGTAGTAAAGGGCGATGGTGAACAGAGTAAACCAGTGATGAGTGGGTTTATGGTGTTTAGAAACGAGTATGTGGCCAAGTTAGGGGAGACCAAGAAAAAGATGGCAGATGAAAGTAGGTCCGCAGGGAAGGCATGGCGTGAGTTGCCAGAGGCGAAGAAGAAGTAGTACACTAATAAAGCTATGGAAGGACGGCCGAAAAAGAAGATGAAGAAAAGGGAAGTGTCATTTCATACCCGCTACTTGCTGGGAGGATTTACATCATTGGTGCAGTTTGTGAACGATAATGAACATTTTAAGGAGAGGGTTAAGAGAATAGGATTTAGAAATTTATTGAAGGTGCAATTGGACAGACTCCCCCGTGACCTCATTGTGTCGATGCTGAGAGCATATGACCCAGCAACACATCAATTCAGGACTAGGGGGAAGACACAAGAAATAGAAGCATCACATGTGCACAAGTTGCTTGGTATACTTGATTCAAGGGAGGAGGTAAAGGTGGATGTGGAGGATTCGGATCCAACATATCAGTTGTTGAAGAGGGAGTATGGGAAGAAGAGATATACGGACATTCTGAAGCGCATTAAATCTGGGTCAGCTGGCGATAAATTTGAGTTTATGTTTGTGCTGTACAGTTTAGGATCTTTGTTATGCCCTACCTCAAGTGGACTCATGAGTGACTGGATGTTGAGAGTTATGTCTTGCACAATGGACCGTTTTGAACATTATGACTGGGCAACATACATGATGAAAGGCTTGTGGAAGGAAATGAGTGATTATGTGAAAGTGTACCAGGAGAAGAAGAAAGGGGAAGGGAGCTACAATGTGGGTGGTTGCCTGTACTTACTACTGGTATGTCACTCCTTACATTAACGTGTAGCTATCATTCAAGTTGAAAATAATGATCCATATATTTTTTATGGTGCAGTTGTTCTTTGGGGAAAATTTCCCTTTAAAACAAAGTGTTCGCCAACAGTCCACCACACCGATTGAATTCTAGACTAAGGAAAAGATAAACGAAATGGTGAACACCGAGAGGATGAGTAATATGGGCATTTTGTATTAAGGGAAAGGCACTGAAGTTAGGGAAGGGAATGAGTGTAATACCCTGAATTTTGAGATTTGATACTAGAGAATAAGCCTAAAATAAGTGGACGACTAAGCCCCAATTTAGCAGAAGCCTAAATTTATTCCCTAATGATTCTTATATTATTAAAGAAAGTAAAATGGTGAATTTTGGAGAAAGTAATTATGTTTTTGGTGAAATCGTCTATGAGGTAGTAAACTTGTCAAGAGGTTTTGGAAGAACAAATAATGATAAAAAATTATGATATTTTACAGGATGAAAGTAGACATCCTGAAATTTAATTTGATAGGTCACATGACTCAATTAGAGCTATATACAAAAAGTTATGAATTTTTAAATTCAGCACAGAAAAATTGTGAAATTTCTGAAACAGTATGCAAATATTGAAATTCTGGGAATTTTGTGATTCCAGCTAGCAAAAGTCTATATTTTTCCTTGAAAATAGACTCAATAAGGGTTTTATAGGCTTTGGAATCACTTCAATTCTATTTTTCTAGAAATAGTTATGATTTTTCAAAGTTTGGGTAGAAATCTGCCAGAATTTTGCAAAAATCCGAAAATTGGGAAATTATCAAATAAATGAAATATGATATAAGATATTAAAATAAAACATCATCTTCCTCCTTTATTCAGCTGAAACTGACGCCACTTTCAGTATTTAGAGAGAGGAAGTGTGAGATTTTCTTAGACAGAGAAAAAAGGAAAAAGCTTACAAAGGTAAGTGATTTCTTCGGTAAATCGGTTCCTAACGGGTATAACTCTGCTCCTAAGCTACTCTCCTATGTGTTTAAGGTTTGTGAAGCTCAAAATCTCTTTTTGGAGTAGCTAGGGTTTCATCCAAGTCAAGAAAATCCAGAGGGAGCTTGAGGAAACTTCCAAACTCTTGTATATTGACTATTATGGCTGCTGTGGACAATTTAATCGGTAAAATTTTGCTGGATTGTCTATGTTTGTAAAAATGGAAAATGGGTGTGTGGGGCTGTTATGCTGCCCAAATTGGTAATAAATGGTAGTTGTAACCTAATGGAATAGTCAATAAAGTGGTTAGGAGTATAAAGGAACGCGTTTACGTAGCCGAAACCGAAAAACCCCAATTTTTCCCGAACAACTGAGAATTTTGGCCAAGGCTAGTTTGGAGGAGTTAGAGTTGGATTTCAATGATTTGAAGGTTCCATTGAGTTCAGAAGCGAAAATTAGGTGGGGTTACAATTGATAACTTTTTTAGAAAAGGCCGAAAAAGCATAATTACAAAAACGCCCCTAAAACCCTAAAGTATGGCTGTCAAGGGTAATTTTGTAATTTGACATTGAATTTGATAATTTCGAGTGTGGAAATGGATTCCTTAGGAAAAAATATGTTAGAATAGCCCATGTCAAAATTTTAGGAAAAGTACAACCGAACCGGGTACGGCGGGGCCAGGCCGGGTCCCCGGGGGCATTTTACTAAATTTTCATAATAGGCTCATATAACCCCCAGAAACACTATGGAAGTATCTAAATGGTATATTTGGAATTGTAGCATCGAATATGGAGCCCGAGCTGTTGTCACACTTTACGAGGCATGCGTTTCGAGGCGGAAAAGGGTTAAGGCAGAGAATTTACCTCTCCTGCATGTATATGATATTTGTGTTAGTGTGTTGATGCATGTTATTGCTTTGCTTGATTATGTGAAACATGTATGAATGATTTGAAGCTATGTTTCAATTTATGCTATGGCCATAAGTATATTGTTCGAAGCATTGAGCTTACAGATTTGTCATTGTGTGAGTATGAGTTATGTGATGCAAGCATGTCATGCATTACACATTTATCATACATGCATATTGACATTATTTTCCTACTGAAATTCTCTCGAATATCACCCTCCCCTACAAACAATTTAGATAGGAGAAGATATGATGAGAACAATGCAGAGAACCATATGAGGAGATTGCAGTGGTGGAACGAAGACGAGAAGATGTCTCTGTTTCATTGGGATGAGTTTAGATACCCAACTAGCCCTGTATGGCTACATTGATGGTAATGATCATGTATGAACCCCTATGGGGAAGTTATGTAGTCATGCACTTATTATCAGTATATTCATGTTATTCCTGTGTTGCCCATCGAACCGCATATCGTTTTCCGCAAATACTCTGAAAAAAGGTTAAAATGAGATAATGGTGTGACAATGAGGACACAGATCATGTCCCTTATTTAGACTCGGTATTTGTCTGTGGAAGCTAATTTAAAATGCACAAACGTATTATTCATTTAATTGACACATTAAGATGTGTTGTCATTGCAGGAATTGAAGGAGGTCTATGCGCAGTTGGTGAAAGTTATCGATGAAAATCGAAACAGACTTGTAAACTTGGTGGTGCAGGAGTTACTGAATGTCCAGCTGGCACGAGAGGCCAGGGACAAAGCACAACAAGACGACCCTGGTGTGACAATAGATGAGGAAGATACACATGAGGATGATGATGATGCGACTGATGCTTCTCAAGACTCAGATTCTGATGACGCAGACACACAAGTTGATTCTGTTGATGACGATAAAGATGATGATGCAGAGGGACCTGAGGTGGTGGAAAAATTCCCCCAAATGAGCATGCACTTCAGAGGCCTCAACAGTTGCGGAGATCAAAGAGGCATCCACTGAAAGCGATGACTTGTCCCTTTATATAGTTGCATGTGAGTTGAAAAAGGAAGACCAACGCATGATCAGCAAAAGTTGTTCAACATAGTTTCCACAATAGTGAAAGGTGCAGAGGCTAAAGTGTAAGTATATATTTCCTGTGATTGAATGATTGTTATATTGTTATTATATTACCACAACACGGGAAGTAATGAACACACTGGCATTGCATTTCAAATGTTTTGATAGGCCGTTGGTTGACATTTTGGATGAAGAACTGTGTCGAGATCAGTTGTATACGCTTGGGGGATTTCAAAGATTAAGTAATACGGTATGTATGGATAACGGTTTACGTTGACAATGGTTTCATTAAGTATGGTGAATTTGATTTGGAGACATTGCAATGGTTTCTTTGCTGGTGTAGGTTATGTCGGTGGTGTGTAAGGCTTTAATGTATGAGTTCAACCTAGAGGGAGGATAGCCCAAGCGCCATATTTTTGATGCATGGTTCATGGTAAGTCATAGATTGTTGTATAGTGGAAGAACTTTAAATTTGGCTATATTATGTGCACATTGCTCAGTCCAATGTCTTTTTATGCAAACAAAGTTGGTAGGTAACCCAATAAGGTGGAAAGTGTCTTCGGTGACTAAAGAATTTTCTCCCAAAACCGTCGGTTACCATATAACTGACTGTGAGTTGATAATAGGTCTGGCACTTGTGCGTGGCCACTGCTTCTGTGTTGCGTTAGAGACCAAGACTATGACCTTCTACGAGCTGGACTCAATGAAGCCTGATCTAGGCAGAAAGAAAACTACTAGGAAGGGTGGTGTGACATATGATTACATATTTGTGGTCAACTTAATTGTAAGTTCACCTGACTCCACTGCTATACTTGAGGTGGTTTACTTCAGTTGACCCACATCGTAAGACACATAAATGTTGTTTTTCCAGAGAGATAGGTTCGTTGACATCATGCACATTGTTAAACCTCATCTGGCTGGGAAGAAGAAGATGTCCGACATTTTGTGGCCTCCTGTTGTGCAACAAAATAATCTGTAAGCTTCTTTACATTTGCCTCTTACATTTTAGGTTGCATTGTTTCCTTAAGTAACACAATGTTTTCATGTGGATGAGAGGACAGGAGGGACTGTGGTGTACATGTTATGATTTGGTTGAGCTAGTGGAACCCGGAAGGTGATTTCCATTATGAAAATGTAAGTGGTCCACATTTCCCTCTCAACTCATTCATTCGTACATTGTAACCTGACATTGAGGGAATTACTTATTTACAGGAAGATATTCAGCAATTGAGGAGTGACATTATGTGGTGGTTAGTTAATCATCCACTGAATTCAAAGCGGGACACAGCTCTGGCCGTCATTCCTTCTAGAGAAAAGTCCAGCAAAAGACGTGCTTAGGTTATGTTCCTGTGATAGAGTCATGTCAACACTTGTGCATGTAAACTATTGTTCATGTGATAGTGTCATGTTCCAGAGTCCACTGACAAAGTTATGCACTTTAAGTTATATTAATGACAAATATATTGGAATTGCGGGATACAATGTATCCCAGTTGACTCCTCTATCATGACCTTCTAAAATGTACTTGTATGCCATAAAAAATATCTCTATTCCTCTGTCCCAATCTAAGTATATCATTTGCATGAGAGCCAATCTTAATTTTTTTAAGAGAACAAATATCCCTAACACAAAATGGCTGATGTAATGAGGCATAATGAAGAATATCCTCTTTACGGTTGAATGATGCATACATTACATAATGATTGTGTCCAGTCAAGACTGCTACACAAGTGGGACATTTCCATTTCCAACTACCAATAATCTGATCATCACTGGCGATAACAATCCATAGTAATTCATAATGATGCACACATTACATAATGATTGTGTCCAGTCAATACTGCTACGCAATCACATGAACACTTTCATTTTTAACTACCAAGAATCGGATTATCAATGGCAATAACAATCCATAGCCATTCATGATGATATACACTATATTGAGGTCATAGATGTTAAGTGGACAGTGCTTTGGTGTCTCAGTCAACTTTCCTTAGATCCACTAGAGTTGGCCAGTTAGTACTTGAGTTTTCCTAGTCACTGGACGGTAACCGATGAGTGATTCTTTGGAGTCTCATACATCTTTAGGAATGATCACTCCATTTGGCCATTGATCACTTGAGTTTACATTATCACTGGATGGTAACCACTGAGTTATTCTTTGGATTGTAGCTTTTGGCATCTCCACTCGAGTTGACCATTACGAACCTGAGTTCCTCGCATAACTGGACGGTCACTGGATATTGCTGTTGTCAATACTAATAGAACTTGAGTGGTACGGGTCTTCACTTCAGTGACAACAAGCGTCCACCTCATCTGTTGCACAATTCAAAGCAGTCAAACATGAATTCATTACGAGTGTGCACTCGAGTTGGACAATGCTCAACTCGAGTTCTCATCATCACTGGAGGGTAACCAGAGAGTGCTTGTGCCAACCCGTACCGAACTCGAGGTGTACACAAGATCACTCCAGGGCGTACTTGGAATACTTCCTACTGTCGACTTGAGTTGTCCATGATCAACTCGAGTTCTACTTATCACTGGAGGGTAACCAGAGAGTGATTGTGCCAAGCCTCACCAAACTCCAGGGCATACTTGGATCACTTCTGAGTCTGGACTCGAGTTGTTCATGATAAACTTGAGTTCTCCTCATCACTTGAGGGTAACCAGAGAGTGATTGTGTCAAGATGCACTGAACCTGAGTTGAGATTAACACACTCCAATTAAGTAGTCACACAATAAGAGGAATAATGACAGGTAGAAGCTCCACTTACATGATCCTGCTGCTAATATGGTGCTGACATAATAAGAGGAAGTCTGGAACGGAAAGCAACCAAGTTGACTCCTCTATCATGACCTTCTAAAACATACTTGACCACAGCAGCTATGCCACCAAAAAGATCAGTGTTCATATAACCCAATGTACGGATTGCATCGGTAGGAAATTCATACTTTTTTTAAGAGAACTAATATTCCAAACACTATTTAAGAGCACTAATATCCCAACATGAACAACAAGAAGATACTATTGAAGAGAACTAATATCCCAAACACACACATTCTGATCTAATGAGGTAGAAACAAGATCGTGTTAAAGCATACATGACATCATGATCATCACTTGCCCTTTATGGTGCTTCATAAAAATGTAGGCTCCTATAAGTTAAGTGTGCAAAGAACAAAAATAGGCTCACATAACTCGAGTTTGAGGGAATTTAAACTTGAGTTTTGCTCAACACTGGAGGGTAAATGAAGAGTGATTGTGCCAAGCCTCACCAAACTTGAGGTGTTCAGAAGCTAACTCTAGTGCGTACCTGTATTAATTCGGCATGACGACTTGAGTTGGCCCATATATAACTTGAGTTATAAACATCATTGGAGGGTAACCAGCTAGTGCGTGTCTCATGATGAACTGAACTCGAGTTGTAAAGAATAGACTCCAGTGAGGTAGTGTTATTAATTCCGCATGACGACTCGAGTTGTCCCATATATAACTTGAGTTATAAACATTACTGGAGGGTAACCAGCTAGTGCGTGTCTCATGGTGCGCTAAACTCGAGTTGCAAAGAACAGACTCCAGTGAAGTAATGTTATGAATCTAAGGACGGACTCCACTTTCTAATCTAAAAACTTGAGTTATCCTGATCACTGTAGGGTAACCGAAGAGTGCTAGTGTAGCAAAACCAAACTCGAGTTGTACATTACTCACTCCAGTGCGTTCCTATATTCAAGCCGCGTGTGGACTCGAGTTGGGCCATTAGCAACCTGAGGTTTTCGCATCACTAGAGGGTAACCAGAGAGTTATTGTGTCAATATACCCCGAACTCGAGTTGTAAATAACATACTCCAGTTACGTGATGTTGTCAATCAACGGTTGGACTCGAGTTTACCAATTAAAACTCAAGTGAACATCATCACTAGAGGGTAACTGGAAAGGCAGGAACAAAAAGGGGCAGCAGGACTCGAGTAGGTGGACTATAACTCGAGTTAAGCAGCCCTCCACACTTTAAATCTCTCAAGCCCTAAA
The DNA here is from genome assembly GCA_963855925.1 of Inga laurina. Classification (NCBI taxonomy): domain Eukaryota; kingdom Viridiplantae; phylum Streptophyta; class Magnoliopsida; order Fabales; family Fabaceae; genus Inga; species Inga laurina. The sequence goes on along the minus strand of OY979707.1, from coordinate 43,644,080 downwards.
CATTTATGTTCACTCTGAGTAACTAAATAGAAACTGACTACTATTCCATTGTCCTCTGAGTAACCGTCAAAACCCAACCGTGCCATAAAAGCTTCATTCCCTATAAACTTTAAAGAATCAAGAAGCATTGCTTCGACAAGCCCTAGCATCGCACTCTCTCATTCTTTCATCTGGTGCAATGGTGCGTTCTAAGGACCCCAACAGTGGCAAGAAAGAATCTTGTGATTCACAAAAGTTGTCATCAAAAGCCAGTAAGCCGTTGAAACAACCGAAGTAGCCTCGGCCAAAACTTCAGGAGTGACTTCCACCAAAACAACCGACCAGGTCTTAGGGAGTTGTGTTTGCAGAATCACTACAGAAACGGCCAAAAGTATGCTCTCCCATTTCGAAAGAAGTAGTAGAGGAAGAGGCTAGAGAACCTTCGTCATCAACCTCGACAAATAAAAAAAAGAAGCCTTAGAACGGAAGATAACAAAGATTGTGAGTCAATTGGTTGATGACACCTTGAATGTACCCACAAAATCCAGATATGGGGGTGCATCAACTTTAAATAAAAAAGCAAAGTCTAATGTGCCTCCTAAACTGGAGGATGAGCTTCTAGGAGCACCACCAAATTTCAATTCAGAGTCACTAGAGCCTAATTATAAGAATAGGTATGACGATGATTTCGCTCATAGATCATTATGTCCTGTTGTTTATCTGGATCTACAACATATTAGGGAGAAACTCCAAGTAGATCTGTATACTTGGTTTCAGTACTATGAACCTTGGTTAACCATCAAAACGTCATATAGTCCCTCTGTAGTGAGGCACTTCTACTGTAACTTAGAGGTGGTTGAGGTTTGTGATAAGGGGGCGAACTAATAGAAGAAAGATTAGAATCAACTGTTGGGGGCCAAAAGATTCAACTATCTCCTACACTGATTAACACATACCTTGGCATAAACAATCCTCCAACAGGGCCTCTAAGAGAATTCAGTGATGTAGAAATCTGTCAAATTATGAAGCCAATTGGTGGAAGTAATACTTTAAGATTCAAACCTAGCTCCTTGAGTGATGTCCATCGAATTGTGTGGTACATATGCTCACGATCTATGGTAAACAAAGCCAACAATTTCACCCATTTTGTGGGACAAGATTACTAGCTTATGGCCTCAATTCTGTCATAAGAACAGAGGAACATAGAGCAACACATTTATAATAAAATAAACAGATAGAGGAAGTCATCTGCCACGAGTACCCCTCTACCTTTTCTGCAACTGATCTCTCACTTTCTAAAGCTGCACAATATCTGGTACTTGGAACCTAATGAGCAAATCCTTCGTATTCCAAGGTTTGACACCATTCACCTAAACAGAATGAATATTAAGGTATCAGTGGGTGCTTCTACAAGTCTAACAACAAAGAAAAGGAAGGAAATAGAATCTGAGAGACACAAAGTAGATGAGGGACAATCATCAAGAGCAAGGTCTCCTGGATCCTCATTCATGGGAGCCACAATTCAAAACTATATCCAGGATGCATTGAAGACAACCACATACCACATAAAGGTCTCAAATGCGTATCTGGTTGAAATGGTTGACGATCAAGTTAAACGTCTAGTTATTGGCATTAATGAGAACTTCCAGAGGCTATTTCAAATGCAAGATGCTCATACTCAGTAGTTGAGGGAATTTAATCATTGCCTTGATACTTATGAAGCTGTCCTCAGAGATCACTTCACCTTTCTTCCTTCTGATATGCCCTCACATTTTACTGCTAAACCTGTTCCATCTGGACCATCCTCTACAACTCTTGAAAACTTCATCACTGAAAATGCTCCATGTGATCCTTCGTCAACCAATATTATGTTGACATCCCTGGATCCTACCACACTCGCTAAGGTTCCCATCCCTCAGGACCCTCAAGCTAATCCACAATCTACATCTGAGCCCTCAAGTACCAATCCCACACAGGACCCCTCACCATCCACTCCCACATTCATACACCATCTTCTACTTCTACCCATCCCACTCTACTCAACCAACCACTATTAATCAGGACTCCACAGCAGACCATGCACTTGCATCTTCTCCAACCTTTGCACCTCACTCTCCTACATACTCTGCCTCCTCTGATTAAACCTCTGCCCCCATTGATCCTGTCACTGCAGTTACACCCTATACACCACCTTGTTCTACCACTAACACAGACCTTATTCCACCTGTAGCTCCTCTTCGTATTCCACCCTCTTCCTCTACAACCTTCAATTTATGTACGACCTTTACCCTTCCAGATAACGACTACAAGGGGGAGACATGACTATGAGACATATTCCTATATGAGCCTGAGTAGAGCATTGCTTCTTTGTATAATGTATTCTATATGATTCATGCGTTACTGCTAGTCATGTTGTCTGCTTCGTAACTTTATGGTTTGATGGACTATAATTGCAATCATAAGGTTTATTCTATTTCATGCCTTAATGCTCCTCATGTTGGCTGATGAATATATTTCTGGTTTGATCAATCTGTAATTAAGTAACACAAACCTTACTCTGTCGATATTGTATAAGTTTTGTCGTCATCAACATGAGGGAGATATTATACTACATGTTTTCATCAATACTAACTCCCAAAAGAAACTCGACCCACCACATGGTAACTGCCCAGTGATGTAGTCAATTTTGTTTAAGGAAAAATTTTTATTACTCGAGTCTTTTTTTTGTCACTCGAGTGATATGCTATCACAGCTACATCACTGCCCAAGTACCAGCCAGTGACGGAAAGTATAGATACATACCTTCGTAGTCACTATAGTTGTGTGTCTAAGAACTCGAGTAATAGGCGAAGCATATAGTGTGTCACTCGAGTTCTATTACGCCACTCAAGTGATGAATACAAGCTTCACAAGTTACGACATGAAGTAGCCAGTTTTTGATAACAGAGCACTTGAGTCGCATATGTGCCACTCGAGTTATATACTAAATTGTACAAATAACCTCCTAGTTAGTAGTAATAGTGAACATGTGTTAGCATCATTCCATACACGATGTTAATTTACTAGTTTCTATGGTTTCTGTGGTTGGAATCCAATTTCCCAACTCACTTACCATTTCACCAACGCCATATTAAAGATTATCAATCTACTGTTACAATTTCTTAATAACATATAAAACTTGTTCATATTAATTCATGCATAGCAGCAGCAATCCAACAAACTATATATTTGTGTTTGTATATTGATTAAAAATATAGAACATATTTGTTAGCTGCCAAAATATACATAATCAAAAGAGTAAAAAAGCAGTGGCCAAATAACATCAACTATCAATGACAACAGGACATTAAGATCTTGGTGCCTTTTAATGTTCTTTTGTCACTGACATGACACTACATACATTACATACAAAAACAGCTTCCCATGCACCCCATCCCTTCATTCCAAAAAAACACTGAAGGGTCAAACCAAAATATATATACAACAAAAAAGATGAAGCATCAAAGATGAACATTAGAGTTCAACATGGGTTGGGATTTTTGCACGTCCTTCATGCTTGTCCAGCTTCATGGCACCGTGTACAATGGTAGATCTTTCTATTTTGGAACTGTGATTCCTGCCTCCTTACTCTTGGTCTTCCAGGAGGTCGACTTGTGATTGGAGGGTGGAGGAATATAGCTTCAGACATATTTTCCATGGTATAATGCCTATAATCATTGACGTTGGGCATGTCTATTGTCACAACCAGAATCATGCCGTGCTGGTAAATCATTTGTTGAGCTTCTATCTTAAAAAATTCCTCAACATAGTCATAGATGTTACCAAGCACAACCTTGACAACTGCACAAGCATGTGTGCATGGAATCCCACTTATCTGCCATGCCCCACAACTATATTGCCGTGATCGCAGGTCAACCCCATGGTCTCCACATCCTGTATGCATACAAAATCGTCCCTGGCCATAATCTTCACACCACATATACTCACATCCACTCACATTTTCCATTACCTTTGTATCTATATTTGGCACAACACAATTCTTCCACTTAGTCATTGACACATAAGAGCCATGCATCTTTTTTGCTACTTTCTCACGATGTGCATGAATTAGTTGGGCTACATTATACTTCCTTTCCTTGACCATCCATGCATTGAATGACTCAGCAATATTCGTTGTTATGTTATCCCATCGTTTGTATGGGAACTTATTAAGAGCCCACCTATCAACATCACCATGATTGTTAATTCATTCATATAACTCTTGACAGTGCTCCCGCATCTGTCCCATTATTTTATCAAACTCATCCACACGCCTTGCATATGCAATCTTGTCAAGAAGCATCAATCCATCCTCCTTTGACTGTGTACTTGTCTTCCTCTTGCCCTTGTTTATTTTCAATATCTCTGTACTGAAGTTCTCCTTAACATGTCTATAACAAAATACATGATAAAGCCCTCCAAATATTGCTGCCACAACACCTATTATGCCATTGTGACGATTTGACACAATTGTTAGCTCTATAAAACCAACAATCCTTTTAAACATATGCATAAACCAAGTCCAATCGTCCAGTGTCTCTCCCCTCACAATAGTTATTGCAAACGGCAACAACTCATTATCCACATTATAGGCAGAAGCTATAAGTAGAGTCCCCTTATACGGCCCACTTAAATGAGTTCCATCAACATATAGTACATGTCTTGCACCTCCCATGAAACCCTGTATACATGACCCATATGCAATGAAAACTCTTTCAAACCTGTGACCATGTGCACCCATTCAGCAACTGTTTTATCATCAGTTTCCTTCAACCTTTGGATATCCATGGGATTAACATGTATGATTGTTCCGGTCTTCCATGTATGTCCTCCATTGCCTTTTCCTTTGCCCTATATGCATGTTTATATGTTAGCTTCACATCATACTCCCTTTGCAGTGTCTTCATAATCTCTGTTGGACGCTTGTCTGTATGGTTCCTAACCTCATCAATTATTATTGATGATGTCAAAGTTGATCTTGCACCATGGCCGCTTACTTGCAAATGATCTTGAGCTGAATGAACATGATCTTTTATGAATTTGCTCACACACAGTATTCCATAACTCCTTCCCAGTGCAGACACACATAATTTCCAAGGACAACCTTGTACTTTACACTTGACATACATCTTGTCCTTGCTATTCCTATCATATTTATACACAAACTTGTGGGCAATGCTATACTTATACAAAGCTTCTCTTAATGCATCAGCGTAAGCAAAATACTGACCCACCCCGGAAATTACTCCAGACCATTTCAAATAGCTCGTGTCACTACAATTTGTCTGCTCTGTCTCATAAGTTATACACCCACCACCAATTTCAAAAGACACGGCCTCAAGATCATTGTCATGCTTCATGGGACATACCTCTGCTTCCGGTTACTATTGCAAGAATCTGTGGCTCCTGCATACAACAATTACAACACTTTATAACTTATTATCAACTTGAAAATGAACCAAAATTTTATGAACTTACAAATCTGCATTATTCAATGGAAAAGATTCATTGGCATTCTCTGTGTGGGATATAAACACATGGGCACTGCTTTCATTGAACCCAAATAGATTTTCAATTTCACCATCATTGTCAAGATTAATTAATATCCCCTTATCAAACATTACTATGTATTTAATGTCACAACTGCTCCCTCCATGACCTGTCAACCTTGATATGATTTCTCTTAAATCTTCCACTCTTATCCCATCTTTTATTAGCTTTACCTTCACACTGCCTCCAACATATTTCACTTCACCATCATTATTACATTCAAATTTCCCCCACATGAAAATAACGAAACCACTCCTTTGCACAGCTTGACCCAATATTCCCATCCATTTTTTTACGCGTCCTGCAACAAATAATTAACACACTGTTAGTTCAGAAAAACAAAAGTAAATGCCTACTTCAATCTTTCACAAATCTATAGTAGGGTTTCTCAACTTCATCTTACTTGTTTCCTACAAAATCCACCCTATTTCTTCTCTTCAACCACAAGCCTAAATCCGCACGTCATGAACCATCCCACCCTCCTCCCAGCTTCAGGCATCATTTACATTTTTTCCCCAGACCACTCATTAACGTTCACGTCCTTCCAACCCCAATACCCCACACCCAAATCAAAGTTTCCCACCCAAATAAAGATGAAAATTGTAACCCCCCTTCCCTAATTATATCCAAAATGTGGGATTAAAATAAAATAGAAACCAATAATCATAAAAACTCATTTACATTCCCATACTTGCCATGATTTTTTACAAACTCTTTTCACAAACACTTTAACATGGTCTCTCAATCATATTTCGAATACAATTACCTCGTGAAGATAAATCACATTCATATAAATATCAGAGTGCACAATAATAATCCCGGTAATCCCGGGTTCAAACCTTCACTAAAGATTCATAGGGAACATATGCCCTTTACAATCTCTCAAACGGGGATTACACAACACTTATTCCAAATACACAATCAAATCTATCATCTGAATATATACTACCAAACATATACAATTATACCAACATATAACGATAACCAACTACCAATGCACTTATCCAGAAGGAGACCTAGCCGCTCTTGGTTGCTTGCTCCATCTTGATCTACTTGCCCTGTCTACACTGTTGGTAGGGGAGGGTGAGATTCTGGGGAATCTCAGTACGAAAACAATACCAATATACATGCAAGATAAGTGTTTAATGCATGACATGCTTGTAATACATAATTCATGTTCATACAATGATATATCAGCATGCTCAATGTTCAAACAATATATTCATGGCCATAGCATTAGTTGAAACAGAGCTTCAATCACTCACGTATGTTTCACATAATTAGGCAAAGCAATAACATGCATCAATACACTAACACAATTATCAAATACATGTAGGAGAGGTAAGTTCCCTACCCTTGTTCTTTCCACATGTGCTCCAGCACCGGCTACTCACGATCAGGGAGAATATCGAACCCTATAAACCAAATCAAGGACATTAGGTTATTCTCCACTCCAAGTTTTCACTTTCATAACACTTAATGTTGGTTATCATTACTGTTGCTTAAGCCCTCACATATGGCTCTAACACAAGTCCTAAAAGGGTCAGAAGAACTATCCCAAAGATCCCCTTTTGGAAGCACAAGACATGATTTTTCACTGAGACACTCGAGTGAAGATGGCCTCACTCGAGTGATATTGTACGGACACTCAGGTGAAGAAGTCCTCACTCGAGTGCTGGTACGGTCAATACTCGGGTACTCGAAAGTGAAAGACAGCGAGTGCACACCCGAGAGCACAAGAACTCTTAGAAGGCTGCAACACTTGAGTCCAGAAAACCACACTCGAGTGATAGCCAAATGCTCACTCGAGTATCAGGAAGTGAAGCACAGAAAGTGAGGACCCGAGAGCATAAGAGTTTTCCACGAAGCGGAACATTCGAGTGAAACACAAAGCACTCGAGTGATGGCTTAACACTTACGAGTGTTAAGGCACACTCTTGCCTTATCAACGGAAGTGCAACATGAAACTGGAAGCAGAAAGGGAAAATACACTATCTTACTCGAGTAAACCCATCTTCACTAAAGTGATGTTCATCTCACACTTGAGTGAACCCCAGATCACTCGAGTGATGCTATCAGAAACCAGAAAACGCAGAAAACTGACGGCACTTCCCAAACTTTCCCCAAGTGATTCCAATAGACTCAAAACCTACCCCAAAGCTATTCTCACATAAAAACACCCAAGGAAACCAAGGGAATCGCCAAAACTACCAAATTTCTATTCCATTATCATGCTTTGGTTTTGGGCAACATAAACATCAAAATTCCAAACTTACTAAACTTAATCATTCAATCCCAAATCCCTTTCTATCTATCCAAATACATGTCATACTCACAATGACACTCATTTTCGAATTTAAGGCTATAATTACCAAAAATTCCAAACTTCATCAAATGACATGAAACATAGATGGAAAGGCTTGTTTCACGCACTCTTCAACTTTTCCAAAGACACTTCTTGATTCTCTAACCTCTAGATTTTCATGATTCCTCAAATCACCACCAATGGAGAAACTACAACCATCAAATTGAAGCTCTCACTCCAAGGAACAATATTAATGAAGTGAACTTTGGCATTAGAGGTCATCTTCTTACCTTATATTCCAACTTTTCCTTTCTCTTTCTTTGGCAACAATGGCCGATAGAAATGAAGAAGAGGAGAGAGAGAGAGAGAGAGAAGTATGGAGGAAGGTGAAGGAAATGATGATAATACTCCCTCCATGCTTCTTCAGCGAGAAATGAGGGAAGAGAGGAGAGAGAAAATAATAATATACTTATTTTGACTTTTCTTACTCTTTTGCTTCATCTCTTTTTGCCCCATGTCACCACCTTATTGGTTCTCATAAAATAAGCAACCTATTAGACATTCTAATCCTTCCATTAGCCATTTAATCACCCTTCTCATTTTTTCCTCTTAGTTAGTAATTAATTTCTCTATTAATCACTAACTAATTGCCCAACAATTTAATTCTTTCAATTTTCCTGATTATGGCACTTTATTTAAAATTGCCACAAAACACATAATTATTCCACTTTAATTTAATAATTATCCTCAATAATTATCATAGCCCTTAATTGAAATTTGGGGCGTTACAAAAATAATTTTGCTTCAGCTCGAGTATGCGGGGGAAGAACATTGTCGACTCAATAAAGTACATACCTCACTCCTATTTGTCTCGCCTCCCACTTACGTCCCTCTCACGCGCTGACCTGACCCTGTATCGCGTCACCTTCTTCTTTTGTCGCCAACTTGTTTTCTTTTATCATTACATGCCCAAATCTGTCTTTTTCTCCCAAATTTTTATATTTCGATTCAGTCATTAGCACTTACTGGGATATGCAATTAACCTTTTTTTCTTTTCACAATTTTAAAGTTCTTTTTAAGGAATTTTCCCAAAATAAAATGATCGTTTTATTTTATCCATTAATTTAAAATTATAAATAGTCTAGGAAAAATCGCTAAAAAATAATGGACAAAAAGTGTTTTGAATATTCATAATACCAGAAGGATGTAAGGGTTTGATTTGTTGTTTTTAAAATTAAATGGAAATGACAAAAATTTCCCTCTGAATTTAAAAAACATGCTCCCATTTTTATAAGGGTTTAACTAGTTCTGATAAAATTTTCCCAAATTCCAATTCAAAAATTACCACTTGCTATAATGACAAGATATTGATTCCTGCTTTTAATAAAATCTTATCAGAACTTATTAAATAAAATCTTATCAGAACTTGTTAAAATCTTATTTGAAATTATGAAACCCTTACAGGAATCAATAACTTGCCATTATAACAAACGGTGATTTTTGAATTAGAATTTATGAAAATCTTATTAGAATTTGTTAAAACCTTATATGAATTTGTGAAACTCTTAGCAAAATTGGGAATCAACACCTTACTATTGTAGCAAGTGGTGATTTTTGAATTAAAATTTATGAAAATCTTATCAGAACTTGTTAAACACTTATAAAAAATGGGAGAACATTTTTTAAACTTAGAGGGGCATTTCTGTCTTCTCCATTTAATTTTCAAAGGACAAACCAGGCCCTCACACTTCTCTGATATTATGAATATTCGGAATACTTTTTTGTCCTTTAGCATTTTTAAAAGTTTTTTTTCAGGAATTTTTTGAATAATCTATCCTTTCTTTATCATAAATAATCTATGGAAAATAATAGATAAAGAACTTTAAAAAGAAGAAATGATAGAAAGTGTTTCAAATATTCATAATACTAAAGAAGTATTAGGCCTGAATTGTTCTTTAGCTAATGCGCTCACACTTTTTTTTTAAGAAAAAAGAAAAAGTAATCCCCGCCCTTGTGGGTAGCCGACAACATACTTTTCGGTGCCGAAGCTCCGACTGGAATAGTTATTGGTAAACGAAAGTTATTAAAATCTAATGAAATGTGGGGAATTCCTTAAAAAAATATCGAATGTTTGTATTTGTTAATTGTTACTACTTGGTAAATGAAATTTATTAAAATATAAGGAAATGTCGTGAATTCTTTAAAAAAAAACTTCTGTATGACCTGATAATGTAGATTTATTACTTAGTAAACAAAATTTTTTAAAACCTAATGAAATGTGATGAATTTCTTAGCAAAAGTTGTGAATGAATTGAACGTGTACATTTGTTATTATTTGGTAAACAAAACTTGTTAAAACCTAATGAAGTATATTTCATTCTTTAACAAGACTTGTGAATGACCTAATAGTATATATTTCTATATTTTTCTATTTTTAAAGTTCTTTATCTATAATAATCTATCTATCTATCTATTTAAATCTAATAGGATAGACGTAAAAAAAAGGGTAGTGTATTAAAAAATAAGAGGCTAAAGTATACTTTGGTACCTTAATTTGTTACTTGTAAACGAACATTGTTAATACCTAATAAAATAAATGAGTCCTTGACCATATAAAAGAAAAAAGTGTAATTTTACATGGCACGAAGAGATGCTGACACATTAATCTTTAATTTAAAGGGTTAATGTAACTTGGGTCCTTGAAGTTTGACCCAATTTTGGTTTTGGTTCCTCAAGTTTACTCCGTTTATAACTGTTGGTCCTTCAAGTTTGAAAAGTACTTGGTCCTGCCTTTGAAGGTGTTTATTCATCCTACGTGGCACTAACACCGTTAAAGTTGCTTATGTGGCATGCTTATTAGGTAAGCTGACATGGTAAATGATATTCTCTTAGTTAATTATAGGCTGAGGTAGTAGATCCTGAATTCAGATAACTATGGCCTCCACTTGAATTTGCGGCTCTGAAAAGAGTTTTGCCATCGCAGTGGATTTTAAACTTTATGGTCTACATCATACACAAAACAATGTGATTGTACTGGCTGGAATTAGAATTCCGAAATGCATATTTTGTCTTTGTGTGAACTTAAATTTATTGAACATGCATTTTGTTAGAGATAGACTGGTTAGACCATGAACTGTAATATTCTCTTTACCGAACAGTTTTGGCCCCCTTTAAAGCTGTAACCTTTTCTTCTGCATTTTTTGTTCAAAACCCTTATTGGTGGTCTTATAGCCCTTTTTGTTTCTTAATCTCTTCTAGTAGTGGAGTTGTTACTTTTTACTGCTGTGCGTCTTTTAAATCCCAAATGGAGCGCTATGAGGATGAATTGGCAAGGAAGAGGATGCAGGTATTTAACCTTATGGCTTTGGTGATTAATTTTGCAATTTTATGGAATGATTCTCATTGCTGTGTCATAATCAGGCAGAAAATGAATACAGGAGAACCAGTTTGTTTGTTTGTTTTTTTTTTTTTTGGAATGGGAAACTGGATATCATTAATCCACTATGGAACTATTACAAGATAAAACAGCAAAGCCTAATCAACCTTCATCAACGACCGCCTCACAAAAGAAAGGTGGTTGGTGATCAAGGAGAACAAAAGTATCATTAATAGTATGAGCCATCTTGGCCAAATGATCAGCTAATAAATTCTGATCTCTAGGAATATGACATAGAAGAACCAGTTTGTTTTGGCAAGGAAGAGGATGCCGGTATTTTGGTTTCTGCTTTGAGCTGTGTTTTTAATCAGTTTGTTCAGATGAACTGTATAAGGTTCTCCCTAGTGAACGAATTCTTATCTATGTTTTGCAGGGGGCTTACGAGCCATTCTAACAGATCAAAATAAGTTGGTTGTAAGAGTTGGTGGAGTGACAACTCTGGCTGCTGGAATCTACACCACTTGGTATGAACCGTTCAGCCAAGAAAAGGCTTTCTGAAAACAAATTCAGAGTTTGGGTTTACCTTTGTTTTTTTTTTTTTTTTTTATTGAAAAGTTTGGTGAGTTCGGTGCCAATCATCCTACCAAGGCTAGGGTACGGCCTCAGGGCTAAGAGAGTATTTATTAAAGACTTATGATATCGCCTACCAAAGGAGCCCTCACAATGACAGCGGGAATCGAACTTGGGTTTACCTTTTATAGATTATGTTTGGCATGCATACGAGCACTCATGCTCGTATGTAGTAAGGAGGTATGACAGTATAAAAAAAAGTAAAAAACTTCTCACTATTTCATTGTTTGTCATCCCATCGTTAATTATAATTTTGTCTCTGAAGACCCTTATCTGCCATCAAAACTCGTCCGGGGGCATTGCACGGCATCGTAGCTGGGCAATTCTTTTTAAATTGCTTAGGAATTCAACTTTCTTGCATCACATCCTTGTATATATTAAGGGTTAACTGGTCAACGCTGTGCTCTGACTTAACCCACAAAGCCATCATTCCCTTCTAGCTGTCATTTTACCCTGTATTATCATCTCTGTTCTTCATCCAAAAACCCTTCTTCTCCTGTTCCTTCTAGTTTTAGAAAACAGAAAGAAGCAAGGCAAAGGCAGCATGAATGAAGTGAATCACCAAAGAATCAAAACAAACGGGATATGGATGCACATAGCAGAAGAAGGGACGGGACCGCTTGTTCTCCTGCTTCATGGCTTCCCTGAGTTATGGTATTCATGGCGCCACCAGCTCAACTACTTGGCACAAGAAGGCTACCATGCAGTTGCTCCTGACCTCAGAGGCTATGGTGATTCTGACTCTCCTCTCAACCCCGAGTTCGGCGACCTTATCGGGCTCCTTGACCATTTCGGTGAACCCCAGGTATTTTATGATTTGTCTCTTGCATGCACTCTTGAATCTCTCACAAAATTTGATCATTAAACATTTCCCTGCCACTATCTTTGACCACGAAATGAATAAAAGGCATTTGTAGTTGGACACGATTGGGGAGCAGTGGTTGGGTGGCATCTGAGTCTGTTCAGGCCTGACAGAGTCAAGGGGTTCGTTGCTCTGTCAGTTCCATACTCTCCAAGATCTCCAACCATGAAAACAGTGGAAGCCATCATTCGAAAATTTGGGAATCAGGTTCATGTCTCCCAGTTTCAGGTATTATCATCTGCTTGTTTTAAATGTGTTGATAAAGAATCATATGCACTATGCAAAAGAAGTGATTTCATGAATCGGAGTGTGTTTTGTGGCGTTGGGGTGACCCAGAAACCTGGTCGAGCAGAGAGAGCATTTGCCAGATACGATTGTCTGACAGTGATGAAGAAGATCTTCCTCACTACAGCAGAGATTCTGACAGCTCCAGAAGGCATGGAGCTTGTTGATTTCTTGCCAACGCCATCAGTTTTGCCTTCATGGATAAGTGAAGAGGAACTTGAGGTCTTTGCTGACATGAAGAAAATCAACATATTCGATCGGAACATAACCTCATAACAAACGCTACTCTGTTCTCCTTCCTTCCAATTCAATACATGTTCCAGTTTCCCCGTTTCAGAGACACTTGCTGAATAGAATTTAAGAATCCACAAGAATAGGCCAGTTTTTATACACAGAAAACACATTCATTTGCAGTCTTATAGAATAAAGATAAACAGCATATTAGGAAATTATTAGTCACTACTCTCATATTCATATTTTGCATACTAGTTCTGTACTAGAGAAATAGTTTCAATTCAGAATTTTTATCCTTAGAAGAAACATCAATCCTCATCCTCATCCTCATCCTCATCCTCATCCTCATCCTCAGTTCCATGCAGAACACCATGTAGAACACCACAGAGCTCATCTGTTGCTAATTGGCTGAGTTTATGAAAAATCCCACAGGTGAGCACACTACGTGACGCAGCTAGGCTGACCTCATGTCCATCTACCCTCACCCTCAACAGCCTTGCAACATCCTCAATACTAGCAGGCACATGATTAGTTGACCTCATCATCTCATTCACATCATAACATATGGGGAATAAATCCCCAAGAATCATGGAAAAGCTATCTGCCGGAGGGCATACATTTTCATTAAAAAACTTTATCAACTGCCCAAAACACAATGCACCGTCAAAAGCAATCCATTGCAGGCTTTCATTTTTTAGCAGTTTGTACTGCCCCATATGAACAATAAAGTCATCCCAGTGTACTCCATAGTGCCAGTTATACTCAAGATTGACGCCACCTTGCTCTAGCCTGGTTATGTGGTGTATATCGTGTGCATCTTGATCTTGATCAAAACCACTGAAATTAAACTGCCAAGCACAGTGGAACACTTCCTGTGTGTTTAGATTCTTAAACTTGGCTTTGTCACCATTTTTGTTGGATAAGGTCATTCCTATTTGAATAACTTTGGTGAGGTTCAAGTCGACGGGTTCCCTGGAGAAAGAACCAAGGAGACTTAAGAACAAAAAGGGGTAAGTTTTGCTGGCCTCCCTTATTTGTTTTAACTCTTTCTCTAAATTGGCACCCCAAACGTCTATGATATACACGTGTTCCATTTTTCGTTTTTCTCTTTCCTGCAGAAAAGACAACCCATAAATGAAAGGAATCACCCAAAATATTTAAATCACCCATACCCATTAACTGAGAGATGAAAGGAAACATAAGACCTTACCCACAATTAGAGGGAAACCCATAAAACATACCCACACCCACATTCAATCTTGTTTTTTTTTAAGAATAGGGATCGAAAGACACAGACCTGTTCAGAAGAAACCGCCTTGCTCGTTCGCCGTGCTCGTCCTCCGCCGTCCTCGGCTTTCTCTGGGATCGTTCGCCGTCGTCTTGCTCCGCCGTGCTCGTTCGATGTGGTGTCCTTCGCTGGCGTGAGCGCCGAGTATTGGACGGCGCCCTAGGGTTTGAGGCCCATGATCGAAGAAGCGTTTGAGGAATTGAGGGTTCAGGCAGGAGGAATTGAGGGTTCAGGTAGCCTCTGTGATTTAATTTTGATGCTAAGGGTAAAAATAAAAAATAAAATGATAGTTTTATTTTATTTTAGGGCCAGAAGGGATGGACGGGGAGCGGAGTAGGCTGAGGGACGGGATGGAAAACGCGGACAAGGGGTTATCGTAGGGCCTGTTTGGTACAAGGAAAATTTAAAGAAGGAAAAGAACTTAGATAAGAGAAAGAAAGGAAAAGGAAGATTGTAAAGGATGATGAATATGGGTTGAAGGAAGATGGGTTGTTTGGTAGGAAGAAAATTGAAGGTGGAACTTAGGGAAAAAAGAGAAATGCCCATTTTACCCTCAACATAAATTAATAATTATATATTAATTAAATTTATATTTCAATTCATAAATTAAATAATTAGTAGTACAATAATTTAAAAATTAAATAAAATGAATAAAATATAAATTATAATTTAAATAAATAAATTATTATTATTTATTAATGAAATTAAAATTATTTTTTTTATATGATAAGCAAATTTTGTAGAAATTTATAAGGCAGAAATTTTGAAAAGTTCAAATTTATTGATGAAATTCGAATTTGCAAGGTGGGAATTTTGAAAAGTTTGAATTTAATAAGCAAATTCTGTAGTAAATTTGAATTTTTCGTCTTTTAATTTAAATATTTCAGGGGATTTTTGTTTTTCGGATCTTTCTCAACTGAAGAAACTTAGGATTCCACCAATTTTGGTGGGATCTCATTTTCCCATAAATAAGGGACCATTGGTGGGTCCGAGAACTTGAGTTAACGGGAAGATAATGCCAAAATTGCGTATCAAACAAGGGAATTTATACATGTTCCCTTCCCTTTCCAAATCTTCCTTGTACCAAACAGGCTCTTATTTAGTTTGATTGAAGGGAAAAGAAGGGGAACGATCCCCTTTGTTTGGTTCAAAAGGGAAAGAGAAGGGAGATAATAACTAATTTACCATTTTATTCTTATATGTTAGTTTATACTCCCTTCAATCCTAAATATAAAACTAAGTTGACTTTTTTTGGAGATATTAAGAAAATTAATTAAATAAATTATTTTAAAATATTTATATTTATCATTTTTTCTCCAAATTATTTTGTTTAACTTATGAATTGACATATAATTTAAGGATACACAATAGATGATATGATTAAGTAACTTATTTAGCTTTCTTAATCTCTCAAAAAAAAAAAGTCTACTCTATCTTATATTTAGGATAAAAGGAAGTATTTTTTTACTTATATAAATTAGAAAAAATTAATCTTTTGGTCATTCAAGTATTAACTCAGTTATGATACAGTCCTCCAACTATGGCTTAATGCGACTCAGTCCCTGAACTGGTAACTCGATTAAAACTCACTCCCTAATCTTTCTATATTTAATAATCTAATATTTATCATATATAATTTATTTTAACTAATCAATTAATAATCCTATGAGCGAAAAATATTATTTTAACATGTTAAAAATTGCAACTGTGGCTCCCAACTCATCTTCCCTACCATGTTTCTCTTCTCCAGCATCATCGCAATAACACTCAAGTTTAGAGGTGGTAATATGGTCCAACCCGTTGGGTTCGAGTTAATCCATCATGGATTCAAAAGGACCACATCAATATGGGCTAGCATTTAGCCAATCCAACTCATAACCGCTGGATTGATGGGTTGACCCGTCCAACCCATATTTTTTTTCAATTTTTTTTAAAAACAATATACTAAAATTTTTTTTGCTACAAACCTAAACCATAAAAAAGTTAAAACTACATTACAAATTTTACATTCATCACAGGTTCATACATGACAAAATAAACATAAATCCAAAGCCATGAGTAGAACTTAAAAATAATCAATAAGTAGTTAATATTAATGGTGTTTGAAGAGCCACTGAGACAGTAAGAGCCTAAACCACTTAAAAATCCAAACCATCTATTTATTCCAAGAATCATTAAATATGGTCTTTATACCTCTAATGATTAGGGATCTGAATTCTAAGAGCGTGAGAGACTAAGACAAAGAGTGTGAGACTGAGCCACTGGGGTAGTGAGGTGAGGAGTGGATGGTGGACTGTGAGAGCCAGATTGCTTGAGCGTGAGAAGAGAAACGAGGCGGAGGAGCTGAGTTGGCAGCCACAAGAATATTACAAAATTGATGGGGGGTAAATTAGTCAAGCTTTTTGGCTTCCTCCAAAAGCCCCCAATTTAGAGGGAATCAAAATAAGGGGAGAGAAGGAGAGAGAGAAACAGATTTTTGCTCCCCTCCCCTCCAAAATTTCACACCAAATGAGAGAAGGGGGCATTTTCCTTCCTCTTTCATCCCCTCCCCCCCAACCAAACAAGTCCCTAGGGTTAAGGTGCACTTAGCATCCAAATTATTTTTAAAGAGATAATCAGCACCTTAAAGTGTTTGTTGGTGCAATTTTGGCCCTAAAATATTAAAAATAGGGCAATTATCACCCTAAATTAGCAAACACGTTACCTCCGTTAATTTACTAATTAATCATCTTTTCTCATCCTATAGAAAGGACCAGCAGCGATGGCATCGTTGGGTCATTGGCTGAATAATAATTCACAGCTTGTTCAAGGGAGCATAGAAAAACAGATTACGTAAGTGGAGTAAGAAAAAGGAAAATTTGAGATTGAGCAGAGGGTCGAGAGAAGTGCATGGTACCGGTGGAGTTTCGCGAAATCCATACTATCGAGCTTAGGCGAGTGATGACTGAACTTTGTGACAAATAAATTCCAAAGAAAATTTACTATGCGATTAAACAATGCATTACCCATAAAATGGGGTAATTCAAGAGCCCCAACGGCTTTATTGTGGAAACTAAGAAGAACTTCAGAGATAAGTGGGAGAAACCAGTTAAGGAGCAGCTGGAGGAGGATGACCCAAGGATGCCATCTCTGTTGGTCCTTTCTGAAGGAGGAGAGAATGAAGATGATTCATAGTAAATTAACAACGGTAATGTGTCTGTTAGCTTGAGGGTGATAATTGTCCCACTGCCAAAATTGCACCAATAAATATTTTAGGGTGTTGATTGCATGTCTAAAAATAGTTCACGGTACTGGATGCATCTTAACCCTTTATTTTATCCATTAATTTTAAATTATAAATAGTCTAGGAAAAATTGCTAAAAAAATAACTTTAAAAATTTTTAAAGACAAAAGTGTTTTGAATATTCATAATATCAGAAAAATATTAGGGCCCGATTTGTCATTTTTAAAATTAAATGGAAATGACAAAAATGTCCCTTTGAGTTTAAAAACATGCTTCCTTTTTTTTATGAGGGTTTAACAAGTTTTGGTAAAATTTTTATAAATTCCAATTCAAAAATCACCACTTACCATAATGGCAAGGTATTGATTCCCATTTTTAATAAAATCTTATCACAACTTGTTAAAAGCTTATATGAACTTATGAAACTCTTACCAGAATCAATACCTTGCAATTGTAGCATGTGGTGATTTTTAAATTAGAATTTGTGAAAATCTTATTAGAATTTGTTAAAACCTCATATGAACTTGTGAAACCCTCAGCAGAATTGGGAATCAACACCTTGCCATTGTAGCAAGTAGTGATTTTTGAATTAAAATTTATGAAAATCTTATTAGAACCTGTTAAACCCTTATAAAAAATGGGAGTACATTTTTTAAACTTAGAAGGGCATTTTCGTCATTTCTATTTAATTTTGAAAAAAGGATAAATCAGGTCCTCACACTGATATGATATTATAAATATTCGGAACACCTTTTTTATCCTTTAGCATTTTTAAAAGTTCTTTTTCAAAAATTTTCTGAATAATTTATCCTTTCTTTATCATAAATAATCTACGGAAAAAGACAGATAAAAAACTTTAAAAAAGAAGAAATGATAGAAAGTGTTTCCAATATTCATAATACTAGAGAAGTGGTACGTCTAATTTGTCCTTTAACTAATGCTTTCACACTTTTTTTAAAAAAAAAAAAAGTAATACCCACCCTTGTGGGTAGCCGACGATATACTTTTCGGTGCCGGAACTCCAACAAGAATAATTATTGGTAAACAAAAATTGTTAAAACCTAATGAAATGTGGGGAATGCCTTAAAAAAATATTGAATGTTTGTATTTGTTATTACTTAGTAAATGAAAGTTGTTAAAACATAAGGAAATTTAAAAACTAGTGAATGACTTGATAATGTAGATTTATTACTTGGTAAACGAAAGTCTTTAAAACCTACTGAAAGGTGATGAATTCCTTAGCAAAAGTTATGAATGGACTTAATGTGTGCATTTGTTATTATTTGGTAAATGAACTTATTAAAACCTAATGAAGTGTAGTACATTCTTTAACAAGACTTGTTGCCCAATGGCTGAGTTTATGAAAAATCCCACAGGTAAGCACACTACGTGAAGTAGCTAGGCTGACCTCATCTCCATCTACCCTCACCCTTAACAGCCTTGCAACATCCTCAATACTAGCAGGCACATGATTAGTTGACCTCATCATCTGAGTCACATCATAACATATGGGGAATAAATACCCAAGAATCGTGAAAAAGCCATCTGCCTGAGGAAATACATTTTCATTAACAAACTTTATCAACTTACCAAAACAAAATGCACCGTCAAAAGTAATCCAGTGCAGCTTTCTATTTTTGAGCAATTTGTACTGCTCCATATGAGTCATAAAGTCATACCAAGGTACTCCATGGTGCCAGTTATACTCAAGATCGAAACCACCTTGCTATAGCCGGATTATATGGCTTGAATCGCATGCATCATGATCTTGATCATCGTGGTGATTAAAACCACTGAAATTAAACTGCCAAGCACAATGGAACACTTCCTCTATTTCTGGATCCATAAACTTGGCTTTGTCACTGTTTTTGTTGGACAAGGTCATTCCTATTTGAATAACCTTTGTGAGGTTCAAGAAATCTGACAGTGACTCGAAGTCGACGGCTTCCCTGGAGAAAGAACCAAGGATACTTATGAACATAAAGGGGTGAGTTTCGTTGGCCTTGCTTATTCATTCTAACTCTTCCTCTAAGTTGGCACTCCAAACGTCTATGATATACACGACTGCCATTACCATTTTCCATTTTTCTTTTTCCTACAAAAAAGACAACCCATAAATGATAAGGAATCACCCTAAAATATTAAAACCACCCACACCTATAAACAGAGAAAAACCCATAAATGAAAAGGAAACATCAGACCTTACCCACAATTAAAGGGAAACTCATAAACCATACCCACTCCCACATTAAACAGAGAAATAGAGGGAAACCCATAAATGTAAAGAAATTGAATTACCCCCAAAATGTTACGAACAAGAGAAAAAGATCAGACTTTGCCCACTTTACCGATATTAAACAAAGAGGGAGAGAAAAACACATACCTCAGTGTTGAATGGTAGAATAAGAAGCCTTTCAGTCACGGACTAGAAGAACAAAAGAGTTGAAAGATTGAGGTCGGTCACGAACTACAGGGAGTTGCAAGATTTTGAACAGATAGTGAAGCACTCAAAGATCACGAATCAACATTCCAATATAGAAAGCCCATTCTGTCACTTTTTTTAGTTGTTTGATTTGTAAGGGTCTCTTATGTAACCCCCTTCCACCATAGGCCAAGATTAAATTCGTAAATATGTAATTAAGTTTGAATTAGAGACCATGTATGATTTGGGACTCATTTAAAAAAAACTAAACTTCCCAAAATCATGGTTTTCAAAACTTTTACAACACTTGTTTCACAATAGTCTCATACTCACACTTCAAACATAAATGGCCTGTACAAGTTGATTTCATTCATACATATCAGAGTACAACATAAATTACCAACACACTCGGGTTCCATTGATTAAATAAGGGTTTATACAAAGGCACAAAGCCCATATACTTTTCCCTTATCTTAGGGATTACACAAATACTATCCAATTGATTTACAAAATGATAATCAATTTTCCAAAATAAACTCCTAGCCATGAGCTCTATCCACTCTTCGTCGCCCGCTTTCCTTTGGATCCTTCAGCTCTGTCTAAACAGTGTTTTTGGGAGAGTGAGATTCTAAAGAATCCCCGTAGTAACAAATCACTCATAATATGCATAACATCAAAGCATGAAAGTAAATCATCTACACAACACACATCAATCACAACAACAATTGCAACAGCCGGAGTAGGTATCATGGGCATTGCCCCCTCTACGACGGCTCACACTGAACTGCTTGCTGTATCACACATCCACATGAACATATCACATATATCACCACAACTGGGATATATATAAAATATTTCACAACACGCAGCCCCACGAGTTGGATACTCAAACAGGAATCTATGATTCCATAACGCAGCCTTGGCATTTACAACGGCAGATACAACGGCCGGGGTAGGTATCATGAGCATTACCCCCTACGACAGCTCATGCTGTAATGCCCTATGGCCATAATGTTAGAGCAAGCGTTTCACTCAAGAGGGGTGGTGAATTGGGTGATCTTAAAAATTTCGTTGCAAATATAAAATTTGACGTTGAAATTAAAACAGGAAAGAGTAAGGAAAAATATCACCGAAGTGTACACCGGGAGTTATACTGGTTCGGCCACAACCACTTTGACCTACGTCCAGTCCTCAGAGCTTCTCTGAGAGTTTCACTATATCTTCCAAGATTCAGTGGGTTCTTGGCACCTCAGTACAAGCAAGTTCCTACACCTGGACACTCGCTCCCCCTTACAAGTTGTAATCCAATCCCAACTCAAGGTTCCACAACCTTAAGTTACCTCAATAACAAATATTGAGTTTGAATGAAATATCTCTCTCAAGAGTGAATAAGAATCACTGAAGCATAGAGTTTCTAATACAACGTAAGAACAGAGTAATGATAAGTTTGAGTCTAATCTTGTTGTTGTATGTGTTTTTCTTATCTTTCTCTGTTTGGATGTTCCCATATATATAGATATGTTGGTGATGACCGTTGGAACATTTTCTTCTCGTCCGTTGGAGAGTGCGCAGCCACTATTGACTTTTCCAGTTTTTGAAAAATATCCGTTGGCGGTGGTTGGCATTTGAACGTTTCATTTGACTTTCATTACTTGATATGATTTCTTCATTGTTTATCTGTAAATAGACTAAGAATGATAATACAATGAAATATTAATCATATAAGAAACAAATCAATGAACGTTTGAATGATTTCTAAAATTCTGGGTTTGCTTACTCGAGTAGCTACTCGAGTATCCCTTGAAGTTTACTCGAGTACCTACTCGAGTATCATCGGGAAAACTTTGATTAACTGCAAGTCAACAGACAAATTTAAGATTACTCGGGTAGTGCATGGAATAATCAATTTTTAAACCTTTGGAAATGTGTGTTTACTCGGGTACTTACTCGAGTAATACACTCACACCTTTATGAGTTACTCGGGTACCAACTTGAGTAAACCTTCAAATAAACTTTTGATTACTCGATGCTTTACTCCAGTAATGTTGGCAGGATTTCAAGGCCGAGAGCACTTACCTTGTTACTGGAGTACGTACTCGAGTAAACTTACTTTTTGGACACCACTTACTCGGGTAATGACTTGAGGTTTTCCTTGAAAATTTTTCTGCATACTCGGGTACCTACTCGAGGAATTCACTTAAAGTTGAACATTAAATACTTGCATATTAGAGGAATAACTCGAGGAAAAAGAATGATATCAAGTTAATCGGGTACCACCTTCAAGTTTTCACTTACTTCAGTGTGTTACTCGAGTACCTACTCGAGTAACATTGGCAGTGGTACAAAGTGCCGAGAGCAACAAATTTTCAGAAATAGAGTTACTCGAGTACTTACTCGAGTATCATTGGCAACTTGAAAGCAACTGGAAGTTTTTCACATGGTTACTCGAGTAGCGCCTCGAGTAACATTGGCAGGCTGAGAGCAACTCCAAGTATTTACCTGGTTACTCAAGTAGCTACTCGAGTAACATTGGCAGGCCGAGAGCAACTTCAAAATACTTATACTATTACTCGAGTACTTACTCGAGTAACGTTGGCAGGTTACTGGAAGGTGCCTTTGGTTACTTCAAGTTTTGACTTATTACTCGAGTACTGCCTCGAGTAATGCCTTAGAAAACTTGCTTCTGATCAAGTTTCTCAGCTTTTTCTCTTGGCCTTTCTTCATTACTCCAATGCTTACTTCAAGTGATGCTTATCCCTGTTATTCCTTTGCTCAAACTTATTTATTAATCACTTCTTTTTCATACCATCCTTTTGTTATCATCAAAATATGAGATCTAACATTCTCCCCCTTTTTGATGATGACAAAACTTGGTGATTTTGAACATCTTTTAAAAATAAGTTCACAAATAAACATCTCTTGAAAATCTTTTGATAAACTTTGTTATCTTTATAAAATGATTATAACACATTCATCTTGCATACATAATAAACTTCATTAGTCCAACAATGTATCATAAATTAAAGCTTAAATGGACTTGAAATGGAATCATAACTTAAACACACTTGTATTAAACTTAAATTGCATATTACAAGATAATAAGTTTAGAACTAAAAAGAAATAACAAGTTCTAAAATGCTCCCTATAACCCATATACACCCAAATACCCAAAATAAACTAGGACACATCCACAAAATCACTCTCAAGCTCTTCTCCCCCTTTTTGGCTTCATCAATCAAGTGGAGGGCTAGGAGGCTTGGCCATGGAAATGGGTGTCACTGGAAGAACCGTAGAATCATCTAAATCCGAAGAATCAAATGAGCTGGAGGAGGCTGGTTCAGGCAGATTGACTGGAGGGACATGGATGTCATCGCCGGGAGGAGAAGGTTGGAAGACAACCATAGTAGTGGTTTCTCCTTCTGGAGTGGTCTGTATCTCAAGAGTGGTCTCAGTCTCTGGTGTATGATGTTCAGAAGAGGATGAGGGAGATATTTCCTCAGTGTGGGTAGGAGATAGAGTCGGTTTAGGAGCGGTTTCTGGCTGAGGTTTTGGAGGAGAATCATTAGTGACAATGTGTATAGTCTCATTGGTATCTGGGTTGTCCACTGTATACAGAATGTCTTTGGCTCGAGACTCAGGTGGACTAGATACCAGAGGAGTAGATGGTTCATCCTCAGGGAGAGGAGTGTCAGAAGGAGGGTTCACTGGAGCTGGTGGTGGTGCAGATGAAGATGGACCGGCAGAAGGTCCGGGACCTAAGGAGTCCAGTCGTGCTAGAATCAATCTCAAGGTCTCACCCTGGGCACGTTGCTCTGCTAGCAATTCCTCATGCGTCTTGTCCATTCTCTCAACCAACTCTCCCATCTTGGTATTTATGTGGGTTATTAGTTCGGCATTCGTGTTGGCGATATCCACATGGAAACCTCTCAGCATATTTTCCATAAAATGCTGGAGAGTGGCATTGAGGAAAGATGGCGATGATGTGGTAGCAGCTGGAGCAGATGACTGAGTGTCATCTATCTTGCTGGTCTCTGCCTCAGTGGTCTTCCTCTTCTTCTTTGACCCATATTCCAGAGGGCCTTTGAGAGGGATATCGATGTTCAATTTCCCAATCTGGTTTCTCCTAACTGGAGTCAACCTCTCAATGGGCTCCTTGCTATCCAAATACCATATTTTGTTCTCTTTCAGGATTAGAGACACAATATGAGGATATGGCATTGGTGTTGTAGCCTTCCCATCCACCTTATACCTTTTCATTTCTGAGAAGATATACTCTCCCAGATCCTTCTGCTCCTTCAGGAGAAGTGAAGCAAACCACCTAAAGTCCCTATCGGAGAAGTGGGTATAGTTGTTGGCTTTGTTCACTAGGGACCTAGAGTAAATGTACCAAAGGACCCTATGATGATCACACATATCACTGGGCTTGAAATTTAGAGGGCCAACTAACTCTCCAGGTTTAAGGATAGTAAAGATTTGGTTTGGTTCAAGCTAGGAGTAAATATCATCCGGGGGGTTCTCAATTCCTAACCACAAGTTAATCCTAGAGGGCGATATAAGTATCTTTTGGCCTCTAACTGTGGTGGTCATCTCTTCCTCAACTGAGGTTCGGTTAGGCTCATCTATGATCTCTAAGTTACAATAAAAGTGAGTGATCACCTTTGTGCAAAAAGGCAATCTAATGGATAACCAAGGCATAAAAGGATCTAGATATGGACTAAGGTCGTGCTTCAATACCTCCTGAAGTAGCCTGAGATCCACATAGTGTGTCTTGCACACTTTCCTCCTGGAGAATTGAGACAGATACTTCAGAGATTCCACCAACTTGCTGACATTGAATCCCTTTTGTGGGTTGGTGATCTCTTCTTCCGGCACTTTGGACTTCTTGGAAGATTGTCCCTTCTCCATTTGATCAATGATGTTTGCCATAGCTGCAGACATATTCCTATCATATTTAGGCTTTTTGGTAGGCTTTGGTGTGAAAGAGGGGGTAGAGGAATCAGAGGGAGGAGGTGAGGGAGATTTGGCACTCTTCCCTCTTCCGGTTGAGGTACTCTTTTTGGATTGAGCCCTTGTAGCAATAGGCTCTTTAATCACCACACCTTTGGGTTTTGATTGAGATAGAGGAATTTTAGCTTTTGGTCTTGGAGTGAGTTTTCTTCTCTTTTTGGGAGGAGAAGAAAGAGGATCAGAGTGTTGTTGGGAATTAGAGGAGTCTATGGGAGTAAGATTTTTAGTTCTCATCTTTCTGAATGATTGAAAACTAAAATCTTCAGAAAAACAGAGACTCAAACGCGATTTAGGGCACTGGGATTTTGAGCAAAATAGGAGGTTTCTAGGAATGGAAATTGTTGGGTTTTGACGGAAATGGGGTAAGGAATCACTTGTGAAAAATTTTTGTGAGAGAGAATAGTGATTTACTCGAGGAGATTTTATGGAAATGACCGAGTTTGCGACAGATAAAGCCCTAGAGCTCGACGTTACTCGAGGCCTTACTCGAGTAAACTTCAAGTTTACTCGAGGCCTTCCTCGAGTGTTCATACAGAAAAACTTTAAAATGCATACCTGGCATGAATAATATTGTAATTATCCATGGATGTTCCCTCGATCATTTATAACCCATTCTGAGTAGATTTGAGTCATTATTCATCAATTTTGAAAATCTGAACTTGCAGTTACTCGAGGCCTTCCTCGGGTAACTTGAGTTTTCAATTTGTGACTCTTCATTTCTTTGTAACTGAACCGTTAGATTTGAAATCAAGTAACTTGATCTATTACTTCCAGTTTTGAAGTCCATTACTCGAGTATATACTCGAGTAAAGTGCTTCTTTACTTCAAGTTGTTCCTCGGGTAATGCTTCTCTGTTAGTGATAACTTCAAGTTGGTACTCCAGTAAATGTGTCCTCTGATCACCTCTGTTTTTTTGTTTCTCAAAACAGAGTTTCAACCTTCCTGCAAAACAAATTTCTATATACTCCGATGCTTAAGTTAGTAATCATCAAAACTTTAACAAATGACTTCATCTAATATTATGAGAAACTGAAATAACTTACAATTCATTGGGATTTACCATTCCCAATTCTCTTCTAATGTATAGAAATTGATCTTTTGCAAGAGGTTTTGTGAAAATATCTGCTAGTTGAAGATGAGTAGGAATAAATATCACTTTCACATCTTTCTTTTGAACATGATCTCTGATGAAGTGATGTCTGACATCGATATGCTTGGTTCTAGAGTGTTGAACTGGATTCTTTGCCAAGCTTATCGTACTAGTATTGTCACAATAGATTGGTATTTCTTTGAGATAAATACCAAGATCTTGTAGTTGTTGTTTTAACCATATTACTTGTGCACAACAACTTGAGACTGCAACATATTCGGCTTCCGTTGACGAAAGAGACACTGTATTTTGTTTCTTGCTGAACCATGATACAAGAGATCCTCCAAGAAATTGTCCTTGTCCACTGGTGCTCTTTCTGTCTGTTTTGTATCCTCCATGATCTGAATCTGAATATGCAACAAGATATTCACTTCGTCCTTTGGGATACCACAGACCCAATTCGGGTGTGTCAGCAAGGTATCTAAAGATTCGTTTGACCGTTTCAGCATGTGATTCTTTTGGTGCCGATTGATATCTTGCACATATGCCAACACTAAATTGGATGTTCGGTCTACTTGCCGTGAGATAGAGTAATGATCCAATCATTCCTCTATACTTTGTTATGTTGTAGTCTTTCCCTTTGACATCAGCATCAAGCAACGTAGTTGAGCTCATAGGCGTGTCCGTGCCATTTGCTTCATCCATTCCATACTTCTTCAATAGCTCTTTTAAATACTTTGTTTGAGATATGAAGATTCCATTCTTTCTTTGTTTGATTTGTAAACCGAGAAAGAAATTCAGTTCTCCCATTATTGACATCTCAAATTCTCCCTGCATTATCTCAGAAAATTCCTTACACAGAGATTCATTAGTAGCACCGAAAACAATGTCATCAACATATATTTGAACAATTAAAATATCATTGTGTTTTCGTTTTATAAAGAGTGTTGTATCAACTTTTCCCCGTACAAAACCTTGATCAATGAGAAACTTACTGAGCCTTTCATACCAGGCTCTAGAAGCTTGTTTTAAACCATATAAAGCCTTTTTAAGTTTGAAAACATGGTCAGGTTTGGTAACATCCTCAAAACCTGGAGGTTGTTCTACATACACTTCTTCCATGATGTAACCATTTAGAAAAGCACTCTTTACATCCATTTCATAGAGTTTGAATCCTTTGATGCATGCAAAGGCTAAGAGTACACGTATAGCTTCCAATCTAGCCACTGGAGCATACGTTTCCTCATAATCAATCCCTTCTTCCTTATTATAGCCTTTAGCCACCAATCTTGCCTTGTTTCTAACAATAATTGTGGATTCATCGAGTTTGTTTTTGAATACCCATTTAGTACCAATGATCGGATGATCTTTGGGTCGGGGTACCAAATCCCAAACTTGATTTCTTTCAAATTGATTTAGTTCTTCTTGCATTGCTATAACCCAATCATTGTCTAACAGGGCTTCATCAATGTTAGAAGGTTCAATCTCAGAAATGAATGCAGAAAAACTTACTTTATTGAAAATTCTATTTCTAGTTTTAATCCCTTCATTCACATCTCCTATGACTTGATCTAAGGGAAGACTTTTATTGTATTTCCATGCTCTAGGTTGACCTAGGGATTGTTCTTCTTCCTTAGTTTCATCAACCTCTGGAATAAGAGATTTAGAAATAGATTAATCATTTTCTTGATTTAAACCAACTTCCTATTCTTCATCAATGGTTTTGTCAGAGGATTCAAATTCATCAAATACAATATGAATTGATTCTTCAATAATACATGTTCTTTTATTGTAAACTCTATATGCTTTACTTCGGTTAGAATATCCTAGGAAAATTCCTTCATCTGTTTTAGAATCAAATTTTCCTAAGTTATCTTTACCATTATTATGAATGAAACACTTACAACCAAAGATGTGTAGATGAGCAATGTTTGGCTTCCTTCCTTTGTATAACTCATAAGGTGTCTTTCCAAGTTTTGTTCTGATATAGGCCCTATTTGAAATATAGCATGCTGTACTCATAGCATCAGCCCAAAACACTTGAGACACATTCTTTTCATTCAACATTGCTCTAGCCATTTCAGTGAGCAATCTATTCTTACGTTCCACGACTCCATTTTGTTGAGGTGTTCTTGGAGCAGAAAAATTGTGATCAATACCATTAGTATCACAATATTCTTCAAAGGCTTGATTTTCAAATTCTCCACCATGATCAGTCCTAATACCTGCAATGGACATACCTTTCTCATTCTGCACCTTCTTGGCAAAAATAATAAATTCTTCAAAGGTTTCATCCTTTGATGATAGAAAAATAACCCATGTAAATCTAGAAAAATCATCAACAATGACCAATGAATATAGGTTGCCACCAAGACTCTTTACTCTTGCTGGACCAACTAAATCCATATGCAATAATTGTAATGGTCTATTTGTTGAAATCTCATTTTTCAATTTGAAAGATGATTTAGATTGTTTACCCTTTTGACATGCATCACAAATCAAGTCATTTTTGAAATTTACTTTGGGTAATCCAAGCACTAAATCCTTTTTGAGTAATTTGCCTAGTTGATGCATATTGACATGAGCCAATCTCTTATGCCATAGCCAACTTTCATCGGCATTACTCAGAAAACAATTTTCAGATTCATTTCTACTAATATCTAGAGTATAACAGTTACCTTCCCTTTTTGCTCTGAGCTTAGCCTTGATATTCTTCTTATCAAGCTGTAAGTCATTTTTGTTGATGATTAAGCATTCTTCTGAGTCAAATATTACCCAGTTGTCTATATCTGCACTTTGACTTACGCTCAGCAAATTATGACACAAGCCTTCAACATAATATACATCTTTGACTTGTATTCCTTTGTCATTTTTGATTTCACCAATTCCTGCTATCTTTCCGGATTGATTTCCTCCAAATTTTACCTTTCCACCTTCCTTAGGTTGCAATCTGGTAAAACTTTCAAAATCTCCGGTCATATGTCTAGAGCATCCACTATCTATGTACCACTTGCTATTTTTGGATGCTTTGAGACATACCTGCGATCAAATTACTAAGTCTTAGGTACCCACATCTTTTTGGGTCCTTTTGGGTTAGTACAAATAATTTTCTGAATATATGAACCTTTAGGTACCCATTTGTAGGTTCCTATTGTTCCTTTCTTCTTATGAATACATGAAGAAGTATAATGTCCTTTTCTATTACAGTAGTTATAAAAAGCAAAAGGATTTGATGTATGCACAGAATGCTGGAAATAATTCAAGTAAGACTTACCTCCTGCTTTCTTTCTACCTTTTCTTCTATCTGATTTTGGATCATATCCAATTCCAGATCGATCATTTACAAATCGTTGAGCTTTTAAAATAACATTTAGCATCTCACTTCCTTGTGTAAATTTTTCAAGAGTTTTTGTGAGATCATTGTTTTTCTTTTTCAGAGAAGAACAATTTTCACAATCCTTTTCTGAACGTTCTTTAATTTCAAATTCAAGAGCTTTGTTTTTCTTTTTGAAAACCACCAATTCTTTAACTACTTTGATGAATTCAAAATGTAAAGCATTATATTCGGAAAGTAATTCATCATAGGTAGGTTCAGAATCATTTACCTCTTCTTCGGTTTCTTCTTGAGCAACAAGACATATGTTAGCTACTTCTTCCTCATCACTTTCTTCGTCAGAAGAGCTATCACCCCATATAGCAGATACGAAGGCCTTCCATTCTTTAGAAAGAATATTTAGAATCTTTCATACTTGGGTATGCTGATCATAGACTTTCCCAAGAGCTGCAAGTTGATTAACAAGATGAGTATATCTAAGTTCAAATTCAGATATTGATTCACCTGATTTCATTCGAAGTAAATCGAATTCAGTAACCAAGGTGTTGATTCGATTCTCCTTTATTCCCGAAGTTCCTTCATGAGCTATTTCCAGAGCTTCCCATATTTCCTTTGCTGTTGGAAGTATGCAAATTCTGAAATACTCACTTTGACTCAAGGCACTTTGTAGCATCAGAATTGCCTTGCTGTTGAGAGTGATAAGTTTCTTGTCATTCTCATCATATTCCGCTGGCGTCTTGGGAATTTTCTGAGAATCTACAGTCTTTGTAGGTTGATAGTTTCCACTCTCAATCACATCCCATAGACCATATTCAGTAGCCATTACGAATACTCTGAACTTTACTTTCCAGAAAGAAAAGTGTTCGCCACTGAAACCTGGAGGTCTAGTGATGGATGCACCGTCGGGAAGAATTCCTTCAGCCATGCTTGCCATTGGATCCTTCTTAGGTTGTTAAACCTTAACAAGAAGACCTACGCTCTGATACCAAATGTTAGAGCAAGCGTTTCACCCAAGAGGGGGGTGAATTGGGTGATCTTAAACACGCAGCCCCACGAGCTGGATACTCAAACAGGAATCTATGATTCCATAACGCAGCCTTGGCACTTACAACGGCAGATACAACGGCCGGGGTAGGTATCATGAGCATTACCCCCTACGACAGCTCATGTTGTAATGCCCTATGGCCATAATGTTAGAGCAAGCATTTCACCCAAGAGGGGGGTGAATTGGGTGATCTTAAAAATTTTGTTGCAAATATAAAATTTGACGTTGAAATTAAAACAGGAAAGAGTAAGGAAAAATATCACCGAAGTGTACACCGGGAGTTATACTGGTTCGGCCACAACCAGTTTGACCTACGTCCAGTCCTCAGAGCTTCTCTGAGAGTTTCACTATATCTTCCAAGATTCAGTGGGTTCTTGGCACCTCAGTACAAGCAAGTTCCTACACCTGGACACTCGCTCCCCCTTACAAGTTGTAATCCAATCCCAACTCAAGGTTCCACAACCTTAAGTTACCTCAATAACAAATATTGAGTTTGAATGAAATATCTCTCTCAAGAGTGAATAAGAATCACTGAAGCATAGAGTTTCTAATACAACGTAAGAACAGAGTAATGATAAGTTTGAGTCTAATCTTGTTGTTGTATGTGTTTTTCTTATCTTTCTCTGTTTGGATGTTCCCATATATATAGATATGTTGGTGATGACCGTTGGAACATTTTCTTCTCGTCCGTTGGAGAGTGCGCAGCCACTATTGACTTTTCCAGTTTTTGAAAAATATCCGTTGGCGGTGGTTGGCATTTGAACGTTTCATTTGACTTTCATTACTTGATATGATTTCTTCATTGTTTATCTGTAAATAGACTAAGAATGATAATACAATGAAATATTAATCATATAAGAAACAAATCAATGAACGTTTGAATGATTTCTAAAATTCTGGGTTTGCTTACTCGAGTAGCTACTCGAGTATCCCTTGAAGTTTACTCGAGTACCTACTCGAGTATCATCGGGAAAACTTTGATTAACTGCAAGTCAACAGACAAATTTAAGATTACTCGGGTAGTGCATGGAATAATCAATTTTTAAACCTTTGGAAATGTGTGTTTACTCGGGTACCTACTCGAGTAATACACTCACACCTTTATGAGTTACTCGGGTACCAACTCGAGTAAACCTTCAAATAAACTTTTGATTACTCGATGCTTTACTCCAGTAATGTTGGCAGGATTTCAAGGCCGAGAGCACTTACCTTGTTACTGGAGTACGTACTCGAGTAAACTTACTTTTTGGACACCACTTACTCGGGTAATGACTTGAGGTTTTCCTTGAAAACTTTTCTGCATACTCGGGTACCTACTCGAGGAATTCACTTAAAGTTGAACATTAAATACTTGCATATTAGAGGAATAACTCGAGGAAAAAGAATGATATCAAGTTAATCGAGTACCACCTTCAAGTTTTCACTTACTTCAGTGTGTTACTCGAGTACCTACTCGAGTAACATTGGCAGTGGTACAAAGTGCCGAGAGCAACAAATTTTCAGAAACAGAGTTACTCGAGTACTTACTCGAGTATCATTGGCAACTTGAAAGCAACTGGAAGTTTTTCACATGGTTACTCGAGTAGCGCCTCGAGTAACATTGGCAGGCCGAGAGCAACTCCAAGTATTTACCTGGTTACTCAAGTAGCTACTCGAGTAACATTGGCAGGCCGAGAGCAACTTCAAAATACTTATACTATTACTCGAGTACTTACTCGAGTAACGTTGGCAGGTTACTGGAAGGTGCCTTTGGTTACTTCAAGTTTTGACTTATTACTCGAGTACCGCCTCGAGTAATGCCTTAGAAAACTTGCTTCTGATCAAGTTTCTCAGCTTTTTCTCTTGGCCTTTCTTCATTACTCCAATGCTTACTTCAAGTGATGCTTATCCCTGTTATTCCTTTGCTCAAACTTATTTATTAATCACTTCTTTTTCATACCATCCTTTTGTTATCATCAAAACATGAGATCTAACATTCTCCCCCTTTTTGATGATGACAAAACTTGGTGATTTTGAACATCTTTTAAAAATAAGTTCACAAATAAACATCTCTTGAAAATCTTTTGATAAACTTTGTTATCTTTATAAAATGATTATAACACATTCATCTTGCATACATAATAAACTTCATTAGTCCAACAATGTATCATAAATTAATGTATCAAAAATGTAACCCCCTTCGTAATCATATCCGAAATACAACATTAGAGTGAAATAGAGACCAATAATAATCAAAATTCATTTACATTCCCATCCTTGAGATAGGATTTTCACAAATACATTTCACAAACACTTTAACCTGGTCTCATATTCATATTTCGAATACAATTACTTCGTGAAGATAAATCACATTTATATAAATATCAGAGTGCACAATAATAATACCGGCAAACCCGGATTCATACCTTCACTAAAGATTCATAGGGCAATACGCCCTTTACAATTTCTCAAATGGGGATTACACAAATTTCAATCCAAATACACCTCCACAACATATACAACCATATATCCATCCTAACATATACAACTCTAAATACATCCAATATCCAATTATTATTATCCCAAATAGCAACGATAACCACTACCAAGTCCAAATGCCCATAAGGGATTCTTGCCGCCCCTAGTCGCTTGCTCCTTCATCGAGCCACTTGTCCTGCCTAAAATGTTGGTAGGGGAGGGTGAGATTCTAGAGAATCCCAGTAGGAAACAGATACCAATATGCATGCAAGATAAGTGTTTAATGCATGACATGCTTGCATCACAATAACTCATGCTCACATAATGATATATCCGCATGCTCAATGTTTTAACAACATACTCATGGCCATAGCATAAATAGAAACAGAGCTTCAATCATTCATATATGTTTCACATAATCAAGCAAAGCAATAACATGCATCAATACACAAACACAAATATCAATACATGCACGAGAGGTAAGTTCCCTACACTTATTCTTCCACGTATGCTCCAGCATCGGCTACTCGCGATCCGAGTGGATACAAACCATGATCAGGGCGAATACCCAACCTATAACCAAATCAAGGATATAGGATCATTCTCTTTTCCAAATTATCATTTTCATAACACTTAAATTTGGTTACCATTCATGACCTTTAGGTGGCTAATTAAAGCCTAAACACATGCCTAAAGGCTTGGGAAACACTTGACCAAAGGTCACCTTTCAAAAGTCCAAAATGCTGATTTTTGGGGGTTGGCCGCGGCCAGACTACCCATGGGCTGTGGCCAATGGATGCACAGAAGGTCTTGGGCCGCGGTTCATAACCTCTGGCCGCGGCCAAGAAAATTCTGTTTCCTGGCTGAACTTCCATAATTCATAACTAATTCTAGAAAAGTTAAAACGAGGTGATTCCAAAGCCAAATGAAAGGTACTTAAGTCCTCTTTCTAGAAAAAATATGTACCATTACTGGAAATCACCACAAAATTCCAGAATTACACAAAACGCATCACTGCCCCAAAACAGAGTTCTGTTTCAATCCCAAACTTTGGACAACCATATCTCACAGAATACTAAAAGAAATGACACAAAATATATGTCCATTTTGAAGCTTGGGATGTGAAATTTAAGACTGGAAAGTGTCACAATTTTCTGAAATCATTTGGTCATTCAAAACGTCCACTAAAATAAACTGCCCAGAACAGAGTTCCAAGGGATAGATTTTCCAATTTCCTACCAAAGTGTCCCATTGCTCCAAACTTAACAATCAAGCCTATTCCCATACAATTTTCCACAAGGAACACAATGGTAACCTCAAAATGACCAAAATCACAACCTATCAACATGCCCTGTTTTGACCAAAGCACAAAACCAATACAAAAGGTGCCAAACTTCATATTTAAGCTTCAATGCAATTCTATCAATTCAAAACACTAAACAAGGCACTATTTCCATGACAACAACATATTATACTCCCCAAGACCCTAAATCACGAAAATTAGGGCTAAAATTCCAGAAATTCAAGGCCCAACCAATGGCCACAAAACTTATATGAAAATAAAGCTTTCACTTACCTCAACAACTTTCCCAAAGAAGTTCCTTGATTCACCCAAGTCCAGAATTTCGTGAGAGCTCAAACACCACCAAATGAAAAATCTAAAACCATGAAAGTGAAGCTCTCAACTCAAGGAACAACTTTAAAGAAGGGAGTTTTTCCATTAGAGGTCATTTACTCACCTTAATCTCAAGCTTTCCTTCCTCCTTTCTCCTTCAACAATGGCGCAAGAGAGAGAGCAAGAGAGAGAGAAAGTGTGTGATGATGAAGATGAGAGTGAGGTGCAGAATTTCTGCCCCCTAACCATTTCATGCGCATGAGAGAGACAAAAGAGAGGGAGAGAAAATAATAAACAATAGCCATTTGACTTTTCCAACAACTCCCATCATCATATAAGCTTGCCAAGTGTCTCAAATCTATTGGCTCTCATAAAGTAAGTAACCAAATTAGTTACTCTAATCCCTCCATTAGCCATTTACTCTCACACTTCATTTTCTCTTAGTTAGTAATTAATTGCTCCATTAATTACTAACTTATGGCCATTCTTTCAATTTTCCCAATAATTATGGCATGTTAATTAAAATTGCCATACAACACATAATTATTCCACTTTAATTTGATAATTATCCTCAATAATTACCATTAGCCCTTAATCGAAAATTGGGGTGTTACAGGAAATATAAGAGTTTAAGGAAGAGAGTATGCAAACTGTGATTTGTCCTGGTTCGGTCCAATCTGCGATGGCCTACGTCCAATCCCCAGGCTCCTCCTGAGATTTTCAAATCCACTATCTTATTGTTTTAATCCAAGCACAAGAAAACCCTTTACAACCTCACAAGTTTAGTCGGGCACTTGTATAGCCTTTTACAAATCTCTCACCAAGATACTCCCCCTTACAACAAGTCTTACGAGCAAAGCAATCCCGAAGACCTTTCCCTCCTGCTTACCTGTGCAAGTCTAACGAGCAGCAACATTCTCTACTGCTTGCTCCTTGTAAGTCTTACAAGTATAAAGTCTTACCGACGATTCTCTCTACAACTTCCTGTAAGGAAATCAACCCACTCAAGGTCCCTCTACCTTGAGATCAATTCAGAAATATAAGTGAAAGTGTTTACAGACTCTCTCACAGAGTAGATATAATGAACACTGAAGTACAATACAAAAACTCTCTCTCAAATATATATGATGTGGAAAATAGATAAGAACAGAGAGTATTTGGGTAGAAGTGGATGATTCATAATCTTATCATGTTCTGCGTTGGTGTTGTCTGCTTGAATCTTCTGTATTTATAGTTGAGTAGGATATGACCGTTGTGAGTATTTCAACTTATCCGTTGAGTCTCGTTGCTTCGTTCGTCCATTTGCTTGAATTTGAAAACTAGCCGTTATGAACGTTGACGCTCCGCTTCCGTAAAGTCAACTTTTGTCTCTTCGTATCATCTCTTCATTGTATTCCTGGAGAAATACATTAAACACTAATATAATGAAGTGTAAGAGTGATTGGAAGCAAGAAGACTGAGTTACATAATTAATCCCATGATTTTTGAAAGCTTCAGAACATTGCTGTGTATTCCTGGGAAGCATTACTCGAGTGGTCACTCGAGTAAGCCTTGGTCATTACTCGAGTGAGCCCTCGAGTAATCCCGTTCAAAATCTGGCCAAGAGCATTTCCAACTTCATTACTCGAGTGATCCCTCGAGTGATGTTTCTTTTTCTTATCTGGTTACTCGAGTAGTCCCTCGAGTGATGTGAGTCATTTCTTGGTTGAGAGCTACTAGAAGATTTCTTCACTGGTTACTCGAGTGATCCCTCGAGTAAGCTCTTAAATAAATTTGCAGATTACTTGAGTGGTCCCTCGAGTAATATCATTCAAATCTTGGCCGAGAACATTTCCAACCGCATTACTCGAGTGCTCACTCGAGTAAGCTTCCAAATAAAACTGCAGATTACTCGTGTGCTGACTCTGGTAATCTGGTTACTCGAGTGGTTACTCAAGTGGCCTTCGCTTTTCTTCACACCTTACTCGAGTGGTCCCTCGAGTAAATTTCAAATAATTATGCATATTACTCGAGTAAGTCCTTCAAGTGAATTCTTGATTTTGATTCGAAACATGAAAAATTATATATCATCGGAAAGCCCTCATCATCTACATTCCAATGCAACAAGAATCACCTCTAAACTCATTTTGTACAGAAAGTTATCATCCAAAGAATATCTTCTGCATTTAGACAAAGTTTGAAATCACAAGCATCAACTTCTAGAAGGCATAGATCTTAGTATATAACTTGAAATGTGAAAAATTATATATCCTTAGAAATCTCCTTGAGTCTACTTTCATATGGCACTAGTTTAGTCTCAATCCGATATGTATTTTGAGAGTTATGTCCAAAATACCGAACCTTGTTCTGGTAAAAGACGCTGATTCATGTGTCAACTTCAATATATCATATCTCTCTCATCTTAACTCCTTGTAATGTTATCTTGGTGTCTATAGTTCGTGTTGGGAGTCTAGTTTCATATGCCACCATTTTCAAATCAATCCGACGTGTGGTTAGAGAGATATGCCCAAAATACCGAACCTCTATCCTGACGCGCGAAAAACAGAGTATCATTACCCGAGTGGTCACTCGAGTAATCTTCAAGTAACTTTGCAGATTACTCGAGTAATCACCTCCAAAATGTGGCAGTGCCATATTACTCGAGTGATTACTCGAGTAATCATCCCCGGAGGTCTCATAACTTCCGTATACATCATTTTAGCTTCGTATTGACCCATTCCAACTTCCGGTATCACTTCTAAGAGCTTGAATCTTGATATTCTCATTTGATCTTACAAGTTCTTCTTTTTTCAATTTCTTTCTTCTTGTTTTTCCTCTTGATGATCATTCTTCATCACCCAACTAGATATCTTCTTGAAGTGATGATCATTCTTCATAGCCTAATTAGATGTCTTCTTGAATATCTTCAATCTTCTTCAATCTTTGCTTGATATTCCCATTAGTTCTTGCAATGCCTTCTTTCTTCAATCCCTTGCCTCTTGATTTTCTTCTTGATGATCATTCTCCACATATGAGGCATTATAACATCAACCGAACATCAGGTTTATGACTAATCTACAAGATATACAACATTAAATATAATAGTTAGTCAATGTAGAGAATAAATATAATTAGCCGAACCTGATAAAACAAAACAGAGTAACCCTCTAGCAGCAAGTAGTGAGGATGAGACCTTAGAACATAGTGAATGTTGGCCAAGTAGACATAGGAGACCTCCTATATGGTCTAACGATTATATATGCTCTGATTTTGCTGTAGGAAATAATGAGAAACGCAGGAGAAAATGTGCATATCCAATTGAGGAAAATCTTTCTTTTGATAATATTTCGTCTAACCACATGAGTTTCTTGTGCAGTATTGACTTAGTGGCAAAACCAATTAACTACAATGAGGCCACCAAACACCCTAAATGGGTGAAAGCTATGCAGGCAAAAATGAATACACTTAAAAATAATAGAACATGGGAGCTTGTTCCTCTTCCAAAGGGGAAGAGACCCATAGGGTGTAAATGGGTGTATAAGGTTAAGTATAACTCATATGGTAAGGTCGAAAAACATAAAGCCAAATTAGCGACCAAAGGTTATAACCAAAGAAAGGGAATTGATTATTATGAGACCTTCTCTCCAATTTTGAAAATGCTTACCATTCTTCTTGTTCTTAAGTTGGTAGTTGTCAATAAATGGCAATTACTACAAATGGATATGCATAATGCATTCCTATAGGGAGATCTCAATGAGGACGTGTACATGCAAGTTCCCCCCGGATTTGATAGAAAGGGGGAGCATATGGTATACAAACTGTGTAAGTCACTCTATGGCTTGAAGCAAGCTTCAAGACAATGGAACCGGAAGCTATCTGAGACATTGAGACAGGGAGGTTTTGTATAAAGTAAAAATGATTACTCCTTGTTTGTTATGCAATGTAGTGATGGTGTAGTGCTTGTTCTTGTTTATGTAGATGATTTACTAATTATAAGGAGCTCTGAAAATGGTATAGCAAAAACAAAAACACTTTTACATACACATTTTAAAATTAAGGACTTAGGCCAAATGAAGTATTTTCTTGGTATTGAAGTAGCTAAGTCTGAAAAGGAATTGTTTTCTGTAAATGAAAGTATTATCTTGACTTCTTGTGTGAGATAGGAATGAGTGGAGGCAAGCCACTTGCCATACCAATGGCACAGAACCTGAAGCTAATAGCCTATGAGGAAGGAAAAGAAAGGAAGGAAGATCTTTACAAACGTCAGGACGAATATAGGAAATTGATTGGTAAGCTTATATACTTAATAATAACTCAACCTGACATCTCCTTTTCTGTGCAGACTCTTAGTCAATTTATGTAGCAACCCACAAAGGCACATTATGCAGCAGCGACGAATGTCGTTCGATACTTAAAGGGCGGTTCTGGTCTAGGAGTGCTGATAAGTTTAGAAGGAGGATTAGCATTGGAGTGTTATTGCGATGCGGATTGGACCTCTTGCAAGACCACTAGAAGATCGGTGACCAGTTATCGTCTCAAATTTGGAGGTTTATTGGTTATGTGGAAAGCAAAGAAGCAGAGCACTGTATCAAAGTCTTCCGTAGAAGCGAAATATAAAGGCCTTAGCATGGCAACATCTGAGATTGTTTGGGCATGTGGGTTACTCGGAGACCTTCATATTCAGCATGAGAATTCTGTGAATATTTTATGCGACAGTCAAGTAGCAATACACATTGCTGCGAACCTGGTGTTTCTCGAACATACCAAACACATTGAGATATATTGCCACTTTGTGAGGGAACAATGGAAAAATGGGTGATAGGCTTCGAGCATGTTCAATCAAGAGATCAAGAAGCAGATTTGTTAACAAAGATAGAAAGTAGAAACATGCAGATGAGGTTATTGAGCAAGTTAGGAACGCTTAACTTGTATTGTCCCCATATTTGAGGGGGAGTGTCAGTGAGGATACAAATGTAATTGTGCACTTGTTGTAATTAGCATTAGTTTTAGTAGTCTGTTCAGGATACTTACTGTGTAGTATAAATACATGTGGAGACATACATGTGGAGACATACATGTGGAGATAGTTTATTGGTGGTTGTAATATTCATTTTTGGTTATCAATGCAATGATATGTTTTTGTTAGGCCCAATGAGCACAAGGGCTGGTCCAAGAACATAACAAAAAGGATATCAAATTCTTATTTTTCTTTTGTCAATCTCACCCTCCATTTCCCTGCAATTAAATTGGGGCTTCGATTGATTGATGAACTGATTAGTATTTATTAATTATTCATCACAAAAAAAATGTGTATGAGGGTTCGGCTTCTGCTGTTAAGGAACAAAATAATTAAAAATGAAACTCATCAAATATCACCAGAAAGGGGGCATATGAGTGATTTGTCTGATAAATTTATATTGTCCTTCCTTTATTAATTGTGGAGGGTGTGCCTCTTTCTTATCACGATCGATCCGACTCAAAATTTAAATGTTTAGAATAATAGATAAAAAGGGCCGTTATTTGAAGAATATTCCTCAATATTGGTGTGTTGAAATTAGCTGCTCTGATTATCTTGTTATTAATGGTGGGTTGAAATTAACTATTATCATCCGGGCAAAAAGAAAATAAAAAATAAAAAACTATCATCATCATTCTATTTCGGATATGAACAAAAATTATCCTTAAAGGGAACATTTTTTTTTTTTTAATGAACTAACGATGCAGTGGGAAATCCGAAAAAACGTTTATTGGGCTCTTTTTATTTTTGTTCATTAATTAAATGATTAAATTATTGAAATAAATGGGGCAATTTTCCCTTTTGAATTAATATGCGAAGAAGTTGGATAAAATATTTTTTTGATCTTTTTTTTAAAAATATTATTGGTGTGTTGAAATTAAGTGTTGTAATTATCCTATTTTGTTAGATTAAATTAGATATCATAGATGAAGGAAAAAATATATCATAGATGAAGAAAAAAAATATATCATAGATAGAGGGATAGATTTTCTGATTAGCTAATTAATAAAATTTACTAAACATTATATAAAACAAATATTTCCCGTGGGAGTGTTATATATTAAGAGAAAAACATTTAAGAAATATAAATGATTGAGTATAAGATTATCTTAAACAAATTAATTATTATAAGATTGATCCAAATAAAGATATTATGATTCAAGTAATCTTCTTGAATTTAAATTTTTATTTTGAATAAAAAGATATCAAATAAAAATATCTCTTTACCCTTGAAATCAAAAATAATTCAAAGAACCTGCCTCATAAACCTATGGCGGCTTCTCTTGAATAGACATGTTTCTTACTATCCCTATTGTTTGTATAA
Organism: Inga laurina; assembly: GCA_963855925.1. Classification (NCBI taxonomy): domain Eukaryota; kingdom Viridiplantae; phylum Streptophyta; class Magnoliopsida; order Fabales; family Fabaceae; genus Inga; species Inga laurina. The sequence goes on along the minus strand of OY979707.1, from coordinate 43,603,019 downwards.
ATTTTCGTATTCCTTGGTGATTCCGAAACCTTTCCTCTGTGAAATTCTTCCTTTATTATTTCAGGCCTCTGATTTTTTTTTTTCCCACCAATCCGTTCAGATAATCTTATTTTTCATAGCGTTTTCAATTTTTTGGTCCCTAAAATTATGAAACTTTTCCCCACATTATTATTTCAGACATTTCCGAAGGCTGGGTTAGATTATATGACGTTAAATTCTCTTGTTATTTTTATAGACAAGATTTAAATTAGAAACTTTACTTAAGAAACCACTTGAAATTTTTTCTTCTTCTCTACTTGTTAAAGAATACTTTCTTCAAGTATCCATGCATATATATTCATCATTCATGTTTGTCGGTTCATGATTTTTACCCTTTTTAAGCATATATGTCACGTCGTATAAAAATTGAGGGCCAATTTTTCCAGCACAATTTACTTCAGAAATTCCCAACTATGCATCTAAATTTAGTGAGAATTATTTAGAAAGTACTTATTGTTATGAAAATAAAGATATCTAGGATAATAGAGCAAGAGATAAAAGAAGAGAAAGTTAAAAAGAAAGTAGAGAGCACTTCTCATTCAATTTTTTGTGTGTCAACAATATCTATTTATAGGCAAATTTGAAAACTAAGGAACTTGGGGAGAAAGCAATATTGGGGGAAAAGCTAACTTGGAGACCAAGTTGGTTGGCTTGGAAAGCAAGTAATCTTGTGAAGCCAGCTTTCTTGGGGAGCAAGCAATGAAACTTAAGGAGCAAGTTTATTGATTTAATGAACATTCATATAATTAATATTTGTAACACCCCCCTCTTGGATGTCTATTATGAATGTGCCTCATTAAAAACTTTAACTAGGAAAAACCCAGTGGGACAAAAACATAGTCAAAGAAAAGAGTACATCATTCATTGATACACAATCTAGTGCTACCTCATTAAAAACTTTTCTAAGAAAACCCAGTGGGACAAAACCGAGATAAAGGAAAAAGAGTACAACGTGTATCGACTCCCTCTCTTGACAACACCAGTTGATATCTTTCATAAAGATACATGGGCATATTTGATCATTTTTGTATCTTTCTTTCAACAGATATTCAATAAGATGATTATACCACATACGCTCTGATTGCTTCAGGCTATACAGGGACTTATTTAACACAATTGAGTATTATTCTCGAGAACTTGTATTTGATGCTTCTAGCAATTTGAGTTCTTCAGGGACTTGTGATTTTGACACATTGAGTCCTTCGGGGATATGTGCTTCTGGTACCTTGAGTCCTTCAGGAATTTGTGCTTCTGGTACCTTGAGTCTTTTGGGGATTTGTGCTTCTGGCACTTGCTTATGAATTTTGGCTTATGATCCTCATTATCATTCGTTACATCATATGCTATATGATAAGCAAAGATGTCATCAACATTTATTTCATTTCAATCCCATTAGATTCCATTCATAACATAATTTATTGAGATCTCATTATTGTCACACATGCAGGTACCTGAGTCTCTTATGGGACTACAACATTCTTTCTGGAGATATCTCTACTGGAGATAATAACTCTTCAGGAGATGGCCCTTCCAGAGCTACTAACTTTTCTTGATTATCCTCGACTTGACCATCTATATTCTTAGCTCCTTTTCTCTTCCAAGTATTTTTATCTTTGGAACCAATGGGCCCGCCACGCTTCAGGTGTGCTTTACATTTATTCATAGTAGGTTGTCCTTCAGGGACATCAATTCTAATAGGAGCATTAGCAATTCGGACATGTGACTTTATCACTTTCTTTAGGTCAGTAAATGCTTCTGGCATTTGATTAGCTAAGTTCTGTAAATGAATTATCTTTTGAGCTTTCAGTTCACATTGTTTTGTACGAGGATCAAAATGAGCTAATGATAATTTATTCCAACTAATCTCTTTACCCAACTACTTGTTTTCTCCCCCTAATTTTGGGAAAAGTGATTTATCAAAATGACAATAGGAAAATCGTGTTGTTAATAAATCTCCAGTTGATGATTCTAAATATTTTATGATCGAAGGAGATTCATACTGAACATATATTCCCATTCTTCTTTGAGGACCCATTTTGGTGCTTTGTGGTGGTGCTACTGGCACATATACTGCACACCCAAAAGTCCTTATATGGGAAATATTAGGTTCCTGATCAAAAACCATTTGTAAGGGGAAAACCTTTAAATAACCCATTGGCCTAATGCAAATTAATATTGCTACATGCAAGATGGCATAGCCCCAAGTAGAAATTGGGAGATTAGATATCATAAGTAAAGGTCTTGCACTTAGTTGCAACAGTTTAACCAATGATTCTGCAAGTCCATTTTGAGTATGAACATGAGCTACAGAATGTTTAACATCAATTCCAATGGACATATGATAAGTATATGTTTTATAATTAAATAAGTGTAGATTTCGAGATATATTTGATTAAATTTATTAATATTTTATACTTATTTAATTATCCTTTTTATATTTTTCTATCCTTTAATTAATTATAGGATAAAAGGATATTTTGATATAAAATCTACTCATATCCTAATTTATTTTGTAGGAGATATTATAAGATTCAAGCGAGAACAAAATATCAATATAATATATCTGTATTATATGATAATCGATAAAAAAAAAAAGAGATAAATCAAGATATTGTGATAGAGATGCACACATAGAGGTAATATTTTCCTATATATATGCTAGGCGTAGCAAAAGGTAGGAACACTCTATGTTTCTAGTTGGTGATGACAAGGAAAGAGCTTTAATAGAGGGAGATTAAAGTTTGAAAATGCAGAAGAGCGATAGCATGAATGAAAATTTGGCATTGAATTTTTTATTTCTCCTTTCTTTTCTCTTATTTATTTTGTCTTTGGTTAGCTATTATTTTAGTTATGACAATGTTCAATTTATGTAGCTAAACCCTTCGTTCTGGATTATTTAGTTTGATTATAGATTAGTTGATGATAATTTTTATCATTAATTGCTTTAATATTATATTTGTTGATTTAATTGTGTGTTTGATTATCCTGAATAAGAGACATCTGATTGGGATTATTTTGGTATTCTAAAGGAGTCTAGACGCATGAAATTTAGACTAGACCTTCAATTGAATCGTGTAGGATTAGGTTTTCGGATTTAATTTGCTTGTAGGATAGAAATATACCTACCGGCCCTACATAGTCTCATTAGGCCTACACTTAAATTAATCCAACTAAGTACATATCGCCTAAGACATTAGGAATTAATATAGTTGAAATTCCTTTTAGTGAATCAAAAGACACTCTTAGGTAAATAAGAAACCTAGACTAGCAAATATAACTTTAAATGCAATTAAAGGGATAAATTAAACACTAAGAAGTAATCAAGGCTATAATAATCCAAGTCGCCACTTAAGATTTAGAATCACCCTTAGTGATGCGTGCTTCTGTCGCTAGAGCAATCAATTAAACTAGGTCCTAAATTATTATGCAGTTTAGGGTCAACCTAGGTCATTCTCCCAAGGAGCAAGCTATGGGTTTTCTTTAGGATTGATTTTTAAGTGACAAGAGATGCAATAGAATGAACCTAAACTAAAATGAAAGACTCTACTACCTAAATGCAATTGACTCTAAAATCTATGTGACAATGAAACTAACCTAAATGAATTGGAATGCAATCTTTAGGGGTTTTTTTATGAAAAAGGAATTAAGATGCTAAGCAAATAGAATAATCAAAAGCAAGACAATCAACAAGGGTTTAGTTCAGTTATGATGACGAAGGGGACAACTTAGGATTCACATGGATTTAGTTTTCTTAGCCATTTAATTTATTAGACTAAAGGGATTGATGAAATATTGGAATTAATAAATTTAATCACCTAATTGAAATATGCGAAACCCTCAAGCTCAATAACACCTAATCCACTAGAAAACTCATAATGGAAAAAAGGTGGTTAATTAAATCCATTAAAAACCAATCACAATTGTTTAAGATAATTTTGGAAATTATGTTCACAATTGTCTAATTAAACAATTCGACAATTAATCACCTAATTAAACAATCAAGAGATTAAACCCAAATTGACAATTAAATTAATAATAAAAACTCGATTAATAATCTAATTGACAATCAAATGTTTGCAAACAAAAATCTCAATAATCATTTAAGAACAAATCAAATCCAAAATATCAATTCAATCCAAATCAATAATAAGTCTACAATCTAAAACTAGATTGTTCTCAATTATTACAACTCAAAAATCATTTAAAACTAAATAATCTCAAGTCTTGAATCAAAGAGATAAAAGAAAGACACTCCCTTATGGTCTTCAAGTGTAAACTCCTAGGCTCTAGCTTTCTCCATACTTCTCCCAAGTTGCCTTCCTAAAGAGTTTAAGCTACCATGATAATCCTTTCTCCTCCACGCCCCAAGCAGCATGTCACAGCCATGAAAATTGCTTTGTGAAATATTAATTGATATTGATAATCTGGATTGTGTGTGGGAATTGAATAATAGATGAAGAAGGTGTTGTGCGTGAGAGAGGGAATGGAATTGTTTAATGGAAATTGAGGTGGGACCCGTGAATGGAGTAAAGGAATGGTGAATTGATGGTGAATGGAGAAGAACATCCAACAGCAATTCAAGTGTTTGTCTGCTTGTCCAGCAGCCGTGTCTCGGCCTCCTTTCTCCAACGGCAGTTTGTCCCTCTGCGTCTGTGCTCGTCAGTCCGTGAGTCTCAGCGTCTTCTCCAAATTCTGTGACGGCTAGGGTAATTAAAAGGGAGGAGAAGAGAGCTTTTTGGGTACCAACTTGAGCCCATTAAAATTTAAGAAGCCCAAATAAAATTCAACCGTTGGATATTCTTTTAGCCTTCCAGAAAATTTCTGCACCGTAGGATTTTTCAATCTACTTTTCCTTACTCTGCAAGAATTAAATAAAATTGTGATATATCATATATTTAAAAATATTATCCAATCATAATATAACAATTAAAATATTATCAATTTAAGCCCAATAATATCATAATCCATTCAAATTTATATTATTTCCTATAATTGGCTAATAATCCAAATATTATCTAATAAATCCAAATTAGCCTAAAATAATCTCCAAAATAAATGAATAAGGTGGGATAAAATATATTAAAATTGTGATTTATCAACTCCCCCACACTTATCATTTGCACTCCTGGGCAGAACAAATCAAGACCAAGGGAGTATAACAAGATAAAATAAAACAAAACTTCAAAAGTGAATGTTGCAATCATAAGTAAAAAGTAAACAAAAGCATTTCAACACCTCTTTTATCCAAGTGATTTTCTCATGACTCAAGAAAACAAACTTCATGGCAATTTACTTGACAAAGGAATATCTAAGCTAGAAATCCCTCACCAAGGATATGTGTATGTCTCTCATCACTCAAAAGTGTATAGGCTTGTGTTTATACTCAAATCCACCCTATCCAGTACTCTTTCTATAGGCTTGACAAGGATCTAAGTTCTCCACCACTAGCAAAGCAAATGCAAACATAAATCCAAAGGACTTTTATTAGGTTGTAATGGGGCTAAGGCTAAGAAAGAAAGTGTATAGTGTTTGGAGAAACAAAGTTGAATATCCTAGAAGATGAAGAGAATGATGCAATAGGATGAAACAGGATGAAAGAAACTAAATCACACTTGAACTGGGTCATTACTTTTCCTTTCTCTTTTTTTTCCTTTCTTTTTTCTGTTTTCTTTCTTTCTTTTTTTTTTTTTTTGCAATTCTCTTGGGCTGTTATATATATGTTCTTTTGATGCGAACCTGTATATTGGTGATACAAAGGCCCGGTTACTCAAACATTTATAACTCAATAGCACCAAGATGCTACTAGCACACTCATAGCTCTTACTAGCAATTTGACGCGAAGATCAACATTGGTGATGAAGACCCCCGGTTACTAAGCACAGCTTAAACCAGCGGAGCGGAATCTTATTGCTTTTTTTTTCTTCAAGATAACATATCATACTTTTCACAATGACCCAATTCCTAATTTTATACATGTTCTTCCATCCAAAATAGATATAATGCAATGCTCTTCAACTCCTAAGACATTCAAAAGGGTAGGATTTTTTTTTTGTGTTATGGGGTGAGAAAAAAAATAAAATATAGGCTCAAAGGGGCTAAACAAAGGGTATATGTATGAAAAGGATAGGCTGTTTGGCTTATCTGGCTAAAATGAAATGAATGCCTTTATCATCTTCATGAATACACATGCATAAAATGTGGCCTCAAATAAGATTCAAGTCAAGTTCAAGATCAAGTAAAGAGATAGGGGGTACACACTGAAAAAAATGCATCAGGCTCAAAATCTCACTAGGTCTATATGATTACTAGCCTAAATTCACCTAAGTCAAATTCATTGCCACTTAGTCTATTATCTCAAAACATGATCAATCACTTTTCAAATCAAGGCTGCATCATACTAAAGTTACTTAAAACTTGCAATTTTCACATTCAAAATAGTTGATCCCTCCCCCACACTTAAACAGTGCATTGTCCTCAATGCAAAATAGTCATAGCAAAGCACAAAGACAAGTAATATGCAGCACTACTCAACTCAATAATATGACAATAAAAAATAAAAGAGTGAAGGAAGGAATACAATCGGGGTCTACGTGGTGTCTCGCAGTGCGATAACCTCCACTACTTGAGTAGAGAATCCATCATAGAACGGCTTCAAGTGGTGTCCATTGACGGTGAAGCATTTTCCATTTGGCTCTCTTTTGATATTCACAGCTCCATATGGAAAAACATCAATGACAATGAAGGGCCCCTCCCATCTAGAGCGGAGCTTTCCAAGCATGAGTTTAAATCTGGAGACATAGAGTAGAACTTTTTGGCCCACTTGGAATTCTCTCTTCATAATGAGTTTGTCATGTGCTGCTTTAGTTCTTTCCTTATAAATCCTAGCATTCTCATAAGCTTCCCTTCTTAACTCTTCAAGCTCTTGCAATTGCAACTTTCTTTCAGCACCAGCACTAGCAAGATCGAGGTTGCACCTTTTTATTGCCCAATACGCCTTGTGCTCCACCTCTACTGGCAAATGACATGCTTTGCCATAAACAATCCTGTATGGAGACATGCCAATGGGACTTTTATATGCTGTGCGATACGCCCAAAGTGCATCATCGAGCCTTTTACTCCAATCCTTCCGGTTGGGTTACACCGTCTTTTCTAAAATGAGCTTGATTTCTCTATTAGAGAGTTCTGCTTGACCATTCGTCTGAGGGTGGTATGGAGTGGCCACCTTGTGCATCACACCATACTTGCTAAGTAAGCTTTGCAAACTCAGATTGCAAAAATGAGTTCCTTGATCACTAATGATAGCTCTGGGAATGCCAAACCTGCAAAGAATGTGAGACCGAACAAAGGAAACCACTACAGAAGAGTCATTAGTACGAGTAGGGATAGCCTCAACCCACTTGGACACATAATCCACAGCCAGTAAGATGTACAGATAACCAAATAAAGTGGGAAAAAGTCCCATGAAATCAATTCCCTAAACATCAAAGACTTCACAGAATAATAAGGGTTGTTGGGGCATCCCATGCTTCCTAGAAATAGTACCCACAAATTGACACCTGGAGCACTTCTTACAAAATTCATGGGCATCACGAAATAGACTAGGCCAAAACAATCCACTTTCCAAAACTTTCCTAGCAGTACGCTTAGCACTAAAATGTCCCCCATATGCAAGAGTATGGCAAAAAGTTAAGACAGACTCAATTTCATCATCACGAATGCATCGCCTAATAATTTGATCATTACAAATATGCCACAAGTAAGGATCATCCCATATATAGAATTTAACGTCTTTCTTAAACTTATTCAATTGATGTGTATTCATGTCAACTGGTAAAACAAATGCAACAAGATAATTTGCAATATTAGCATACCAAGGGATAGAAACAACAACCTCACAAAGCCTTTGATCAGGAAAATCATCTAAGGGTAAAGATGTTACTGGAGGTGATTCAATCCTACTCAAATGATCAGCTACCATATTCTCTGCACTACTCTTATCACGAATCTCCACATCGAACTCTTGTATCAGCATCACCTACCTAATGAGGCGGGCTTTGGAGTCCGGTTTCTTGAATAAGTATTTGATAGCTGAGTGATCAGTAAAGACAATCACCTTGGTGTGAAGGATGTAAGATCAAAACTTCTCTAATCCAAAGACAATTACAAATAGCTCTTGCTCAGTGGTAGTATAGTTGGCTTGAGTAGCATCTAATGTTTGATAGGCATAGGCTATGATATGTTGTCTCTTCTCTACTCTTTGGCCAAGAACAACACCTAATGCATAATCTGAAGCATCACATAAGAGCTCAAATGGAAGGCTCCAATTAGGTGGCTGAATGATGGGGGTATAGTGAGTCTCTTCTTTAACTCATCCCATGCATACCTGCAAGCATCATTAAAAACAAAACCCACATCTTTCTGTAATAAACGAGATAATGGCAATGCTATCTTACTAAAATCCTGGATGAACCTTCTATAAAATCCAGCATGCCCAAGAAAGGAATGTACATCTTTCATACAAGAAGGATATAGAAGGGATGAGATAATATCAACTTTAGCTTTATCAACCTCAATACCATCATGTGAAACAACATGGCCCAAAACAATTCCTTTCTTAACCATGAAATGACATTTTTCAAAATTTAACACAAGATTATATTGAATGCATCTTTCCAAAACATTGTCCAAACTAGCTAAGCATGCATTAAAAGAATCACCGTAAACAGTGAAATCATCCATGAAAACTTCCATGCAATGCTCATGAAAATCAGAAAATATGGAAACCATGCAACGTTGAAAGGTGCCTGGTGCATTACATAAGCCAAATAGCATGCGTCTATATGCAAAGGTTCCAAATGGACATGTGAATGTGGTTTTATCCTGATCCTCAGGGGCAATAGAAATCTGAAAATATCCAGAAAAACCATCTAAAAAAAAGTGATGTGATCTACCAGCCAGTCTTTCTAACATCTTATCTATAAAGGGAAGGGGGTAGTGATCTTTTCTAGTCACAGAATTCAATTTTCTATAGTCAATACATACTCTCCAACTATTCTGGACTCTAGTCGGAACTAGCTCACCTTCGTCATTACGCACAACTGTAATACCAGTTTTCTTAGGTACTACCTGAACTGGACTTACCCACTGGCTATCAGAAATAGGGTAGATTATACCTGCAGAAAGAAGTTTAGAGACCTCTTTCTTTACCACATCAAGGATCAATGGATTGAGTCGCCTCTGCAGCTGTCGCACAGCTTTGGCACCATCTTCTAGCAGGATTCGATGCATACACACATTTGAGTTGATTCCAGGGATATCAGTAAGAGTCCATCCAATAGCTTTCATCTGTCTCCTAAGTACCTCTAAGAGGCGGGTTTCCTCATCAGCAGTTATGTCACTAGCTATAATCACAGGAAGTGTCTTGTTCTTCCCCAAATAGACATATTTCAATGAGTCAGGAAGTGGCTTTAACTCCAAAAATGGAGCTTGCTCAATTGAAGTTATGAGCGGCTTCAAATCTATATCAGTTAAACTAGAAACCTGCATAACTGATTCATAAAAAGAAGAGCCAACTTTCCCATCTTGGGGAGTATTAGTAGAAACTGCAAGTGCAGTAGAATCAGGCAACACATCACAATCAACAGCAATAGTGCCATCAGTAGCACTCATGTTAGAGATAGAATTATAATCAGAAATCTCACTATCAAAAACATGATCAATGTCAATCAATAATTCAGAGTCAAGTAGTGAAGATAAATCAATTCTATTTATGGCATCTATCACACTAAGTAATTGAGAAAGTCCATTAGAATCAATAGAAGTAGTAGATGTGTGATCACTAGAATTGTGAATGCTACAATTAGGCATAGAAGGATCGTGTCTAGAATGTCTCATAATCTCAATAGCATCAGTGAAAATATCAATATCAGCACTATTAAGATCAGCACACGTATCACAACTACCAATTTCAGTACATGAACAAGAGATAGTATCATCTAAACAGGTAATATCACTGGATCTATTAAGCATGCTATCTCTAAGATCCACAACAGAATCATCCATAATAGCATCAATAGCATTAACATCTATCTCAGCGCAATCATCAGGGGGTGTCTCATGGATTCAAGCACATTAAATCTAATAGTTTCACCAGCAAATTCCAGAGTAAGGCTACCAGCATGCACATCTATCATAGCTCTAGCAGTTTTAAGGAAAGGCCTACCTAGAATCAAAGATGAATGTCCTTTCTGCCTAAACCTACCATCATCCATATCAAGAACATAGAAGTCTGCAGGGAATATGAAATCTTTTACCTTGACCAAGATGTCCTCCAAGACGCCTTCTGGGACTGTGCAACGTCTATCAGCAAGGGATGCAATGAGATTTGTGGGCTTAAGCTCTGCACCCTTGAGTTGATTGAAGACTGATTTTGGCATAACGTTAATAGCTGCTCCCAAGTCTGCTAAGGCATCTGAGAAGTCAATGTCACAAATAGTACAAGGTATGAGAAAGCTACCAGGATCCTTGCACTTTACTGGCATTGGCATTTGATAAAGAGAGGAGACAACTGCTCCTAAGTCAACCTTGCCTTCATGCTTAAATTTTCTCTTTATAGTACATAACTCCTTCAAGAATTTTTCATATTTAGGCACTTATGCGACTAAGTCAACTAGTGGAACATTGATCACCACTTTCTTGAAGATATCATAAACTTCATTAAACATCTCAGCTTCCTTCTTTCTCCTTTCAGCCTTAGCTACTGCAGTAGGAAATGGCAGGGCTGGTTTGATCACTTGCTTTCCTTCCTCATCTTTTTCTTATTCTTCATGAGGTGCCACTTGTGTTTTTGATAAAGTGGACTGATCTTGTGATGTGGAAGTGGAAGTAAAAGGAAGAGTAGAAGGAGAGTCATCAACAACTTCCTTGTCATTTGAAGTATTGGTGGTAACAGAATCTGTATAAGGGATTATCTTTCCACGTCGAAGAGATATAGCATTAACTCCACCAATATTAGGATTTTGCTGAGGTCCAACATTCGGATCGGTTACCACTTGAGATGGAAGCTTTCCTAAACCTTGACTCTATACATTACTGAGTGCATTAGAAAATTGACTCATTTGAGTTTGAAAAGCTTGAAATTCCTGCATCTGTTGTTGCTGTTGTTGCATCTGTTGTTGTTGTTACATCAGGATTTTCATCATAGCATCCATCTTGCTTTCTAACCTTGAACCTTCATCTTGGACTAGCATTGATTGTCTAACTTGTTGAAACATCTTACCACTAGAATTCCCACTTTGATTGAATTGTGCTTGCTGAGCTTGGCCATTTCCATATCGAAGATTTGGATGATCACGCCATCCAGGATTATATGTATTGGAGTAAGGATCATATTTTTTGCCACCTTGAGTCATAGGTTTAGAAGGGTATATTGCATTACAAGATTCAACTCCATCATTCATGTAGGGGCAAGAGTCAGTACCATGAGTAGCTAGAGAGCAAATAGAGCATAATGGCCCTACTAGAGCAGAAGAGTTAACCTGTGGGGTAACAGAAGTCGAGGACCCCATAGGATTGGCCATATTAGAAGAATTTTGCATATGAGACATAACCATTTTTTCCATAGCAGATGCAAGTCTATCAATTTTGCTCTCTAGGCGAGACTCAGAATTAAAAGAAATTCGTCCACTTCATTAACTTTGACCTGTTGTCTAGTACCAAATTGTTGCCTATTTTCAGCTTTCCTTTCAATCAATTCCCAAGCATGATCCACAGTTAAGTGTAGAAGTGCACCAGCAGCAGCTGAGTCTAATAAATCTCTCTCTAGAGGTAAGAGAACTTCATGGAAGTATTGGATCAGTAATGTATCCAGAATCTGATGGTGGGGACAGCTATAACATAGCATTTTAAACACTCTAGATATTCATATAAGGATTCTCCAACCACTTGTCGACATCTACATATGTCCTTCCTGATAGATGAAGTGCGAGAAGTTGGGAAATACTTTTCTAATAACAGTTTCTTTAATTGGTTCCATGAAGTAATGAATCCAGGAGGTAATCGAAGCAACCAATTTTTAGCAGATCCTTCTAAAGAGAATGGGAAGGCATGCATCTTAATCTGATCTTCAGTCACACCAACAGGTTTCATAGCAGTGCAAACCATGTGAAACATCTTCAAGTGATTGTACGCTTCCTCACTTGAAAGGCCATTAAATTTTGGAAGTAAGTGAATCAATCCAGATTTCAATTCAAAATTTGCATTTATATCAGGATAATTGATACACCAATTTTGAAAATGCAAATCAGGTGAAACCAATTCTCTAATAGTCATAGCAGGATCAACAATATTAGCATTTGCGTTTACGTTTGCGTTTGCATTTACAATTGCATTAACATTAACATTCCCATCAGCATTAACAACAATATTATTAGCATCCATATTGACCTTAGAATCAAAAGAATCAACAATGGGCTCAACAGAGGAACTATTGCCTACAAAAGTACTAGCTCTAGTCCTTCTTCGTTGGTGAAGTGTCCTCTCAATCTTAGGATCAAATTCAAACAATTTTTCAGAAGAGGATCGGGTCATGCAATAAACAACTACCTAAGAAGTTGCCTAAAAACTCAAACTTAAAGCCTAACCACTGCTCCCCGGCAACGACGCCAAAATTGATGCGTACTTCTGTCACTAAAGCAATCAATTAAACTAGGTCCTAAATTATTATGCAGTTTAGGGTCAACCTAGGTCATTCTCCCAAGGAGCAAGCTATGGGTTTTCTTTAAGATTGATTTTTAAGTGACAAGAGATGCAATAGAATGGACCTAAACTAAAATGAAAGACTCTACTACCTAAACGCAATTGACTCTAAAATCTATGTGAGAATGAAACTAACCTAAATGAATTGGAATGCAATCTTTAGGGGTTTTTTTTATGAAAAAGGAATTAAGATGCTAAGCAAAGAGAATAATCAAAAGCAAGACAATCAACAAGGGTTTAGTTCAGTTATGATGACGAAGGGGACAACTTAGGATTCACATGGATTTAGCTTTCTTAGCCATTTAATTTATTAGACCAAAGGGATTGATGAAATATTGGAATTAATAAATTTAATCACCTAATTGAAACATGGGAAACCCTCAAGCTCAATAACACCTAATCCACTAGAAAACTCATAATGGAAAAAATGGTGGTTAATTAAATCCATTAAAAACCAATCATAATTGTTTAAGATAATTTTGGAAATTATGTTCACAATTGTCTAATTAAACAATTTGACAATTAATCACCTAATTAAATAATCAAGAGATTAAACCCAAATTGACAATTAAATTAATAATGAAAACTCGATTAATAATCTAATTGACAATCAAATGTTTGCAAACAAAAATCTCAATAATCATTTAAGAACAAATCAAATCCAAAATATCAATTCAATCCAAATCAATAATAAGTCTACAATCTAAAACTAGATTGGTCTCAATTATTACAACTCAAAAATCATTTAAAACTAAATAATCTCAAGTCTTGAATCAAAGAGATAAAAGAAAGACACTCCCTTATGGTCTTCAAGTGTAAACTCCTAGGCTCTAGCTTTCTCCATACTTCTCCCAAGTTGCCTTCCTAAAGAGTTTAAGCTACCATGATAATCCTCTCTCCTTCACGCCCCAAGCAGCATGTCACAGCCATGAAAATTGCTTTGTGAAATATTAATTGATGTTGATTGGTGCTGTGGGACCAAAGTGGACAATCTGGATTGTGTGCGGGAATTGAATAATAGATGAAGAAGGTGTTGTGCATGAGAGAGGGAATGGAATTGTTTAATGGAAATTGAGGTGGAACCCGTGAATGGAGTAAAGGAATGGTAAATTGATGGTGAATGGAGAAGAACATCTAGCAGTAATTCAAGTGTTTGTCTGCTTGTCTAGCGGTCGTGTCTCGGCCTCCTTTCTCCAGCGTCAGTTTGTCCCTCTGCGTCTATCCGTGTATCTGCGTCTGTGCTTATCAGTCCGTGAGTCTCAGCATTTTCTCCAAATTCTGTGATGGCTAGGGTAATTAAAAGGGAGGAGAAGAGAGCTTTTTGGGTACCAACTTGAGCCCATTAAAATTTAAGAAGCCCAAATAAAATTCAACCGTTGGATATTCTTTTAGCCTTCCAGAAAATTTTTGCACCGTAGGATCTTTCAATATACTTTTCCTTACTCTGCAAGAATTAAATAAAATTGTGATATATCATATATTTAAAAATATTATCCAATCATAATATAACAATTAAAATATTATCAATTTAAGCCCAATAATATCATAATCCATTCAAATTTATATTATTTCCTATAATTGGCTAATAATCCAAATATTATCTAATAAATCCAAATTAGCCTAAAATAATCTGCAAAATAAATGAATAAGGTGGGATAAAATATATTAAAATTGTGATTTATCACTTAGCATAAAACATAGTTAGATTTGATTTTTCCTTTTTTTTAGTTAGTTTTATTCTTATCTTGATTTAGATTGTGTTAACTCAACTTAAGCAAAAGTGTAAAGTTATTACTCAACTGCATTATTAGTAACAAGTCTTCGTAGGAACGATATCTTACTCACTCTTTATTACTTGATATGGCCCATGCACTTGCTGTAATATCCCAATTTTTGATTAAGGGTTAAGGACTCCAAAAGTGGATGTGATTATTGATAAATAAACACTTTTGGAGAAGATGACGTGAATTGTGATTCGAATGTGTAATGAGCTGTGCTGAAACCCTGTATTTAAGTTCAATTGTGAATTAACATCTAAATTAACTTAAAATAGAGGGAGGGCGCATATTGTGGTGAAATGGAATGATATGTTGTGTTTTGTGGTGATTCAGTGAGAATTACCGTAATCAGGGGCAAAACGGGAAAGTTACCGGCTAGTTGGTTAGTTGCCGAAGAGGAAGCTCATTAGTAACTTGAAGATCAATGGTTGAGATTGATTGTTATGAGAATATAAAGGTGGAATCCCATGGGTGTATGATCATGTGAGCTCATGGAGATATTCCAAGATCTTGACAAGCGTCACAATGTGGAGCCTTGGATCAAGTCAAATGTTCAAAGTTGCTTTTTCCTCTTCCCTCTCTCAATTAGGTCGGTTATTATGCTTGTGGGAGGCCAAAATACTGATCTCTTCTTCTTCTTTTTCATTTCTCTTCTCATCTCCATTTTCGTGCAACTCAAGGAGGAAAGAGAAAGAAAGAAGCTTAAGGTTAGTGCTCTATGTGACCTTTAATGCTCAAACACTCTTCATTAACTTTGATTATGGTGATGAGAGCTCCATTGCTATGGTTTTAGATTTTTTGAAAGGTGGTGTTTGAAAACTTGAAGAAATTTGAAAGAAGAGGAATTAAGGAACTAGCTTTGGGAAGAGGAAGAAGTAGGTATTTGAAGCATTTTGACCTAAGTATTGTGGTTATTGGTTGAGTTTTGTGAATTGTGAATTTTGCCCTGATTTTGGTGTAACTTCTAAAGGGTGGAATTGCATTGTGTATTTTGGTGCAATTGGTGTTTTGTTGTGTGATATGGTCATTGGAATTGGTTGTTAATTGGAAATGGAAAGAGTTTGCAATTTTGAGTTGAATTGTGAATTGTGTTGACATGTTGAGATTGTTGTGAAAACATGTCAATGTGATGTGAATTTGATTGATTTGGTGTTTCCAATGGATTCCTTGTGAAAATTTGTGTGGAAATGGTGTTTGTTGTGAATTTGGGACCATTGGGGACAAATGACCAAAATCTGGAAATTGTGTCAATTGAAACTTTGTGCTGGGTAGTCAGTTTGCACAAAAGTTTTGAATGACCAAATGGTGTCTAAAAATTCTGAAACTTTCCAGTCTTAAAGTTCACATTCCAAGCTTCAACATGGACATATAATTCATGTCATTTCGTTTTGTGAGCTGGGAGTTATGGTTGTCCAAAGTTTGGGATTATAACTGGAATCTGTTTTGGAGCAGTGTTGGATTTTGAGCAATTCTGTATTTGTGTGGTGATTTTTGGTAATGTACCATATTTTTCAGTAAAGCGGACTTAAATAGCTTTCATTTGGCTTTGGAATCACCTTATTTTGATTTTTCTAAAATTAGTTATGATTTTTGGAAGTTCAGCCAAGAAACAAGAGTTTCTTGGCTGAGCCAGAGGTTCTGGGCTGCGGCCCAAATGTGTCTGACCTATTTTTGGCCACGGCCAGTGGATTTGTGGGTCACGGCCAACCCCTAAAAATCAATATTTTTCACTTTTAAAAGGTTATCTTTAGTCAAGTGTTTCCCAACCCTTTAGGTATGTGTTTAGGCTTTGAATAGCCACCTAAAGGTTGTGGATGATAACCAACTTTAAGTGTTATAGAAGAAAGAATTTGGGAATAGAGAATAACCATATATACTTGCTTTGGTTATAGGGTTTGATGTTCACCCCGAGCATGAGTAGCCGGTGCTGGAGCATACGTGGAAAGAGCAAGTGTAGGGAACTTACCTCTCTTACATGTATTGATATTTGTGTTGGTGTATTGATGCATGTTATTGCTTTGCTTGATTATGTGAAACATATATGTTTGATTGAAGCTCTGTTTCTATTTATACTATGGCTATAAGTATGTTGTTTGAAACATTAAGCATGCAGATATGTCATTGTGTGAGCATGAGTTTTGTAATGCAAGCATGTCATGCATTAAAGACTTATCTTACATGCATATTGGTATTTGTTTCCTACTGAGATTCTCTTGAATCTCATCCTCCCCTACCAATATTTTAGACAGGGTAGGTGGAATCAAGGATGGAGCAAGCAACTATAGGTGGCGAAGACTCCTTCGGGATATAGATTTGGTAGTTGGTTATCAATGTTCGTTGGAATTATTGTATATATTTCGGATATGTATTTGGGATGTATATTTGGATGTGCATTTGAAAGGGTATTGTGTAATCCCCTTAATGGGAATTTTTATACCATTAGTAAAGGTATGGACCCAGGATTTATGGAATTTTTATGTTGTGCACTTTGATATATACTGAATGTAATTTATCTTTGTAGAGTAGTTATATTTGAAATGTGAATATGAGACCAGGTCAATTAGATTTTGAAAGGTATTTATGAAAACCCTATCTTAAGGATGAGGAACTGAAATGAGTTTTGTTTATTCGACAGTCTCTTATTCATTTTAGTCGCGTATTTCAGATATAATTACGAAGGGGGTTATATTTTTGGTATTAGGCTGTAGTTCCTGGCAAGTATAGGAATTTTCTAGGATAGCTCCCTTAGATCTCTGCCTTGGTGGTAGAAGATGATTTGTGATAGTTGTTGTGTATACACATGTGTGTTTTGTTGATTGGATATATGTGATTTGTGGACTATGTGTATACACTGTTGGTTATTCGAAAGTGGCAAATCATTGTGGAATCGAAAGATAAATGGTTCGCCCGAGAATTTGATGTATAGACCCAGAGGTAGAGGTAATGAATGACAATCCATTGGATCTTGTGTGAGGGAAAGATGGGTCTTATTAGATAATGGAGGACAATGGTTTCTAAGGAATGTGATATTGAGGTTCTAGTTGTCATGATAAACCTAAATGTAGGGTGAGAAACCCTAGGCGGTATGATGTTGCATGCCAGTGATGTCATACTAGACTTATGTGTTTGAGGGTCCTAAGACCTAGGGGACCAGTGTGCCTTAGGCTGACAGAGGTCTTGAACTTGTGTTGGGGCTGATGGTACTCCATGGAATTGAGAAAAGTGATTTCCTGATTCAACTGAGGTTAAGGTTTTGATAATTGAATTGTTATCTAAGGATCAGACTTAATAGTTGAGCTGATTCTTAGGAAGTTGAGTTGACCCGGATGGTCTGAAGTACCAGAGTATGGTACTAGATTGAATTGAAATGTGTATCAGGTATCCTGAGGTTGCTAGTTGTTAATCTAGCACAGGGAAAGAGTTATTCTATGGAGGATTCAGATCGGAGAAGGCTACCTACGGAGAGTTTAGATCAAAGAAAGCTACCTACGGTGATATCTGATCGGAGAGGCCATTTGTGAGTCTTTCACCTGTGGCTCATCTGAGGTTCCAGTGGGAGAACCGTTCCGCTTGGGCGGTAGTTTATGGGGGATTGACTATGTGATTATGTGAGTTGAAAGGCTATTTGTGAGTCCTTCACCTGCGGCCCATCGGAGGTTCCGGTGGGAGGACCGTTCCATTGGGGTGGAGTTTACGGGGGATTGACTATATGACTATGTGAAAGCCGCCGTGACAATAAACCCTAGTGTGCAGCCGCCGTGACAACAAACCGTAGAGTACAATCGCCGTGACATTGAAACACAGAATAGAGCTATGGGATTGTTGGGAGTATGGGCTCTCAATGATGTGTTGGTTATAGCTTCTGGAAGTGGGACTTCAGGCCCATGTATTTGTATGAAAAGGGGATCTTGGAGGATCCTAGTTTGATTTTGTGGTGTGTGTGATGTGTTATGAACAAGCAAGGGTTTGGGTGTGCCCTAACCAGCTTGATCGCTAGTGTGAATCGTGATGTGAAAAGGCAACGGTAATGAAAATGCCCGGTTCCAGCTTGATGTGATTTGTGTATTTGTGAGTCCATCTCCCGGGTTGGGCCGGATCGGGTTAGTTCGGTGGGTTGCACTGGGTTGGCATAGGCCCAGGGTGTAATATCCTAAAATGTACTCAAGGGCTAAATGTACAGAATAGATGGTGGGATTAATGACAAAATTACCTCTAAAAATTTTGTTATGACTTTAGTCAAGTTTCACATGGAAAATTGGTAATTAAATATTATATTGCAAGAAGATATTTTAGAAGATCATCTTCCTCTTCAAAGGGCTATGATTTACGTATGACAAGAGGAAACAATATAGGCTACTAAATATGACATGTGAAGGCAATTTGACCAAGTTGTAAAAGATGATGACAAGTCAACAATTTCAACTAAAGAAGTAACATTTGAAGAGTTGAAATTATGATTAGTTCAAGAAGCCCTTTTGGCTATTCCAAGGGCTACAATTCGTATGGCATGAAAAGGAAAGAAACTATGTTGACTATGGTCAAATATTGCAACTAAAGTAAGGAGGTGAATATTGATAATTCAAGAAGCATTCTTTTGGTTACTTTAAGGGCTATATTCGTATGACATGAGGGAAAGAGAATTATATGATACACTTCATCTTTTCCATATGAAAAGTCAATAAAAGTGGCTAGGGATATAAGAGAAAAAGAGAGAAAGTATTATCTATATATTTCCTAATCTTTCTCAAACTTTTCGTCCAAGAATTCTTAAGGCAAAAGAGGTAAGAGAATTAAAATTGAAGTCATCTTGTATTTATCATCAACTTTTACCAAGAAGGAATAATTATTCACCACACATATTCTCTATTTCTTTTGGCCCACTTTCGATCAAATATTAAGGGCCAAGGGAAAAGAATTTCAGAACTCATTCACTCCCTCTTATTTGTCTCAAAGTCGGCCAAGCAAGGCTTAAGGAAAGAGAAAGAAGAGCAAGTGAAGGTGAGCATTTCTACTTGAATTTTGACCTTGTAAATGGCTTCTTTGGCTCAAGTGACCTGCATGAAACTTGTTCCTCTCTTTCTTAGCTTTATTTCTATGGTTTTTGTTTTTGAAGAAGAGAAATTTCAGCCACCTTGCAAGAACAAAAGCTGAGGAATCAATAAAAGAACACAAGAAGAAGCAAGAGGTGAGGAAGAGCATTATGTTGATGTATATGATGCTTTAATTAGCTGAGTTGTGGTGGGCTATTGTGACAGCCCTAATTTCAGTTTTTAGGGTATATTAGGGATCATGAAGCTTTCATCATATGTATGTGCTTATATGTTGGTTTGGAGGCAAATGAGCTAAGCTTAGTGATTAGATAGTGAAGTGGTTGTTTGTTGTGAAATACCCTAAAATTATGTCAAAACAGGACATGGGGAATGAGTGGGAATTTGTTCATTTTGATATTGCCATTGTGTTCTACACGAAAATTGTGTGGGAATAGGTTTGCTTGTTGATTTTGGAGCCATTGGACACATGGTTGAAAATTGAAAAAACTGTCAAGTGAAACTCTGTACAGGACAGTCAGGTTGTCTAGACGTTTTGAATGGGCAAATGGTGTCTACAAATTCTGAAATTTTTCAGTCTTAAAGTTCACATTCCAAGCTTCAAAATGGACATATAATTTATGTCATTTAGAATTTTTTACTGGGAGTAATGACTGTCCAAATTTTGAGATTAAAACTGGAATCTGTTTTAGAGCAGTGGTGAATTTTGTGAAATCTGTAATTGTGTGGTGATTCCTGGTAATGATTCATATTTTTTCTATGAAGAGGACTTAAAGAGCTTTAATAGTCTTTGGGATCACCTTATTTTTATTTTTCTAGAATTAGTTATGATTTTTCAAAGATGCTGAAAAATTCTGGCAGATTGGTCACCTAAGCGAAAATTGAAGATCTTATGGCATAATGTAATATTGTGGAACATTGAGGTTAAACATTGGCCTTTTAGGCTAATTGACCACTTTAGCTCCTTAGTTGAATTGATTAAATGACCATAATGATGATCAACCCAAGTATTATGAGTTATTAAAGAATTAGAATAGGTAATAATTCGTCGTCCTTAATTTTGGTTTATAGGATTCGATATTTGCCCTGTTCGTGATCCACCTGTGCCAAAGCACAATCGGAAAGAACAAGGTAGTGACTCTTTCTCTTACACTATGTGTAAAGCGTTGTATGTATGTTGTCATGCATTGTGATGCTTTGAGATACTGCTGCCATTACAGTAAAAGTTGTCGCATTGAGCATAGAGATTACAGCGCAAGCTGTCGCATTATGTATACAGTCATGAGTGTTTTCGTATGTGGTGTGAGCCATGTATCATTGTGTTGCTGCTAAACGTGATCTTACATGCTGTGTTTATCTATTGTATGAGTGATTTGCTAGTACTGGAATTCTCTTGAATCTCATTCTTTCCATTAACTAACCTTACAGACAGGGCAAGTGGCTCCAAGGAGAAACGGATGACTAGGAGCGGCTAGGACCGTGTAGGGATATTTAGTTTTGGATTGTCAGTTATCCATTTTGGATTTGGAATCATTGTATAGTTTTGGAATGTAAATATTATTTTGGGATATAATTATGTAATCCCCAAAAAGGGAATCTTGTAAACCCTTAGTACACCTACATGAAACCCGGGGGTTGCCGGGATTTTTGCTGTACACTCTGATATATATATATATATATGAATGTGATTTAACTGCACAGTGTAATTATATTCATAACTTATATTTGAGACCAGGATAGGAAGAGAAATTTTTGAAAGAATTTGTGAAAACCCTACCGTAAGGAAGGGATTGAATTAAGTTCAATTATTCGTCGGTCTTCAATCAATCTTAGCTATGTGTTATCGAATTATAATTACGCTTATTAAGGTAGGGGGTTACACAGGGTGTGACAATTATGTGAACAAACTGGGATTGGGGTATGGTTGTGGCCATAGAGCAGAGCTAGTTCAGCTGATGGAGAATTCAACTATATGATCAGGGGTTCTCACTTGTGAGGGCACTTACCTTGGCATGGCCAGCATGGCTAGCCACCAGGCTAGTTGCACTAGTGTTGACCTCAAGCCGAAAGGCAGTGCGTAAATTCAGAGCTTGCAATGTGTATATGTGACGATGTGAATGCCAGGAAGGCAATGTGTATTTTTGCAAGCAACGAAAGCCGAGGTATTCTTGCAAACAGCGAAAAGCTGACGTATTTGTGCAACCGGTAAAGGCTGAGGTATTCTTGCAAACAGCGAAAGCTGTCGTATTTGTGCAAGTGGCAAAAGCCGAGGTATTCTTGCAAACAACGCAAGCTGTCGTAATATGTATGCACCGTCATGCCAATAGTCCTCGAGTAGCTAACAACGGTTCGGGTGTGGGCTGCGTGCCTCCCTGGAAGAGAAAGAGGATGAGGGTGAGGTGTGATTGTGGATCTTGTGACGTTGGTCACGCATCATGTGTATACAGCCATGAGTGCTGTCGTCTTGTGACTTGTAAGTCATGCATCAATGTGAATCTGTCGTGGATATTGTAGTTGAGACCCAAAAGTCTCGATTACCACTAGAGGAGTCACTGGTGGGTGTATGGGTAAGGGTGACGCCACGAAAGTTGATACGGCGATGTGATATTGTGGTTGAGACCCAAAAGTCCCGGTTATCACTAGCGGTGTCATTGGTGGGTGTACGGGTGAAGGTGACACCGTGAAAGTTGATAAGGCGATGTGATAATGCTATGAATATGGTAAACGGCGGGAAGCCAAGGTATCTTTACAGACGGCAGAAAGCTGAAGTATTTTTGCAAACAACAAGAGCTAAAATACTTGTGTATACAGCGGAGGCTGTCGTTATGTGTAGTGAGTTTATGGTGCTTTAGGGTTACTCTCGGAAGGGGTGATTAGATCGAGCAGGGTGGTGGCCTATGCCTCCCAACTGCTGTGAATTTGTGAGACACGTTAGCCCACTCAAGATCTAGGGGCTTGTGATGATAATAGCTACATGATGATGTTTTTGGTGGCAATCATATGTAGAGGCGATTGCATTTGTTTAGTAATTATATGGGTGGTCCGGAAGAGACTGTCCCAATGTGAAATAATTTGTGAAACGGAAGCCGTCATGAGGAGGCATCCGAGGTTATGGTTTAAGTGGTGAGACAAATTCGAGGATGAAATTTATTTGTACAGGGGGAGAAATGTAATATTCCAATTTTCGATTAAGAGTTAAACACTTATTTTGCATGCATATTGGTATTTGTTTCCTACTGAGATTCTCTCGAATCTCACCCTCCCCTACCAACATTTTAGACAGGGTAAGTGGAATCAAGGATGGAGCAAGCAACCATGGGCGGCTAAGACTCCTTCGGGATGTAGATTTGGTAGTTGGTTATCAATGTCAGTTGGGATTATTATATATATTTGGATATGTATTTGGGATGTATATTTGGATGTGATGTATATTTGAATGTGCATTTGAAAGGGTATTGTGTAATCCCCTTAATAGGAACTTGTATACCATTAGTAAAGGTATGGACCCAGGATTTCTGGAATTATTATGTTGTGCACTCTGATATATACTGAATGTAATTTATCTTCGCAGAGTAGTTATATTCGAAATGTGAATATAAGACCAGGTCAATTAGATTTTGAAAGATATTTGTGAAAACCTTATCTTAAGGATGGGGAACAGAAATGAGTTTTGTTTATCCGACGGTTTCTGATTCATTTTAGTCGCGTATTTCGGATATAATTACGAGGGGGGTTACACTTGCAGAGTATTTGGCTCTATATTTTGCCCCTATCAAGTTTTTGAACTCCCCCACACTTAAACATTTGCTTGTCCTAAAGAAAAAGAAAGAAAATTTCATTATTCAAACAAGAAAAACATTACTTATAAAATTCCTAACAGAGAGCAACACACCACCACATTTAGATCATGCTATCAAATTTAATTTAATTTCTTATAAAAATGTCTCAATAAGCCAATAGCCTTGAACAATTGTAATAATCTCTTAATATTCCCATGATAAAAGGATTGGCAAGTAACTAGTGCAACAACAAAATCAGTAAAGGAATATTAAGCTACTCAACTCCTCCAGAAAAATTCAAATGCTCCACTTAACCAAGCTTTTCATTTAATTTAATAAGGATCATTAGGTAGAAAATTGATTAATTATATTTTTTTCTCCTTCTTTTTTTTACTATTTTTTTATCTTGGGCTATTGTAGGTTACCCTTTCACGTGACCCTGCACATGGGTGATGCAGCATTGGTTATTTAGTTACTCCAATAGATACTTCAAGAGGTTTTTAGCCCAACTCATAGACCTCTTTAGCTGTACCGTTTGTTGCAAGTGCCAACATTGGTGATGAAGTGCCCCCGATTACTAAGTTAAGTCTAGAGAAGTCATTGAAGTTGCATTTCTTATTCACCTTTTTATTAGCCTTTCTCTTAGCTCTTTTTTTTTTTTTTTTTTTGCTTTTTTCTCTAACTGAGTCATTTCCCTAAATAGAAGCTTTGCTTAACCAACAAGGGTCATCGTCAAATTTCTAAGAAATTAAGTGGCAAAATATTTATAAACTAATAATTTGTTGATTATATTACAAACTAACCCTATTCTCATAGTCCATATCTAGATTTATACAAAAGATTAAGGTTTAGAGGCTTAATTGAAACATTCTTTTCTATTTTAATTTTTTCTAACAACATTTTTTAAAATGGGGAAGGCTCAAATATAAGTTTAATAATAAGCAATGCAAAAATTTCAACTATGAAAATCTTGCAAAAAAAAAAAAAAATCTTTTCAATTGCATAAAAGGACAAGTACAAAAAAAATATTATTTCTCCCACACACTTAAATCAAACGTTGTCCTCATTGTTTTAGAAGTCAATAAAGAAGAAAGGAACTAGTACTCCCCTGGTTTAGATCTCTAACTCGGATATAGAGTTCTTCCTCCAATGCATCCAATAACATGTTACTTTCCTATAATGAAACTTGAGAGGTGTGTTAGCGAAAAAGTTGAGTCTAAGAGACGGCAATAATAAATAAATAAACACATGAAAGAAAAAATTGATAATTGAAATTAGAATTCATTATATTGGGTTGTCTCCTAACAAGCGCTAAATTTCAAGTCTTCAGCCAAACTTCTCAAAACAACTTCTAATCATAAGTATCAAACACCACAATTACCTTGTCTTCATTCCTTTTCAAGCAACAAGGTTTCTCACACAAAAAATGATTATTCAAGTTAATTACTTGTACTTCAATCATAGATAATCTCAAAATACAAGCATTCACTGAATTCAAATAAAGCACAACATGCACATCATTGCAAATAGATCTAGGAGCCTCTAAAAATTTATAACATCCAACAAAATCCAATTGACTCTCTTCAATAAGAGTTAATGAATCAATAGAACAGTCATGAGCAACAAATCTTGGGATCTCTTCATTGTTCTCAACATCCAAAATCACATAGATTAGGCTTCACAGTTGGAACCTCAATTGTACACCCATTATTCTCTCTTACATTAGTTTCAGGCTCACACTTACCATTATACTTCATATTATTAAAAGTCTCATTTAAATCCACATCCTCAACTTCCTCACAATCATATTCATTAGATATCCCATAGGAAATGTAATTAAATGAGTTTTGTTGCTTTATTTCTTCAAGGTCTTTTCACATTTGACTTACATGAGCTCCAATATTTTGGATACTTGACTCAATACTAATGTGAAATTTCTTTTGTTCATGAATGGAATTCTTAACTAATCTTTCTAAGTAGGATTCTTCAAATTCCTCATGGGTGTGTCCCTCAACATATGAAGAAGAGTGAAAGGATGGGGTTATCTCATTAGAACAATACTTGATATATGGATCCAAAGGCACTTGTTGCTCTAAACTTTCACTAGGATAAAAGGATGATCAAAATATGTCTGCTACCTAGTGGATTCATCTCTCCTATAATGACTAACTGTACTATATGGACAATTCATGTATAAATGAATCTCTCCACAATAAACACAAGAAAAACAATTATAAGGAGAAGAATTTTCAATCTAACAAGCATTTATATTGATTTGTCTCATTTCATCCACATGCATCTCTAGTAAAGAACAAAAATTTGACAATCTATCAATGAATGAATGCTTAAATGAATTCTGTGAATAATCCATTTAATTTTTTTACAAAAGATGAACAAAAAATAAGAAAAAAATCTACAAAACCTAAGCTTAAACTACTAATACTCAATAAATTCCAACCAAACAGTGTGAGCACACAAGTTTCCCTCGACGACCCAAAAACTTGATAGGGGCAAAATATAAAGCCAAATACTCCATAAGTGCATAGGCCGTATCAAGTAATAAAGAGTGAGTAAGATATCGTTCCCACAAGGACTTGTTACTAACAATACAGTTGACCAATAACTTTACACTTTTGCTTAAATTGAGTTAACAAAATTTAAATCAAGATATGAATAAAACTAACTAAAAAAAAGGGAAAATTAAATCTAACTATGTTTTAGGCTAAGGGTGATTCTAGATCTTAAGCGGTGACTAAGATTATTATAGCCTTGATTACTTCTTAGTGTCTAATTTATCCCTTTAATTGCATTTAAAGTTATATTTGCTAGTCTAGATCTCTTATTTACCTAAGAGTGTCTTTCGATCTACTAAAAGACATTATAACTATGTTAATCCCTAATGTCTTAGGCGATTAGTGTAATACCCCAAATTTTGAGACTTGAGGCTAGAGAATAAGCCTGAGATAAGTGGACTGCTAAGCCCTGGTTTAGCAAAATCCCAAATTGTGATTAAGGGTTAATGACTCCAAAAGTGGATGTCATTAGTGATAAATGAACCCTTTTGGAGAATATGATGTGAACCGTGATTCGCATGCATTGTGAGCAACGCCGAAACCCTGTATTTGAGTTCAATTGTGGAGTAACATCTAAATTGACTTAAATAGAGGGATGGCGCATAATGTGGTGATATGGAAAGATATGAAGTGTTTGGTGGTGATTCAATGGGAATTGCCATAATCAGGGGCAAAACGGTAAAGTTACCGATCGATTGGTCAGTTACCGAAGAGGAAACTCATTGGTAACTTCAAGATCAATGGTTAGGATTGATTTGTGTGATACATCAAAGGGTGGAATTCCATGTGTGTGAGTTTATGTGAGCTCATGAAAATGGATCAAGATCATGACAAGTGGTAAGATTTGGACCCTTGGATCTTGGTCAATTTGTCAACTTTTCCCTCTCTCCTCTCCTCCCTTATTTGGACGTCCAAATGGTCAAATGAGGGCCAAAAATCTGACCCTCTTCATCTTCTTCATCTCTCTCCTTCATTCTCCATGGCGCCATGCTTAAGGGAAGAAAGAGAAATCAAAAGGTGAGTTTTTGGTTGGCTTAATATCCTTTAATGCTTAAACACCTTTCTATAAAGTTGTTCATAGTGATGAGAGCTTCATCTCTATGGTTTTAGATTCTTGATTGGAGGTGTTTGATGGCTTGAGCAAAAGTGGAAAGATGAAGAATCAAGGAATTGATTTGGGAAAGAGGAAGAGGTGAGTATTTGGAGCCTTTTGATCTAAGTTTTGTGATTTGTGGATGAGTATTGTGAATTTTGGTTTTTTCCCTGATTTTGGTGGAATTTTGAAATGCATGAATTGTCATGTGTTTTGTGTTGAAAATGGTGTTTTGTTGTGTAATTTGGTCATTGGAATTGATTTGGGAACTTGAGATGGAAAGTTGTGCAATGTTGAGTTGAAATGTGATATTGTGTGACATGTTGCAATTCGTTGTGAAACATGTCAATATAATGTGAATTTGGTTGATTTGGTATTTTTAATGGATTCCTTGTGAAATTTTGTGTGAGAATGATGTTTGATATGAAAATTGGACCATTAGAAGCCAATTGTGCAAATTTGGAATTCTGTCTTTTGAAACTCTGTTCTGGACAGTCTTCTTGTGTTGCCATTTTGAATGCGCAAATGATGTCAGACAACTATGAAACTTTCTAGTCTTGAAGTTCACATCCCAAGCTTCAAAATGGACATATAATTTGTGTCATTTCCGTTTGTGAACAGGGATTTATGTTTGCCCAAAGTTTGAGGTCGAAACTAGGTTTGATTCTGGGTCAGTGATGACCGGACATTGAACCGGTCGAGGTACTGGGTCAAGGGTCAGTGGATCAGACTGGGGGTTAACCTGTAGTCAGACCGGCCATAATTAAAATAATATAATTTAATTAATATGTATAAAATAATTATATCTAACCATTATAAAAATAATATTAAATAAAAGATTCAATATGCTCCATTTCTTTCCCTTTTTTTCTTTTTTTTTTACAGCCAATATATGCTCCCAATTGGACTATACCCTATAAGAAAAATGAATAAATTTATCCTAGAATATTGGGAGTAAAATATTCTTCTAAGATAATAGGAATAAAATTTAATGCATTGCATAAAAAATTTAAAGTATTAAAATATAAAATACAAAATAAAAAAAAATATACTTATAAAGATATATAAATAATCATTTACAATTTATAATTTAAAAACAAGTAAGCTCCATATAATAAGCTTCTAATTTATACTTTATAATTATAATTTAAACCCATAGCAATCCACATAGGCAGATAGGCTAATAGGGTAATATAATAATATTAATAAGCTTTTAATTTCTAATGGTGGCATCACATCTTGAGGCGTGAGGAGTAGTGCATAAATGTGTAAAAGAAATCGTGTAGGGAAGCACGAGGCGAAGGATGTGACTTAACTGTGATCATCTTCTATTCAAAAGAGATCATAGCCCTTCATTTAAAATGAACGTCCATGATACAATCACTACCAACTCAAATTCAATCCTTTAGTTTCCTAGGACCTCAAGCTCTATCACGCATCTGGTTTTGAGAAAGCAAGAAGCCAGAAATAGAGAGCATGCATTCGACTATGAAGAATGAAGAACATCTTACTGGTTTTTCCCTATTTTTCTTTGTGGTTCTTCTTTATCTTCATCGTTATTTGTCACGCTTCTTTCCTTTTGCTCCCCTTCTTCTTCATTTTTTCTCTGGCTTTGAATTTTTTGCTGTTTTCAGATCTTATAAAACTTGTGAAACACTGTTGTTCTCTGCGTCTGCAACCTAAGAAAATAGCCTGGTAACCCGCCTAACCCAGCGGGTTGCACGGGTTACGTCCGGGTCACCTCGAGTTATCCTGGTCACTCCAGGTTAATTTTTTCTCGAGTTAGGCCTTGATCTAACTGGAAAAGTGGCTGGGTCACCGGTTTCCTGTCTAACCCAGCCGGTCCGGTCTGATCTTTCATACAAAGCTTCTAGCTATATTATATCAAAATAAGAAATCAAAGCAATATGACTTTTGGTCATATAATTTTAGAATAAGAAATTAAAGCAATATGGCTTCTGGCCATATAATTTTAGAATATGAAATCAGAAGTGTATGGCTTTTGGCCATACTAAAATAACAATAATAATATAAAAGAACTTGTAAAAGGAGATATAAGACATAAAAACAATAATTATCTACAATCTTAGCCATGGAACCCGAAGTTTTAAACAATCAGTAAAAATATCTCTTTAATTCCATATAGTAGCTTAGATTATCTCGGATAGATAAGATCAAATAAAGATACGGTAAAAGAAGGTAGATGAAATCGTCAAAGAAACGATGAGAAGATCATACCTTCATTGGAGCTTTCCTGCTAATAACGTATTATGAAAAAAACGATATCTAAGATAATAGAGCAAGAGATGAGAAGAGAAAGTTCGAGAGAAGGTAGAGAGCATTTCTAATTCAATTTCTTGTGTGTCAGTAATGCTTGCACTGAACATCTATTTATAAGCAAATTTGAAAACTAAGGAACTTGGGGAGCAAGCAATCTTGGGGGAAAAGTTAACTTGGAGAGCAAGCAATCTTGTGAAGCAAACATTGAAACTTGAGGAGCAAGCTTGTTGACTTAATGGATATCCACATAATTAATATTCATAACACTTGTATATTTTTCTTAATTTTAAACTTGCACTTATGTGCTTGATCTCATAATTAAATCCTCTAGCAATTTTGTTTTGTTAGTGCCATTTGTTCCTTGTACGGGAGTTAACAGTGCTAACAGATGGGTACCAAACTAAAGTTGAGAAAAAATATAAGTACTTACAAAATAATTTTCCCTTCTAAAGTTATTAATCTCATGCCATTAAAAATGCATGAAAGCAAAAGAAAAGAAAAGAAAAGGGAAAATTATTCATAAAGGGGAATAGAAAGTCATATATAATTAACTTTTGCACAGAGGAGCTCAAACCTCTTTGGGAAATTTGGATTCAAACAAGTTTCACTTTTGGTGCAAGGCGAACTAACAAGCATTAAGAGCAAGATCTAGTAAATATGGTTCATATTAATTTTTTTTCACTTTTATACTATTTTTAAAAATTTATTTTAATGTGCAAAAAATTTAAAATAAAAATAATATCTAACTGTCAGATTTAAAAAATGATTTTTTATTGAAAAATCATTAGTTATGAATTTTAAATTTAGGTTGTTAGAACTATATTTAAATGATATCGATCTCATCACAATAATGAGTACTATAATGTTCATCATTGTGATAAGTATTGAAATTGATTCCAAATTAGATTTAAGCAACCGACCATAGGTGACAATATCTTTGCCAATGAATTGTTGCCATTTTTGTGCAAAGCCTCCAGCAACATGGAAAGTTGGCACCTAGTTTTGTTGCTTATTACTTTTGATGAGCACCCAAACTCATCAAATATGAAATTGTCCAAACTAAAAAATTTCAATTGATGATTTTTAAATACAATTTTTTTCCAAAAAATCATTGTTAAGAAATCATTTTTTATTTTAGATTTTATATCCATTAAAATAAATTTTTTTACAATAAAAAAATTAAGTCTGAGTCGTCAGATCGAATGAGTTTGGGTGCTCATCACTATATATGAATAGTTGAGCACCCAAACCCATTCTCATCAAAAGAGACATTGAAGGCCTTCTATTCAGATATACTTCATTATCTTTTTAATTAATTAATTGCTGATTTTTAGGAATTAATTGCATTTTAAAATTTGAAAACTAAGTTATGTTGCTCCCAATTTTTAGCCATGTATTTGGTGATTTGATGGGATTTTAAAAGTTAGTCACAACTAATTTTATGGGATATTAGCTGCCTCAAACGCTTCTCAATGGTAGACAAATTAGTCTCACCTAACACCCCCACGGGTGGTTCTGGTAGGTAAGGTGGGTAGTGATTATGTTACTGAGATAGTGGTCTCACCCCATTACTTCTCACATTTTTTCAGGTGAGGGCTTGAGGGACGACGCAACTGGGAAGGCATCGGTGGCCTGAGGTAGTGGCAATAAAAAGCCGCTTTGCATTTGTCTATTTTTATTTTTATTGCCATAGTTAGAGTTGCATTCAAAATTTGGGATTTTGTTTAATTCTCATTTATTGTCTTTTTTGGATTTTAGTAATAGATGGCCTAGGGCCTAGGATTTTTATGGAGTTGCTTTATTATAAATTCCCATCTTTTTTAAATTGAGTAATGGAATTTGAATATGGAAGCATTATATCTGCCTGTGTATGATTTATGGGTTGGGGGCCCAAAGCGGAGTTCCTTTGTGTTGTGATGCTTGTAACAGGTGCATGATAATTATGTCCTATGCATGTGATTTAATGAAAACGTTAAGTTGACTTTAACAGCCCGTATTTGAATAAGATTGACATCCGTTAATACAAAAGAAAAGGTTTTAAAAATTCACATTTGGCTTAGAGTAAAGAATATAAGATAGGATGTTACATTTAGGTATTAGAGCCGGTCGTCTTGGCTACAGATGCTCTCTATCGCATTGCATGTAGGACTATGGCAATACTTATAATTAGGCATAATTTCACAGTTTCTTTCCGCATCCATTACCAATCAATTAATAGTTGTTATTTCATGTTTTTGTCCCTACAGTTTGACACCTAAGGTGACTTTTTTTGTCCTTAGGTGAGAAGAATGGTCTAAACTCGTAGAAACAACCAGCAAAACAACCAAGGGCAAGAGGTTTCCAAACTACATAGTGAGATGCTCATACATCCCAAAGGTGAGGCTTTCATGACTCAAATGAGGGCCATGTTGACTGAGTGGAGAATTTAAAAAATTCACATTTGGCTTAGAGTGGAGAATATAAGATAGGATGTTACATTTAGGTATCAGAGCCAGTCGTCTTTGCAACAAATGCTCTCAATTGCATTGCATGTAGGACTATGGAAATAATTATAATTAGGCATAATTTCACAGTTTCTTTCCGCATCGATTACCAATCAATTAATAGTTGTTATTTCATGTTTTTATCCCCACAGTTTGACACCTAAGGTGACTTTTTTTGTCCTTAGGTGAGAAGAATGGTCTGGACTCGTAGAAACAACCAGCAAAACAACCAAGGGCAAGAGGTTTCCAAACTACAAAGTGAGATGCTCGAACATCCCGAAGGTAAGGCCTTCATGACTCAGATGAGGGCCATGTTGACTGAGATAGTGCACGAACAGGTGTAGAAGCTCAAAGAAGAAATGACTATCAAGAAGGTTACCTCTGCTAAGAAGACATTGAGGGTCATACTAGTGGGGAGATACCAAGTCGGAACAACAGTAAAAGGGAAAATCACAGTTCTTAACATGCAGATAAATCAAGGAGCCATGTAGATGAAAGTGAGACAGAAGTGGCGGCTCGCCCCTGAACAATATTGCCATCACTAAATTTTGCAAAGAATTCAGTCTCATGATACTCCAATCGTAGGCAAGGAATTGGACTTGATAGCTATAGAAGCTTGGATTGACCGCCTCGAGACCATCTTCCAGGTAGCCCCTATACCCCACAACTAAAAGAGCAAGTAGTAATGATTCAGTTGATCGGCCTAGCTAACCATTAGTGAAAGAATGCTTGACTGAGTGATGGAACACAGCTGATGTGGAATGAATTTAAGGACAAATTTTATGCCTACTACTTTCCAAAGGAGTTGAGACAAGAAAAGGAAACTGAATTCTTCACCTTGTAGGAAGGTGACATGCATAAGGATGAACTCATCGCCAAGTTCATCAACCTCTCCAAGTATGTGACTCAACCAAAGGAAGGGGACCCTGATAATTAGAAACCTTGACAACCCAGAGCTAAGTCAAGACTGGAGTTGCAAAACAGGGTGGCACTGTTTGAGGAAAAGGATTTTAAGGACATGTGCAATAACTAAGGGTAGAAGCAAGGCGAGCCTGAGCTACTAAGGAGGCTTGTCAGAAGAGTCAATAGGGATGTTACTTTACCTATATTAGGCCTCCCAAAAGTATGAGCAAAACTGCTTTTGGTGCAGGAGTCTTTAATAGAAATAGGAATCATCCCAATTTTAGGAAACCCAAGTACAAATGGTCCTTCTAAAGGAACCCAACTCTAAGGCAATAGGCTGATAGCCATGAATCAGCCATGTCAACCCCAACAATAAATGGACCTTGTCAACATTACGGTAAGCCACATTTCGGCTGGTGCTGGGAGTGGCTCAAGTGCGACAAGATGAGGCATATAGCTCATAATTGCTTTGAGATATAGCTGAATTAGCAAACTCCATCAACCAATCGATCTACTGTTCCTGGACGAGTATTCGCACTGACTCAAGAAGGAGCCAGAGAGTCTCTTAACCTTATTCAAGGTATGGTTTTTCTTCAAGGACATAGTCTCCTTGCCGTTTTTGACTCTAGAGCTACTCATTCTTTTATAGCTATAGATTGTACACATGATTTAAATCTAAATATGTCTTATTTGCCTTATGATTTGATTGTAACTACCCCACCTCACCTTAGAATTCTAAGGTAGAACCTCAGTTGTAGATCTAAACTATCCACCATTGAGAGGCATTAATGCGATCATCGAAATAGATTGGCTAGCATATTAGAATGTTATCCTTGAATGCCAAAAGAAAGGAGTTTCCTTTGTGGGCCCCTCGATTCAAGTGAGGGAGCCCATTGGGCCTATGCTGTTGTCTATGGCCCAAGTGGATAAATGCATTTGACAAGGATGCCAGGCATATACAATATTCTCCTCAGTGCAAGTTGAATCAGAAGAAGTGATTGATAAGATAGAAGTAGTCAATGAATTTGTAGAAGTATTCTCAGCTGAGATAATAGGCCTACCGCCAGAATAAGAAGTAGAATTTGCCGTCAATCTAGTGTTAGTCACAGGACCCATCTCTAAGACCCCTTATAGGATAGCTCTTGTAGAGTTGGTTAAGTTAAAGAAATAGCTTCAAAAACTATTAGAGAAAGGCTTTATCAGGCCTAGTGTATCACCATAGGGATCTCTGGTGTTGTTTGTGAAGAAGAAAGATGGAAACATGAGATTATACATTGACTACCAACAGCTGAACAAGATGACAATAAAAATAAGTATCTTCTACATAAGATCAACAGCTTGCAGGTTCTTCTGCATTTTCTAAGATCGATCTTTGGTCATAATCTATCAGCTGAGAGTAAGGGCTGAAGATATTCCCAAGGTTGCTTTTAGGTCACGTTAATGGCATTACAGATTCCTCGTGATGCCATTTGGAATTCATGGACTATATGAAGAGGATTTTCATACTATACTTAGATAGATTCATGGATGATATCTGGATTTATTCACGGAATGAAGAGGAACATAAAGAGCACTTGAGAACAGCTCTACAAGTATTGAAAGATCATAAACTCTATGCTAAGCTTAGTAAATGTGAGTTCTAGCTTAAGGAAGTAAATTTCTTAGCACATATGGTAGCAGCTGAAGGAGTAGCAGTCAACCCTGGTAAGGTTGACGTGGTGCTGAAGTGGGAAATGCCAAAGACAGTAACTGAGGTGAGAAGTTTTATGGGCTTGGCTGGGTATTACCAAAGATTCATTAAAGGCTTCTCATAGATCGCGATGCCTTTGACTAAGTTGACTAAGGAAGACTAGCTTTTGCTTAGACTGATAAGTATGAGGTGGCATTCTAAGAGTTAAAGAATAGACTCACTACCACTCTAGTTCTCACCATCCCTGATTCCAATCTACCATACACCTTATACACATATGCCTTATTAAAGAGACTAAGGTATGTGCTTATACAAGACACAAGGTAGTGGCTTAAGCATCAAGATAACTTAGACCACATGAAGAAAACTACCCTACTCATGACCTCAAATTGGTAGCTACAGTCTTCGCATTGAAGATATAGAGACATCATCTTTATAGATCAACATTTGAGGTATTCAGTGACCACAAGAATCTAAAGTATCTAATGGATCAAAAGGAACTGAATAATTGACAACGAAGGTGAATAAAATTTCTAAATGACTACGATTTTGAGTTGAAATACCATCTGAGAAAGGCGGACATAGTTGCGGATGCCCTAAGTTAGAAGATGGTACATGTGTTTTGGATGAGGCTAATCGAGCACCATTTGTTAGATCGTATAAGGGCCATAAAGTTGTTAGATGACCAAGTGACTACCCTGAGGACATTAAAGGTACGGAATGAGTTTTTGAGCGAGTTGCGTATCACTCAGTTAGAGGATGAATTCTTGCTCAGAGCCAGAGAAAAGGAAGAGACTGATGACTATAAGATATGTAGTGATGGACTTTTAAGGTTGAGGGGTTGAATATGCATTCTAAATGTTGAAAAGTCAAAGAATTTCTTCTTAGGAGAAGCTTATCAGAGTAGGTACACTATCCATCCTGGAGTAACAAAGAATCCCAAATTGGGGATTTTTTCATAGAATTGAGTTTTAAGGGTTTAAAACCTAAATTAAAGATACAAAAGTGTTAGACCAATATAGTCTGACACTCCATTGAGGGCAATTCTCAGTTCTAGCCTAAATCTCTATTACCAATAAAACTCGCTATAATTTTTGAGTAACCATATGAGATAAATTCTTGAGTAGCTAGATCTTCATAATTTAATTTAGTTTCCCTTTCTTTATAGCTTGAATTCGTGCATTGGGGAAAGATCCTTCTTGTTTGTAGCTAAAAGAAATGCCAAGTAACGTGGACTTACTCATCTTATCTATTGGTGTTGCTTGTGGGAGTTTTTAGAAAAACTCCACAAACCTATGATGAGTATATTTATATAATCCTTATCTTTTTAAGACCAAAACTCACTTTGTGAGACTTATGTGTGAACCCTAAAACTGGATAGTTTGATATGTTATGATATTATGATTGATACATGTACTTGTTAAGTGTTGAATTCTTATTTATGATTGAGATTGATGATATATGAGAAAAGATGATAACCCCTGAGAATAATGAGATTAAATGGCAGAGTTAGTGACTGGGCTGTGATATTAAAAAAAATTGAAACCACGTGGTAGGCTGCTAGTTTAATTATTGTACACCACTAGCTGGCCTTTATTTATAGGATAATATTCCCTGATAAGACACTCCAGTGGCTTCTGGTAGTATTCTGGGGGCCCGAGCAATATTCTTGTGGGCAGTAACCCTATTGGAGGAACCCATGGTCCCTTGTGTGCCCTATAGTACTCTGGCCAGTCTACACCATACTTATGGAGAGCTTATGAGAGTTACCAGTAATATGGACTAGGACTTAGTCCATGGGTTCAGTCGAAGGAGATAAGGACGATATAAGGATGGTTAGGGGTTAATGAAAGACAATGAATAAATGATTGTTTTATGATGTGTTGCAATGTAGCATGCCATGATATGATATGATATGTTCACTTATTCTCCGAGAATTATAAATTGATACTTCCTGTTTCTGAGTTATTTAACTATTCTTCATGTATGTTTGTTAGTCCCACCTGGCACACCACAGGTGGTACCGGTAGGTAAGTTGGGTGGTGAGTATATTACTGAGATAGTGGTATCACCACGTTACTTCTCACATTTTGTTCAGGTAAGGGCTCGAGGGGTGACGCAACTAGGAAGGCATAGAAGGCCTGAGGTAGTGGCAATAAAAAGCTGCTTTGCATTTATCTGTTTTTACTTTTATTACCACAGTTAGAGTTGCATTTGAAATTTGGGATTTTGTTTAATTATCATTCATTGTCTTTTCTGTATTTTAATAACAGATGGCCTCAGATGTAGGATTTTTATGGAGTTGCTTTATTATAAATTCCCATCTTTTTTTAGTTGAGTAATGGAATTTGAATATGGAAGTATTATATCTGCCTATATATGATTTATGGGCTGAGGGCCCAGAGCGAAGTTCCCTTGTGTTGTGATACTTGTAACAGGTGCATGATAATTATGTCTCATGCATGTGATTTAATGGAAAGCCTTAAATTGACTTTAATAGCTCGTATTTGAATAAGAGTGACGTCACGTTGATGCAAAGGAAAATGTTTTAAAAATTCACATTTGGCGTTAGAGTGGAGAATATAAGATAGAATGTTACACTCTTCTCCCAACCTCTTTGACGGAACTAGTTTTGATGCTTATCTTTTGGATGGGCACTGTGAGCTCGTCTCATCTGGACCGGTTCGGATTTAGTTAAGAGATTATTTTTAGTTTAAATTCTCTACCCATTAAAATATTTTTTTCCAAAAAAGTAAAAAGCAAAAAAAAAGGGTTAATATAACTTTTGGTCCTTGAAGTTTGATTCAATTTTGGTTTTGGTCCCTCAAGTTTGAAATCGGTGGTTTTGGTCCTT
The DNA here is from genome assembly GCA_963855925.1 of Inga laurina. NCBI lineage: Eukaryota > Viridiplantae > Streptophyta > Magnoliopsida > Fabales > Fabaceae > Inga > Inga laurina. The sequence continues at coordinate 43,565,743 of OY979707.1, read as the reverse complement.
GAAGTTTCACCCGATTTTGGTTTTGGTCCCTCAAGTTTGAAATCGGTGGTTTTGGTCCCTGAAGTTTCACCTGATTTTGGTTTTGGTCCCTCAAGTTTGAAAAGGACTTGGCGACCCAATTAAAAAACCCGACCCAACCCAGAAAAAAAAACCAAGTCCTTTTCAAACTTGAGGGACCAAAACCAAAATCAGGTGAAACTTCAGGGACCAAAACCACCGATTTCAAATTTGAGGGACCAAAACCAAAATTGGATCAAATTTCAGGGACCAAAAGTTATATTAACCTAAAAAAAATTAAATGTAGAGCGGTCCTGATGAGACGAGCTCATGGTGTCTATCCATTGTATAGGCACCAAAACTGGTTCCTCTTTGGACTTCCTAGTCTCTTCCATAATCCATAGTGAATGTTAGAAGCATGATGGAAGAAGCAACCATTTTCAGTATATGAACAAAGAAATCAAACTCACGACAAAATTGAAAGAAACAACAACACGCATAACCAGAACAAAGGAATTTAATCTTGAATAGCAAAGGGAAAATTTGAATATTATTATATGAATAATTATATTCTATGAACAAAAAATTATTCTAAGTAATTTATTTTAACATTCTTCTTTTTTATGAATTATATTGGAAAAATCTTGTATAAATTCAGCTAAAATATCAAAATCTAAATTTAGACCTACACTTTTAATACATTATTAATGAGGCAAGAGGCATAATTATGAATTTTTGAATATTATTAAAATACTAGAACACCCTCCTATAATTAAAAATGAAAATTGAAGGAGCTAGATGTAACCCATTTTTTATTATTTTAACAGTATTAATTAATAATTTCTATTTATTTTTAATTATTTTGTTTTTTTGTTTGATAAAAAATTAGTTAGTTTGTTTTATGATCTCCTTTTTTTTAAGAAAAAAATATTTATCTATATAAACAATATATTTTTTAAAAAAATGTACTATTTGCCGATATAAAATTATTCAAATTTTTATATATTCTATATAATCACAATAAATATTTTTGTCCAACCTATAATGGGTGGATTCATTCTTCTATTTCATAAAAAAACCTTTGCATATGGTGGTTGGGGAATTTCGCTTATTCCATTTCTCTAACGTTGATCCTATATGGAAGACAAAGAAATCAGTTGTCCGTTCTTCTAAAGGGAATTAATGAACATTATGTGCCTATTCCATTTTTGAATCACATATTAAGTCATGGAGTAAATTTCATTAGTTTTTAATTAATACACTAATAATCATAATTAAAAACAAGAGAATAAAGAGAGAACTGAATTAGCAGATAGAGGTGATTTGGGAAAGAAAAGATGACTTTGAGGGGGCAATCTGGTCATTTAACAACATTCATAAATTCCTAATTAGGCCTTTTGGCCTAATCAAGAATTTGTTAAAAGTGGAGGTCTAAATTTAGATTTTAGTATTTTAGCTGAATTTATATAGGATTCTCCCAATTATATTTGTGCTCTTCTAAGTTTTTTTTAAGGGAAAAATACAAGAAAAGAAACTTTGAAATTGCAAAATCCCAAATCAAGTTTGTTACTAAGAGTTGATAAGGGAATGACAAAACTTGATAAGTAATTTACAACTCAATTTTTGGGAAATAACTTATTTGAAATTTTGCAAATTCAAAGTTCTTTATCTTTCTTTTTCCCTTTTTTTAATTAAGAATATATTTATATTATTTATTTTAAATTATGATTTTAATTTATTTTCATATTTATAAAATCTGAATTATAAGAATAAAATTTTTTAAGAATAAAATATAATTATAATTAATTAATCAAGAATTATTAATTAATTATATTAATTATTTTCCTCAATATATAATTATATTAACTATTTCCCTTTTTTATGGGCCGCCAAGAACAGGAAAAACAATGGCTTGCTAGAGAGTTGGCTCGTTAATCTGTCTGATATTATACTTCTCTTGTCATTTTAGTTTCAATTATTTCACGCTATTCACATGAACTTAATACTTGACAGGGCAGGTTAAATTTTGGAAAGAAGAGATGACTTTGAGGTGGCAGGTTAAATTTTGTAGTAATAACTGGAAATATTAACTAATGTTAGTATAAAATATAAGCAATTTTTTCCTTATTTTTTGAAATTTACATGTTCTATTTGTCAATAGTGTATGCGCTACTCTGGGTTTATAACCAAGTCATGCACATTTTGAATCAGTTGTCATTTCAATCTTTTTCGACTAGAAATGCATGATACATTTTATCCTGGGCGTGCAGTTATTCATTATTAGTCCCTGGTCAACAAATTTTTTAAAATACAGAATTTTTTTTTGGTTGAAATTTTTAAGAAAAACCAACTATCTACTGCACCAGAAGTAAAAGTCGGGTAACTCGCTGAGAAACTTTCTTACAACTCTACAAGTTAACTTCAGGCGACCAACCTAACACAAAACAAGAAAACCACCCAAGGTGACATCTGATAGAAGTCCAAATTTGACTTATTCAAGAAAGAACAAACATGCCCGAGTAGAAGAGCAGCACGTTTGACTTGGTGTGTTTTTTTTATGATTTCTTTTATTTTAAATCCTAGGATCATGTCAGTCGGTGAATTCAGGGAATGCCCACTAAACCCACGTCCGAAGCAGAGTCTGTTATTGTCCCTTATGTCAGCATTTATTAACAGAAAAACCCAAAAATATGGCTCTGTAGAATCATTATAAATTGGCAAAAAGCCCCGAGGAATACATATGAAATTTTACAGAGTGAAATGATTGTGAAGGAGATTCTCCCAGGCTGTTAGAAAGCTAAGAGTGAGATCCTTCCTAATAGAATTTTTCTTTTCTCCATCTTAGTTCCCTTCGTGACCTGATCGGTGCTAACAATATCCCATGCTGCACAATATCTTACTTCTTTGTTTATCATATAGAGTGTTTTACTGCACATATATAGTTTCAATTTTTTTTTTATAAAATCCAGGCGACATCCTTCAACCGCTAGAGACTAATTCTCCTAGGAGTAAAAATCACCAAACTAGGGTTTTACCTCTCCCAATAAAAGCTCTTTTTTATACACACGACTTAGTTCAAAACCAGAATATCATGTTTAAGAGATGTCAGGCTTTGCTGGTTTCAACCTAATTCCACTGTATCTTTTTTTCTTTTGAAAGAAACATAAGAGTAAGGGAAAATCCCATATAAAGACAATTGAAATAAGAAAATATTATATAAAATTGGTAAAATCCACAAATCTTAAATTGGGTCAATAACGCAATTTAGGATATGTAAATGTTGGTTGATTTTCGATAATACCCCTAACCCACCCATGGTCCAAAGAACGGAGGAAAAGAAAAGCGCCTGATTAATCATCGTCGCTCTCTCTCTCGTGTTCCCTGAGCAGTGTGAACGACGCCATGAGAGTTCGATCTTCCCTCCGTCGGCTTCCCTCTTCTGCAACAAATCATCCTTCGTCATCTCTTCCTCGCCACCTTAAGCCTTCTGCCTCTGCTTCATCTTCTTCGCCTTCCTCGCCTTTCCTCCTCCACCTCCTCCTCCCACCGCCATTTCCAATTCCGCCTCCGCCTCGGCTGTAATACCCCGAATTTTGAGACTTGAGGCTGGAGAATAAGCCTGAGATTAGTGGATTGCTAAGCCCCGGTTTAGCAAGATCCCAAATTTTGATTAAGGGTTAATGACTTCAAAAGTGGATGTGGTTAGTGATAAATAACCCTTTTGGAGAATATGATGTGATTTGGCACTCGAATATGATTCGTGTGTGTTGTGAGCAGCGCCAAAACCCTGTATTTGAGTTCAATTGTAGATTAACATCCAAATTGACTTAGAATAGAGGGAAGAATTGAATGGGGTATTGTGTTGGAAATGGTGTCAGTGTGTTTTGATGTTATTGAAATTGGTTTGGAACTTTGGAATGGAAATGTTGCAATGTTAGGTTTTGAAATGTGAATCGTGTTGACATGTTGAGATTGTTGTGAAAACATGTCAATGAGATGTGAATTTGATTGATTTGGTGTTTCCAATGGATTCCTTGTGAAAATTTATGTGGGAACGATGTTTGGTATGAAAATGGAACCATTGGAAGCAAAGATGCAAAATCTGAAATTCTGTCCAGTGAAACTCTATTCTGGGCAGTCTTCTCGTGTGAATGTATTGACTAGGCAAATGATGTCAGAAAATTATGACACTTTCCATTCTTAAATTTCACATCCCAAGCTTCAAAATGGACATATAATTTGTGCCATTTCATTTTAGGAACTGGGAGATATGACTGTCCAAAGTTTGAGGTCGAAAATGGACTCTGTTTTGGGGCAGTGATGAAATTTGTGTAATTCTGGAATTTTTTTGGTGATTTCTGGTAATGGCTCATATTTTTTCAATGAATATGACTTAAATACCTTTCATTTGGCTTTGGAATCACCTCATTTTGATTTTTCAAAAATTAGTTATGATTTTTCAAAGTTTGGGCAGAAAATCTGCCAGAAAATCCGAAAATGGGAATTATGACATCATCTCATTAAAAGATGACATCAGTATGGAATTAAATATCTTCTCATCTTCTTCAGCTCTCATTTTCTGTCGTGATGAACCAGCTGAAACTAGTGAGAGAAAGTTGAGAGCTCTTAGAGAGAGAAAGAGGAGAAATCTCTCAAGGTAAGTCGATTTCTCCGACGATCTAACTCCTAACGCGTATAACCTTGCTTCTAAGCTTCTCTTTCATGTTCTTTAAGGTGTTGGAAGCTCAATTTTCATGGTTTAAAAGGGGCTAGGGTTCAGCCATATTGAGTAAAAGCCAGAGAGAGCTTGAGGTAACTTCCGAAACTTCAATCTTTGATTGTTCTGGCTACTGTGGTTGATTTAATCGGTGAAATTTCACCGGATTGTCTTTGTTTGTAAATTTGGAAAATGGGTTGGCCTAGGTGTTATGCTGCCCAAATTGATACTAAATGTTAGTTCTAACCCAATGTAATGGTCAATAAAGTGGTTAGAAGTAGAAAGGAACGCGTTTACGGAGCCGAAACCGAAAAACTCCAATATTGAGAATTTTGGCCAAGCCTAGTTTGGAGGGGTTAGAGATGGATTTTCAATGATTTGATGATTCCATTGAGTTCAGGAGCGAAAATTAGGTGGGGTTACAGTTGGTCACTTTTTCGGAAAAGGCCGAAAAAGCATAATTACGAAAACGCCCCTGAAACCCTAAAAGTGGGGCTGCCAAGGGTAAATTTGTAAATTGACATTGAATTTGATAATTCCGAGTCGGAAAATGGATTTCTTGGGTGAAAATATGTAAGAATAGCCCATGTCAAAGTTTCAAGAAAAGTACAGCCGGACCGGGGTATGGCGGGGCCAGGCCGGGTCCCCGGGGGTATTTTAGTAAATTTTCAATATAGCCTCATATAACCCCCAAAAACACTATGGAAGTGTCTAAATGGTACATTTGACATTGTAGGATCGAATGTGAAGCCCTGAGTTGCTGGCACGCAAATCGAGGATAAAGGACTGGAGGTAGGGGACTTACCTTACTTGCATGTATTTGATATCTTTGCTTATGTAGTGATGTATGTGATTGTTTTACTTGATTGTGTAGAGCATATTTGAATAAATGAAGCTCTGTTTCTGTTTTACTGTGACCATAGTTTTGTTACATGAAATATTGAGCATGCAGAAATATCATTATGGGGCATGCATCTAGATAAAGCTAACATGTCATACACATAGCATCTATCATGCATGCATTATGGTATCTGTTTCCTACTGAGATTCTCTCAAATCTCACTCTCCCCTACCAACAATTTAGACAGGGCAAGTGGCTCGTGGAGGGAGCGGCTAGGACTCCTTCGAGATGAGATTGTGTAATCCCCATTTGAAGAATTGTAATGGGCAATTGTACCCTGTGTATCTTTAGCGAACGTATGTACCCGGGATTGCCGGGATGATTATGTTGTACACTCTGATATTTATATGAATGTGATTTATCTTTGTGTAGTAATTGTATTCGAAATGTGAATATGAGACCAAGTTTATAAATGATTTCGAAAGGTATTTTTGAAAACCCCATCATGTGATGGGTTAGTAAATGTTATTTGATTATTATTGGTCTCTATTTCATTTTAATCGCGTATTTCGGATATAATTACGGAGGGGGTTACATCGGCTCCTTCCTCCTTCTCTACCTCGCCTAATGGTGCGTCCTGCTTTATCTTCTATCCTCTGCGTCCTGGTTTTTTAAAATTTTCGATTTGATAAAGATATTGAGTTTTTTCGGCATCGGGCTGATTTTTTCTGGGAGACCAAGAATGGATTTATTTGAAAAGGGGGAGCCTAATTAGGAATTCATTTTACTTGGGAAAAGATGGATTTGCAGAATAACTTACAACCTGAATCAGTTCCGTGCTCTGTATTCTCAGATGAGGCTTCTTCTAGCTTATCGTATATTCAGGCAGCTAAGTACATCAAGTCATACTTGTAATTTTGATATTAGTTACAAAATTTCTTATAACTGCCACCTATTTCCTGTTTTACATCTCTCTTCGAAATTGATGAGAACAGCATTATGATTATTTTGTGATGATATTATTATTTGAACATGTGATCTTTTTATAGTTTGCTTAAAGCACTAGTTATGTTACTATCTAATCAAGTGGTCTTAGATCCAGCCATTCCTGCAAAGAGCTTAAATGAAATCAAACGTGCTCTTCTCTCAACTCTTGCATCACATGGGCAATTGTCAGATTCTTTTCATATTTACAAGGAAATCAAGGAATTTGGAAACAATCTGGAGCCAAAAGCTGTTATAAGTCTTATTGTAAGATTGATGTATTTCATATTTGCAACTTGTGTAGTTTCTCCCTTACAAAGTAGTTATAATCAACTTATTGGATATTTATAGGAGGGACACATCAAATCTGATGAGGAGTTGGATAGATTGTTTCTACTACTTACAAAATTGACTGATCCTGACTATTGGATAGATGTTTGCTTTAGAATTATTATGTTTTGTGTAGAGAACGAGCATTTAAGGTTTGATATCTGTTCTCCTGCAAAATTTTGTCCAGACATGAAATATATTCTACAAATTGCTTAAACTCAATTGTATGTTGTATCCGTTCTGCTATTGGCTTGATCAAGCAACTCAATGATGAAATCCAAGATAACAAACTACAAATGGAAGTTCTTTTGGATCAGGTTAGCTCCATTTCTCACATATTAATTCTTACAAAGCTAGCTTCAATATTAATGCAATTTGTTATTTTTATTGAATATGCTGGACAATTGTATTGTTGGAATAATTTTTAAAGTGAAAGTGCAGAGAAATTTAGGCTTCTTTATACCTTTCTTCATCATTATGTTTGTTCCATATGTATAGGTGTTTTCTACAATTGCATCATCAGAGTCCACACATTTGAAGTTTGGCCTTGACCTTTATTGGCTGATCAGGAAAGTGCTTCGCATTGTGCCTTCACGGCAATGTCTGGATTTTCTTCTAACTGCTTGTCCCAATGCCAAAGATTTACAGAGCATTCGTAAAATTTGGAAAGAATACCAGCTTGCTAGATACCCTTTTAATGTTTTAAGTTATGTGAGGTAGGTGTTTTATGTTATGATTCCTCTAAACATGTTCAAATGTGCATATTAGCATTATTGGTTCTAAAGCAAGTTGTCTGCATTGTTGAATTGTGCCTTAACAAAACAATTCCACCTCAAGAGTTAAATGAATATGGTAGTTTGCTGCAAGGATTATCAGATTGTCATTTACCTCTTTATTCTTTCCCCTTTTTGTTTCTTAAGAGGAGGGGCATACTAAAATGTGTGTCTATCTCTTTGTTCTTTATTTGGTTGTACCATCAAAGAATTTACATTGAAATTAGTTGCATTGAATGTTTTTCCCAATTTTTTTGTAAATGCTCTATGACACCAAAAAGAAATGCTAGGTTATGAGCATTGTAGTAGCAAGTGCATTTTTGAAAACATGATTGCAAGTGGCTCATAATATGTATCAGAGGAAAGTTCACTATTAAACCGGGCTCAAGTGATCCCAAATTTAGCTTTGCAAAGATCAGTTCACATTGGATGAAAGTAATTCTTTGTTCTTCCAACCTGGGTTTCTATATTATAATCAGCATTTGTTGCATAAGATGTGCTGAATCATTGTTAGTTCAATCTGTTTACATGCTCTGAATAAGACAAGACGACAATTTTTGTTTAATGCTGACAATGTTGTAGATGCATCCACACTTTAAGGAGTGCATCCTCTCATCCAAATCTCTGTTTGTCCTCAGTATTAAAACCGGGCTCAAGTGATCCCAAATTTAGCTTTGCAAAGATCAGTTCACATTAGAAGAAAGTAATTCTTTGTTCTTCCAACCTGGGTTTGAATATGAACATGACTTGTTGATATTAGCTTCAGGTGAACATGACTTTTTAGTTGAAGTGGAGAAGAATTCAGCTGACCTTCGTTTATGGAAGATTTACTAGAAGCTTTAAATTAAATAAGAGAGGTTGCATTATTCTGCAAAAGATGATGATCAAGGGAGATGATGGTGATATGATATTATTTATTATAGTATATTATTAAATTAGCTATATTCTTTTTTGTACATACCTAACCATATTTTTTTACCCCCATTAGAGGGAAGAGATTTAATTGAACCATATTACTTGGATTAAATCTTTATATTGTAGAACGATAAAGATTTGGTTATAACATTGATGGTTCGTCTTAATAAGGGTCAAGTAAGGGTACCTATGGATCAATAAAAAGTCAACATCTTAAGAACAAAATTATAAAGTAAAACAGTTCAAATCATTCAAAATTCAAATCACTAAGAAGCAACAAGTTCAAGTTGGAAATTCTTGAGTTGTGAATTCTAATCACAACAAAATTAATATGGATTTGGATTTTTGCAAGTCCTCCTAATATGGCTAGCTTCATGGCATCTTGCACAGTGGTAAACTTTCTTGTTTTGAAATTGTAATTCACGTCTTCTAATTCTTGGCCTTCCAGGGGGTCGACTGGTCTGAGGTGGTTCAAGCTAGGTTTGACCTAATATATTTTCCATTCTGCAATCATTAATGTTTGGCATGTCAATTGTCACAACTGGAGTCATGCATCGGCTATAAATTTTTTCTTGAGATGCAATTTTATAGCATTCATCAACATAATCATATACATTGCCATGGGTAAGCTTGATTGCTGTACAGGCATGTGCACACGGAATTCCTGACATTTGCCATGCTGCACAACTACATTCATGTAAACCAAGATCAACCTCTAGGTCTCCATAAGCTATATGGACACAAACCCTATTCCCTCCGTAATATACCGGATACATTTATCCAATTTTCCCCACATTTTCCCTTACTTTTGACTCTGTGTTTGGACCTACCCCATTTCTCCACTTACTTATTGCCATAGCTGATGCATACATTTTCTTGGCTACCTTCTCTCGTTGTTCATGGATCAACTGGGCAACATTATGCCTTCTCTCATTTACCATCCATGCATTAAATGACTCAGCAAGATTTGTTGTTATCTTATCCCAACATTTAAATGGAAATTGACTTAAAGCCCACCTATCAATGTCCCCATGATTCATAAGCCATTCAAATAAATGCGTAGAGAATTCTCTCATATCTTCCATAACAACATTGAACTCATTTTCAAGCCTTGCATATGCGATATTATCAAGAAACTTTAGTGCTTCATCCTTGCTCTAGGAACTTGTTCTTCTATTTCCTTTGTTTATTTTCATCAATTCTGCACTAAAGTTTTCTTTCACATGCCGATAGCAAAATGCATGCCTCTCATGATAGAATATTGCTTGTACAGCTCCAATTATAGCATTGTGATGGTCTGAAACTATTGTGATCTCAATTGACCCTATTATTTGTTTAATCATGTATAAAAACCATCTCCAATCCTCCAATGTCTCCCCTTTCACAATAGCAATTGCAAATAGCAACAACTCATTGTCTGCATCATATGTGGAGGCTGACAGCAAGGTACCCTTATATGGGCCACTTAAAAAAGTCCCATCTATGTACAATACGTGTCTTACTCCGACTAAGAACCCCTCAATGGAATAACCATATGCTATAAAAACACGCTCAAATGTGTTATCCTCAGAAGCTACAAATTTAGCAACTGTTGTTGGATCAGTTTCCTTCAATCGTTGGCATAACCATGGTATAAGCATATAAGACTGCTCTGGTCTACCCTGAATGTCTTCAAGTGCTTTTAACTTAGCAGCGTATGCCTGTTTATACGTTAAATTCACACCGTCGTCTCTTTGCAATGTCTTTCTAATTTCATCAGGGCGCTTGTCTATGTGGGACCTTACCTACTCAATAATAATAGATGATGTAAGAGTTGCCCTACCACTGTGGTTCACTTGAAGATTGTCCTGTGCATGATGAACATGCTCATTTTTAAACTGTGTCACACGGAGGAAAGAAGTGGTCTTCCCCATCGCATTTGCTGTTATCTTCCAAGGACACCCTTCGATCTTACATTTCATAAACATCCTTTCCTTACTGTTCCTTAAAAATGTGTACTCAAAATTGTGAGCAATACTATACTTGTGCAATGCTTGCTTGAAAGCATTAGCATTTGTAAAGGTTTGCCATACTCCCAACAACTTTCCTTTCCACTTCAATGAGTTCAACTCTGGCACAGGTGTCGGTGCACTATGTACTCCACACGGTAGGCTGCTAGGCCCTGCACTACCTTCATAAGTTAGGCAGTCTAGACCATTTTCATAAGACACGTGTTCAAATTCATTATTCAAATTGCTTAGAGCTTGAGAGCTTTGTTCGGGGCGATCAACGATTGTCTTAATGTTGCATTACATAACCCAACTTTTGTTACCACGTTAACAACAATACTGTAACAAATGACAACATGTTTTTTTTTTTTTAAAAAGGGTTAAGGTGCAAAAATACACATGTATTTATCTCTAAAGTGCACCAAGCACCAAATACTTTTTAGAGGAGCAAAAGTCACCTTGAACTTGTAAAAAGGGTGCAAGAGTCACATACATCCGTTATGGACAAAACGTTGACCGTGAGTAAGAATTTTTGCCATGTCATGTATATATCTTCTTAATCCTTATCAAATAACATCTTGCCACGTGCTGCGAGCTGTTTGAAGTTCATCCACTTCCCCTGGGCTTGTTCATCTAGATATGAAATCATGGAGAATGTGAAGAGCCGAAATTCTCAGGAGATACAGGAAACCGAGGAAAGAGCCGAACTTCACCTTGAACTTCACTTCCCTCCCTCTCTAAAAAGCAGCTTTCTCTTTCCTCAGTTTCCTGTTTCGCCTTCTTAGAAGATAGTGTGTGAGCAAGAGGGAAGTGAAACAGTGAAGTTCTGAATTATTTATTCCGGTGAGAGAGTGATGGGAGGGGTAACATCGTCTATGGCAGCGAAGTTCACATTCTTCCTGCCGAATCCACCGTCGTATAAATTGGTGACTGATGGAATTACTGGGCTTTTGCTTCTGAGCCCTTTTCATCACCGCCAGAACATTGAAATTCTCAAGCTGCCGACACGTCGTGGCACTAAGATAGTGGCAATGTACATCAAACATCCCATGGCCACCTCCGCTCTCCTCTATTTTCACTGAAATGTCGCCGATCTAGCCCAGATGTACGACCTCTTCATTCAGCTCAGCATCCACTTACGCGTCAATCTCATGGGGTACTCTTTTCCTTTTGTCTATCCCGCTTTACTTTGTGCCTCCATTTTTCGTCTTTTGGTGGCTTTTTTCTCCCATGTTTTTTCATGTCATTTTTGGTTTCTGGTTTCCTGAATTTAGCTTATTTACTTTTAATCTCTATGTGATACTCTGTTTTCTTAAGTTACAATCTTGAGCTAAACTAACTTAGCTTAATGTCGGTCGTAATTCCTGTTGATCATTTAAGATGATTTTGAGAGTGAGGTCTTCGCTGATGAATAATGAATTGTTCGATTTCTTGGTGGGGTGGAGGTTTCTTGGTGTTCAATTTTGCGGATGAACAATGCAGTATATTTGCTATAATCCTCAACAGAGAACCAAAAATATTTTTTTCCTTCGATTTTAAATCTCTCAAATCCTTCAGCAGAGTAGTGTCATGTTCCTATTGCATCAGACCTCATGACTTCTCTCCTCATTTAAAACGCACGAGCTTAAGAGAAATAACAGAAATCTTGATCAGTCTGTTATTGTTAACCGCATCAAATGCAAAGAAATCAAACACCTCAATCAGTGGCCAACTCGATGAATTTCTTTGAAACTAACCAAAAATAAATTGAATAAGTCAATCATAGGGGAATCCAATTTTGTGCCCAGAATCGTACTAGTACAAGTGGAGATTTTGTTGGGTTATCAAAAATGTGCGACAATCCTCTGTCTGCCCTCAAGTTGCACTTATGAATGAGTCAAGGAAATGGAGAAAGAATGAAAATGCTAAGAAAGCCCGACCTTTGGTGCTATGACAAGTAGAAATGCCAATAATGAACGCTTAACATTAAATTCTCAACAACTGAACATTTATTTGCGGTGATATAAGGTGTGCTGTGATGTTTAGGGTAACTTCTTTTACTGCTGGATTCACAGAATCAACAGGAGCAAGTATGGAGGCCCATTTCAAAATTCTTCAGTACAAAGACAAACCTGGAGCAAAGCCCAAAAGCACACAGAATCACGGATTCGGCTTGCGAGGGCCTCGCGTCGCATGAGCTCAGGTTGAGACCTGAGATGCTAGACGGAGAACTAGAGCCAGAAGACGGCAACGGCAGCGACAGGCAGAGGCGGTCGTCGAAGAGTGGAAGAGAGTCGACTGTCGAGGGTCGACGAATCATGCTCGAGTGTGAGTGATTTCACCTTCTCCCTGCTCTTCGTCTGAATCGTTGTCAATGGAGATTTGATATTAAATATATGGTTCATGAATAGGTGGCAGGTTTCATGGAGGCAATGCCTCTCCAAACTACCACGTTCCCATCAATTTCAAGGGAAGAATAACACATGGACGCCAACTGGCAATATTTTTTAAAAGTAACGGCAGTTATCTAATGGTGACGGAGATATGTGACTTTTGCACCATTTTTATAAGTTCAAGGTGACTTTTGCCCCTCTAAAAAGTATTTGGTGTTGGGTGCACTTTGGAGATAAACACATGTGTATTTTTGCACCTTAACCCAAAAAAAAAAAAAAAGAAACAACAAAATCACTTACATTTGTGGATTATCAATTGTTTCACGTAGATTGTCATTCCCTTTACATGTTATATACACATGTCCACTTCTTTCATTATAGCGAAAAAGGTTTGCAAGTTCAACATCATCAACAAGATCTACTAGAGTCTTCTCATCAAATGTCACAGTGTATTTTATCTCACTACTATCACAATTAATGCCAATCCATAATGATATCATTACTCTCAATTCTTCAAGTGTCATTCCCTATCTTATAGTTTTTACTCGTACGCTGCCTCCATTATATTGAAATCTCCCTTCAACATTCTTCTCAAATTGTCCACCTACATGAAAAAAAACACAACAATTCTTTTTCAGATGTTGATCCTGAAAAAGCCATTTTTTGTGCCAACCTACATCAAACAAGACAACTTTCATTATCATGTATATTGTTTGCCATCATCGTCACTTTATAAAATGTACATAACATAAATAAGCTTCCAAAATTGATAACAAGAAAGTGATGAAGCTTAATCAAACATGTGATAGGCAATTTTTAAGTAACTCAAAAACTAAACACCCTTTATCAATTCAGACCCACAATTTAATCACATGTCCGATTCAACAGAGATTTCTATAATATTAATTATTGCAGAACAACATACCACTGACTCATGAAATTTGTAGTTCCTAACACAAGTCTATAAGTCATCTTCTTTCTTTTGACAATTAGGCATGTGATTCCATTGGATCCAATGCCTCCAGTTTTAATAAATCAGAGCTTCTTTATTTACTAAATAACAATGAAGATTCTAATACAGAACTTGGAGCCCCAATCAGAGTTTACACGATCACAGGTCATGAATTAGTAGGTTCCCATGGTGACTGTTTTGATTTTTGTTTTTGCCCTTTTAACCTTTGCCCCATATTTCAACTTAGGTGGTAGACCATAGCCATATGTTGATGATGGGTTCTATAAAGTGACATGTAGATTCGACAAAAAAAAAAAGACAATTGTAGAGACTCATAATTAACATTTGAGCCATTGTCGCATGCCACAAATTAAGAAGGAATGAATATTTCAACCTAGGGGGTAGACCATTGCCATATGTTGATGATGGGTTCTGTAAAGTGACATGTAGATTCGACCTAAAAAAAACAAAGACATATGTAGAGACTCGTAATTAACATTTGAGCCATTGTCGCACGCCACGGATTAAGAAGGAATGAAGATTTCCCTGGGCAATTTGGCATTCAAGCATAATACACTATCCAATGAAAAAAAAAAGGATTAAGGAATGAAGATTTAACATTAGAACCAACTTACCGTAACCCTCTTTGCCAGTTTTCTGAGGTCTCCAATAAATTTTCTATTGTTAGGGTTCTTACATATTGTGTAAACAATATAGTTCTGTCTCTAATTTTGCTTTTTCTTTTTAATAACTAAGGGAGATAGAGATAATTTGGCCCAATTTCTAAATCCCTAATTATATCATATCACCTAATTAATAATACGTTAAGTTTAATAACCCAAATTATAATTTGGGTATTTCAACTGCCTTTATATAGGATTTTCCCTAAGAGTAATATATAACAATGATTGTGACAAGTTTGCGAAAGCGTGAAAAACTGTTTTTGGCAAGCAAAATGGCATGTGAACTGATGAAAAATGACAATACGATAATAAATCTTTACGCATATATTCTACACACATTGAAATTTGATAAATGCGTCAACGATTATATATCTATCAAGAAAACTCAGAAACAAAAGATTATAAATAGGACAAACATTGAATAAATATCTGGTATCACATACATGCCTTCAAGATATACTTTAGATAACATCCCTAAAGGACATATAAACAAAAGTATGTAAACAAATAATACAGAAATCCATTTCCACCACATATGCAATATAAAAACTAGGATTTAGGATGAAGAAGCTTCAATGTGAAAGCCATCAACCGACACAAGGCTTTCTGCATAATTCGAAATCACAGTTCCAATGGAATATTTGCCCATGGCCAACATCTTAAATTCATTAGTATGGAGATTGCACAAAACAAGTATCGTTTTGTCTTTAGTAACTCCAACAATTTCATTTCTCCAAATAGTCAGTGGACTTGAAAAGTGTGCACGATCGGGAAAGGGGTTGCTTGTATATATTTCAGTCCAAATCCATCTCTCCCCCGATGAATCTACACACATCACCCATAAGTTAATGGAAAAATTCATGGAAAATGATTTGGTGCTTTCAATCCCACTCTTGTATTCAACCCTAGTTTTAGACAGCATAGCCAGTTTGTTCTCATACGTAGTAAGCCTACTCTCATCTGTTACATGGGCCGATCTAGGAATTGGTATCAATGCGAATGATTCCGTTGCTATGTCAAACGAAATTAGACAACGTTCCTGCCCCGCATCCCTAGGTTTCAAGCCGAAGCCAAACCAAAAGATTGCTCCATCAAAAGTGAAACCACGAGTAAGTACAAAAGGCATTATACCCTTCAATTCCCCAACTTCAACTTCTTTCCATGACCTTGTGCTTACTGTAAACACTTGCACCAAATAAACCCGATCATCATCCAGACTAGAAACAGAGAGTCTCACTATCTTATAATCATTAACAATTGAACTGAAACCAAATCCTACATAGCAAATCCCAGTATGATCAAGATTAGGAACTTTGGGCACCTGGTGGACCTCTCTAGTTGCTGGATTCCACAAAATAAAAGAAGATTTATACACGAGACAGAGCAAGCCATTACTGGAACCGATGATACCGCAGCGACGCACAGAGGAAGGTGGAGTCTGATATTCAAGGACTCGCATATCACGATTGATCAAACATAAGTACTCACGATTACATTTATAGCCACAGCTCTTGAAAAGAAGAACGGGGTCTTGCTGAGTTGCATGGCGGACGTGTTCTGCGATAAAAGATGGGGTTTTGAAGAGATTCTTCCAATCTTTGCATACACATTGAAATCGGATTAGGGATTTCACGGGAAGTCGTTTGAGAATATTTGTGATAATTTCTTCAGGAAGATGTGCTGCGTCGCTATCCATTAGCGTCGACTGATAAAAAGAAAAATGTTAAATGACAGCTTCCGCGTTTGCTAAAAAAAAGATGACAGGTTCCGCATTTGCTCAAAAAACAAATGAAAGTTTCTGCAATCAACGGTGAATAAGAAATTTATATAAACAATAGGGATCGTAAGACACAGACCTGTTCAGGAGAAACCGCCTTGCTCGTTCGCCGTGCTCGGCCTCCGCCGTCCTCGTCTTTCTCTGGGATCGTTCGCCGTCGTCTTACTCCGCCGTGCTCGTCCTCCGCCGTGCTCGTTCGATGTGGGGCCCTCCGCTTGCGTGAGCGCCGAGGATTGGATGGCTCCATAGGGTTTGCGCCTTTGCGGCCGATAGCCGAAGAAGCGTCTGAGGAATTGAGGGTTGAGGCAGGCAGGAAGGAGCTCCGTATTTCGGTGTTGTGCAACAAATATGATCTTTAGGTCCGCCCATATATACCAGGAAAAAGAAGGCTGGGCCCCATGCGGAAAGCTCGTTTTAGGGGTACCGTCAGTCTTCGCATTCAGCTGGACGTCCTTTTCTTTATTCTTTGCAAAAAATAAAGAGAGTCGTTGGATTGACATCTTAATCCAACGATTCTCATAATAAGAAGGGAAGGACCGACGGACCGTGACCTTTTCTTTAGAGAAAAGGATAACCGGTTCCAAATTGATAATGATCTAATTTTGAGGTTGTGAAAATATATCATCTTTAGATCCTCTGCACACTGCCAGCTGTATCATAAGGAAACAGAAGGCTGGGCCCAACATGCGGTCCGCTGTCCATTCTTTCCACTCGAATTGTGAAATTACTACAACGCCCAGCTTGACTTGAAGGAAAATCAGAGGGGAAAGAAAACTAGGGAAGAAAATATGAGGGAAGATAAGTTTTTTCTTACTTGGATGAGAAAAGAAAAGTGGGAGAAAGAAAAAGTATGAGAGAAAATAAGATGTGAGACCCATCCCATTTTCTCCCCAAAACTTCTCTCCAACTGTGGAGGGATTTTAGGAGAAAAATTTTATTCCCATGCTACCCCTCCCCTGCCTTCGTCATCCTTGCGCCCCTCTCTCTCTACTGTGTCTTCATCTTCCAGTCTCCCTCTTGCCTTTACTCCATTTTCATCACCTGTCTTCCTCTGCAACGTGCGCGCCTCCACAATTGGAATAAACTTTGAAAATTAAAATATTAAAATATAACCACACAAAAAATCAATCACCGCATAGTCCTTTGCTGAATGCTTTCATAATTATGAAAATATATAGGTACTTGGGAAGGAGGAAACAAATGAGAGAAGCTATTAACTATTTATATATTGAAACAAGAAAATTTGCTAATTTTCCATTTTTAAAAGCTATTTTATTTTATTTTAAAACCTTTTTCATTATGATTTTAAATAAAAAATAGAAAATTATATTTTCATCAAATTATTTTATTTTAAAATAGAAAAATATGAAAATATATTTTCGTGAAATAATTTGATTTTAAAATATTTTAATGGTGTTAATTTTACTATGATTTGTTGTCTTTAGTTTGTTTTAATGGACACAATAACATAATATAATGTTTTATGAGATAAGGGTATTATTATCAATATATCATTTGTTTATTTTCCTCCCTCTATATTTTCCTCTGTCCATCCAAGCATCATGAGAGATAACATTATCTCTCCAATTTTCTCTTTTATCCTTTTTTTTTATTATTTGCTTTCCTCTCAACTTTTCCCCTCATCCAAGTAGAGAGGTAGTTTTGGGGGTAAATTGGTCATGGGGTTGAATTTTTTTTTTTAAAAAAAAAATGATTTCTGTATGCAAGGACCCAAGCCGAATGATCTAATTACTCCTTTCAGTATGGGCCCGCACGCTAGTAGGAACAGTTGGTGCAGTGGCAGCTCTGGTCGCTGGAATGTCATCACTAGGTATAAACTGTTCAGCTAATAAATCATGAAGTAAATTTCGTTAGTTTTTAATTAATATACTAATAATCATAATTAAAAATAAGATAATTGAATTAGCAGATTGAGGTGATTTGGGAAAGAAGAAATAACTTTGAGGGGGCAACTTGATTATTTAACAACATTCATAAATTCTTAATTATATTAGTATTTCAGTTAGATTTATATAAGATTCTCACAATTATATTTGTGCTCTTCTAAGTTTTTTTTAAGGGAAAAATACAAGAAACGAAACTTTGAAATTGTAAAATCCAAAATTAGATTTGTTATTAAGAATTTATAAGAGAATAATAAAATTCGATAAGCAATTCACAACTAATTTTTTGAAAAATACCTAATTTAGAATTTTTCAAATTCAAAGTTCTGTCTTTCTTTTTCCCTTTTTTTTTAATTAAGAATATATTTATATTATTTATTTTTAATTATAAATTTAATTTATTTTCATATTTATAAAATCTGAATTATAAGAATAAATTTTTTAAGAATAAAATATAATTATAATTAATTAATCAAGAATTATTAATTAATTATATGAATTATTTTCCTCAATATATAATTATATTAATTATTTCCCTTTTTTAATGGGCCTCCAAGAACAGGGAAAACAATGGCTGCTAGAGAGTCGGCTAGTTAATCTGTATGATATTATACTTCTCTTGTCATTTTAGTTTCAATTATTTCACGCTCGGGCTAAAAATATATATATATATATATATACATATATTATTTCACGCTATTCACTTGAACTTAATACTTGACAGGACAGGTTAAATTTTGTAGTTTGTATTGTAGCAATAATTGGAAATATTAACTGATGCTAGTATAAAATATAAGCAATTTTTCCCTTATGTTTTGAAATTTACATGTTCTATCTGTCAATAGTGTACACGCTGCTCTGGTTTAATAACCAAGTGTCTGTTTGTTTGGGCGATCAGATTGCTTATAAGTTGTTTTTTACGTAAATCGAGACACAACTCCTCTCACATACTTACCTCGTATACCATAAATCATTATTAAAAAGTAACTTATAAGCAATCGAATCGCTCATCCAAACGAGCACCAAGTCATTCACATTTTGAATCAGTTGTCGACTGTAATACTGAGAAGCTCTGAAATTCTGACCGTTGCCTACTGCAACGGTCCTCAGTGGTCATCGGTGTTTGTCGCTGTTCTAGAAACGATCTCTGACATCGGCTTCTACACAGCGATGTCGTCGTCCTAGTGCAGTGTTTCATCCAGCGCTGTTGGTCGACGGTTGGTGGTTCTCTTTGCGTCGCCGTCGACTTTCGTCTGTTCAGATATTGGAGCTTGGATCTCCTTTTTTCTGCGCACTCGTGTTCGACGGTGGTCATCTCCAGGCTAACCAGCGTTGCCGTCGGTATGGATCACTGAAGTCGACGCCGTTGACAGCAAATTGAACAGCGATTCACGTTTTCTCCTGTTGCGGAAGATATCGGTGTTACGTGCCCAGCTTACTGATATTGCTGAGCTCAGATCTGCTCCAGGGGAACTTGTAACTGGCGGTGTTTCAACCAATCGTCATCTCCGACCCGCCACAACGTCGCTGTCGACACTGGTTTGATGCTTTTGATATAATATCGGAGCTTGGAATTTCTTGCTGTTATCTCGGTCACATTCCTTTACCTCATTCCCTTTTGATCGTTGATAATTGTTCCTTATTCTGGTATTGTGATTGGGTTTGTGTGTGAAAGGATCTAGAAAAAGTTTTGGAAATAGTTGACAGATCTAGCATTTGAAGAAAATCCGGTAGTTTAATTACACAAAGACGTGAACTACTCTGTGAGAGAACGAGAAATGACCTGGTGATCTGTGAAAACACCTCTGAAGGAGGTGGAGGACAATCTAAGGAACAAGACGATATCTTAGGGCTTAGCATAAAAAAGATGACTGAGGATACCCAAATGAAAGATGCAGAAATGAGGGAAACTGATGCGAGAAACTCTCAAGCGAACTGGGATTCAAAAATTCTGCCTAGAACCCAGATTTCTTATAAAGCAAAGCTGTTAGGAAATGAAGAAAAAGCTTTTGATAAGAGTCTTGAAGAAAGATGGAAAGAATGGTTAAGAGAAGAAGAAGAGACAGCACCAGAGGTAACTGAAGAACAAAAGAAGATGATAGGAATGATCCCAAAGTTAAATGTTTCCGACGAAAGATTAAAGGAGCTCTATAAGCCATGAAAGGATGCTCTTATTTTAATAGTTTTTTGCAGGAAGACCAACCTTGTTGAAGACCAACCTTGTTACGATGAAAGACAGAATCAAATGGTTATTATGGTCTGATAATTTTGAGTTTATTTATCTTTCCAATAACTATTTTGTTTTTAGAACAGCAGAAGAAGGCCTATGTAATAAAATTTTGTGTGATGGACCTTGGCTTATTCAAGGGTACTACCTAGCTGTTTAGAGGTGGAATCCAAATTTTAACCCGCATTGCAACAAGGTTCGCAAGGTTGCAATTTGGGTAAGAATTCCCACCCTTCCTATGCATATCTACTCGGAGGAATGTATTATGGAGATAGACAATCTTATTGGAAGAGCTCTCAAGGTTGATATGCATACTTTAGCACAAAAAGAGAACTGTCAACATGTGGTGGAAAGAGGGAAGTTTGCTAGAGTGAGCGTTGAAGTAAATTTGAATAAGCAACTTCAATCTAGATTTTCTCTTCGAAATCGTGTATATCCAGTAGAATATGAAGGTCTTGATGCAATATGTTTCACCTATGGTTTGTACAGACATACTCAGGAGATGTGCCCACAGAGATCACAGAACCAAACGCATGCTATAGATCAAGGATCCTTATAAAATGATATGAGGGAGGCCAATCGACTGAAGGTCGGAAAACAGACAGTTATGAGTATACCTGATATTCCAATAGACGAAGAGTATGGATCATGGATGAAGGTTACATCAACTGGGAGGCACCGTACGCAGAAACCCGAAACCGAAAAAGAAACAAATCCCAAAGGTGGTAGGTAATGTTCGATCAACGGGGAAACAAGAAGAAATAGCCGTTGGGTCTCGTTTTGGGATTTTGAGAGATATGAATTTGGATATCCTTTCAAAAGATAAAATAAATATTAGTACAAAAAAAGTATCAAGTACACAGTGGAGAAAGAAAGAGGTGACTAAATCCTCTCAATTGAACAAGGCGTTGCAAACAAATCATATCATTAGTGTTACGAAAGCCCCTGTAGCCTCGACAGTAGTAACCGATAAAGGTGAACTGTTGAATGCTAGGCCTAATGAGGAAATGACGCAAGTTGAGGGAATGCTAGAGACTCAAGTGGACCGTGGTCAATGTGAACCAGAGTTAAACGCTCAAAGAGCTCCGGAAAAAATACAAAGTTGAGTGTCAAACGTGGATCCGTTTCAAAGGCTAAATTGTTGTCTACAAGTATCAAAAGGAAACAAGTGGGATGAGCACATAGTCTAGTTTTTGGTTCAATTATACAAGGTGGGTCGCAGGTTTACAATCATGCAATGGAACAGCATATACAGGTGGATTTTATTCGGAATATTGAAAAATGACGTGACGTAACTACTTTAGAGGAAGGAAATGGAGCAACCAACTTTATAATTTCACAGGGTACTCAAGAACAGCAACAAATTTCAACAAATCAACTTCTTGACCCTCCTGAACCTCCAGACCCCGCAATGGTGAATATTGGATCACAAATAATAAATCAAATGATAGATCAAAATGATATGTGGCTGCCTCAACCCTCAATTCCTCAAACGCTTCTTTGACTAAAACAGTGTAGTTTTGAGAGAAAAGGATAGGCAGCGGACCGAAGCCAGAACCATATCTACCAGGATGCACTTTATGCATTATGCAAGTAATTAAATTACTAAAAATTATTTTAGGATACTGCATGTTACTTGAAAAATATTTTAACATATTAGTTACGTCCAAAAAAATACTTCAAAATACTAGACACCATTTTAGAAAAAGAAAAAATAATAATTAAACACAATAATAATTTAATAATACAGCTATATATTTTATAAAGTGAGTAATACTTGCAACTCATTAATGCCACATAGTCATATATACCTCAATTCTACTGTTTTTTTTTTAATTTTTTTAATAAAATAATTTTGAGCAATTTTTTTCATATTTTTCCTAAATCACCCCTATTAATACTTCCTCCACAATAATTAATTTAATAACACGCTTATATTCTATCCAGTGAGAGATTCTATTTTCTTTTTTTATTTTTAAATGAAATAATTTAACTAATTATAAAATTAGTTGTGCAAAAGCGATGCCAAGAGCACATAACTGCGCGTCGTTGGAGTTTTATTGGGAGTGGGGGTGTGGGTCATGATGCCAAGAGTTTTATTTTTCAGTTTTTTAAAAGCTTCACAATTTGTCTATCCTCTTATAAACGGGGGAGAATTTATAAGTTATCAATTTCTTAAAGGGTTAAAGGACTAACATGTCCTGAAAGTTTTCACAAATAGGCATTAAGAAGTTTTAAAGGGGGCAAATGTAACTTAGAAATATTAAAAATAAGGCGATTTTCCCCTTCCATTGAAGACATGAATGGTCAATCATTAATTGACTATCGTAATTTTTTAAAGGGTTAAAGAACTAAAATGTCCTTAAAATTTTTACAAAAGGTCTTCAGGAAGTATAAAAAGAGGGCAATTTTACCATTTTGTTAAAGATCCGAACGGTAATCCTCACTTGGATGTGCTTTTGTTAATTCATTTCTCCTTCAGTCCAATCTGTTTTCATCATTCATTTATTTCAATCAAAGGCCCTCTTCCGTTTTGCTTGAATCTTGTGAAACCATGGACTGTGTGCTTGATCCTTCCCTGTTCCATAAAGTGGTAGATTACGAAGTCGGGTAACTCGTTAAGATACTTTCTTAGAAGTTAACTTCACGCAATTGAACTAACACCGACCTAACACAACAGGAAAACTACCGAAGGTGATATGCCAAGCTCAACATCTTACTTTTTTGTTCATCCGAGAGAGAATTTTTTACAAAGAAAAAAAGGTAAACGTAGTTTCAATCCTTTTTTTTTTTTTTTTATCAAGAATCCAGATGACATCCTTCAACTGAGCTAAGGATTAATCCTTCCAAGGAATAAAGATCACCGAAGTCGATCTTACCTCTCCCAATAAAAACCTTTTCTATGTATATGACTTGGTTCAAAACCAAGACATCATATTTAAGAAATCCAACTATTTACCAATTGTGCCAGGGTTCATTAGTTTCAATCTGATGCCAAAGACCAATATAGACCCCCCCCTTTTTTTTGGAAAGAAAAATAAGAGTAATAGATAGATAACAATGAATGTCACAAGTTTGCAAAAGTGTGAAAAAATGATTTTGGTAAGCAAAATGGCATGTGAACTAACGAAAAATGACAATACGTTAAGAAATCTTTACACATAATAAAATTTGATAAATAGGTCAAAGATTATATATCTATCTTTGAAAGAAAACTTAGAAACCAAAGATTATAAATAGGACAAACATTGAATAAATATCTGGTATCACATCATATACTTTAGATAACATCCCTAAAGGACATTAACTGTACATAAACAAAAGCATCTAAACAAATAATATAAACATCCATTTCCACCACACATGCGATATAATAACCAGGATTTAGGATGAAGAAGCTCCGATGTGAAAGTCGTCAACCGACACAAGGCTTCCTGCATAATTCCAAATCACAGTTCCAATGGAATATTTGCCCATGGCCAACATCTTAAATTCATTAGTATGGAGATTGCACAAAACAAGTATTGTTTTGACTTTAGTAGCTCCAACAATATCATTTCTCCAAATAGTCAGTGGACTTAGAAGGCATGCCTGATCGGGAAAAGGGTTGCTTGTCTATTTTTTAGTCCAAATCCATCTCTTTCCCGATGTATCTACACACTTCTCCATCGCCGATAAATGAATGGGAGAATGAGGAAATAATTTCCCACTCTTGGATTCAACCCTAGTTTTAGAAAGCATTGCCAATATGTTCCAATACGTAGTAAGCGTACTCTCATCTGTTACAATGGCAGATCTAGGAATTGGTATCAATGCGAATGATTCCGTTGCCATGTCAAATGAAATTAGACAACGTTCCTGAAAGCCGAGGCCAAGCCAAAAGATTGCTCCATCAAAAGTGAAACCATAAGTGCGTGCAAAAGGCATTATACCCTTTAATTTCCTAACTTCAACTTCTTTCCATGACCTTGTGCTTACTGAAAACATTTGCAGTAAATAAACCCGATCATCATCCAGACTAGAAATAGAGAATCTCACTATCTTATTATCATTAACAATCGGACTGAAACCAAATCCTACATAGCAAATCTCAGTATGATCAAGATTAGGGACTCTGGGCACCTGGTGGACCTCTCTAGTTGCTGGATTCCACAAAATAAGAGAAGATTTATCCACTTTATCCACGAGACAGAGCAAGTCATTACTGGAACCGATGATAGCGAAGCTACGCACTGAGGAAGGTGGAGTCTGATATTCAGGGACTAGTGTATCACGATTGATCAAACATAAAAACTCAGGATTACAGTTATCGTCCCTCATCTTGAAAAGAAAAACGGGGTCTTGCTGAGTGGAATGGCGGACGTGTTCTGCGATAAAAGATGGGGTTTTAAAGAGATTCTTCCAATCTTTGCATACACATTGAAATCGGATTAGGGATTTCACGGGAAGTCGTTTGACAATATTTGTGATAATTTCTTGAGGAAGATATGGTGCGTCGGTATCCATTACCGTCGACTGATAAAATGACGAATTTCACAGATGAAAGGTTCCGCAATCAACGGGGAATAATAAATTTATATAAACAATAGGGATCGTAAGAGACAGACCTGTTCAGGAGAAACCGCCTTGCTCGTTCGCCGTCCTCGTCCTCCGCCGTCCTCGTCTGTCTCCGGGATCGTTCGCCGTCGTCTTCCTCCACCGTGCTCGTTCGATGAAGCGGAGGGCCGAGCAATGGATGGCGCCATAGGGTTTGAGGCCGATGGTTGAAGAACCGTTTGAGGAATTGAGGGTTGAGGCAGGCCCTCTCAATTGGTTTTGATGCTAAGGGTCGTTTTATTTTTATCCATTAATTTTAAATTATAAATAGTCTGGGAAAAAATCCCTAAAAAAATAACTTTAAAAATATTTAAAGACAATAAGTGTTTCAAATATTCATAATACTACATAGGCCTAAAGTCTTAGTTTGTCATTTTCAAAAATTAATAAAAATGACAAATATAGCTCTCTGAACTCAAAAAACATGCTCCCATTTTTTTTTATGGGTTTAATAAATTTAAATAAAATTTTAACAAATTCTCATAATATTTTCCTAAATTCTAATTTAAAAATCACCGCTTGTTATAACAAGCATAAACACCCCCCACATTATGTGGTAGCAACAACTATGCCACATATAAGCATATTCTAACCTTACACTTATTCAAAACCTAAGCAACCAATCATTTCAATGAAAATAAACAATAGAGTCACATTGCATAAAAATATATAGCCACAAAGAAAACACACTTCATAACCCATAAAAATAAGCTCTCCACCTAAACTACAAATACCTTAAATTGAGTTCTCTTGCAATATTATTCCTGTACATGAAAAAGAACAGATACGTTCACAATTCATAATCATAAAGTATGGCAGCCTCTGCCTCACCTACTCACAGTGTCAACATGCTCAGGAGCTGGACCTAATTGATGCAAAAAAATATGGCCACCATATAGAGCTGATAATATGGGTTGAGATTATGGGCTAAACCCATATGATCCCAACCTATGATGGGTTGGGTTCTGAAAATCTGGGACTATTTGAGAGCGATTCTTTTAAGCCTAAACCCATATGTTCCCAACTCGTGACGAGTGTAATGCCCCAAAATGTACTCAAAAGGTTAGAACATTTGTAGTCAAGTAAATGAATAGTTGAAAAGTCAAAGTTTATGTGATAAATTGTAATTAATAATATATTATTTAAGAAGGTGAAAATGGCTTAATCAAGAAACCATTTAATTCATTCAAGGCCTCTTATTAACTTCCAAATTCAAGAGAAGGAGAGGAGGTCTAGTCAACATGCCACACACACATGCAAAAAGGCAAGACTCGGTAAAATTCATTCACTTCTCTTTATTTATGTTGGGACGTCCAAGTCACAAAAGAGAAAGGAAGAGTATTAAGTAAACAATTATTCTTCTTAATCAATAATTTCGGCTAACATAAAGGAAAAGGAAGAGGGAATTGAATCAAATATATATAGCCTCTTTAAGGTATAGTTTCGGTCAAGTTAAGATGAAGGAAGAGAAAAGGTGATGGAAAAAGTCTTATGGTCAAATATTGCAACTCTAAATAAAATATGTGGAGGAGGAAAATATGATAATTCAAAGTCTTTTTTTTTAGTTAAAACAAAAAGCAATTTTCGACCAAGTATATGGAAAGAGAAAAGATGATGATATCAATTTATTTGGCACATGTTAAAGCTATTAAAATATATTATTTTGAGGAGGTGGAAGTGTGATAATTTTGATAGATCATTTTTCCTTTCAAGTCCCATATTTCGGCTGGACTTTAAGTGATAAGGGAAAGGAAAAATCTGATCATTTATCACCCTTTCTTTCCATCTTTAAGTCGGTTCAGCAGCTGCAACACGAGAGGCAAGAAGAGGCCATTGAAGGTGAGACTTTCTACCTTGATTTTCACCTTTTTAACCTCATCTATGACTCAAGTGTCCTTCACAAACTTTGTTCCTCTTGATGAGAACTTCAATTCTATGGTTTTTGTTTTTGAAGAAGAGGAGTTTTCAGCCACCTTGCAAGAACAAAAGCTGAAGAATCAAAGAAAGAACTTAAGGAAGAGCACTAGGTGAGTATTAGCATTAATTTGAGCTATTGGTTGTATTGGTTGAATGAGTATTTTGGCATGTGTAAATCTGCCCTGATTTTGGTCAAACAAGGGTTTGGGTAATTCATGATGTTTTGGTCATGTTATTGGTGGTTTAGGATGATTGGGAACCATTTGACACAAGTTTGATGTTGAAATTGAAAGTTGGTAATTGTTGGGATTTATTTTGAATTTTTTTACCAAAATAGGACATGGAGAATGAGTGGGAATTTGTTCATTTTGATGTTACCATTGTGTTCTATACAAAAAATTATGTGGGAATAGCCTTGGATTGTGAATTTTGGGTAATTGAAACTCAAAATGCAAAACTGGATTTTTGCCTGAACAGAATTCCAACAAGGTACCTTATTGGTATGATGTTTTTGGATAACCAAATGATCTCTGAAAATTATGAAACTTTCTAGTCTTAAAGTTTACATGTTAAGCTTCAAAATGGACATATATTTCATGTCATTTTGATTTGTGAGCTAGGAGTTATGAATTTTTGAAGTTAGGTCATGAGATCTGGGTTGAATTCTGACAGTGTGCAACATATGAAAATTCTGGGAATGCTGTGTATCCAGCTGGCTGTGGGTGATATTTTTCCTTAAAACTAGACTAAATAAGGGTCGCATAGCCTTTGGAATCACTCCATTTCAATTTTTATAGAGTTAATTATGATTTTTCAAAGTTGCTGAAAAATTCTGGCAGATGGGTCACCTATACAAAAATTGAAGATTTTATAACATGATGTAATATTGTGGAACTTTGAGGTTAGAAATTGGCCTTTTAGGTTAAGTGACCACTTTAGCTCCTTATTTGACTTGATTAAATGTCCCTAATGATAACCAACTTGAGTATTTGAATTAAAGAAGAATTGGATTAAGTAATAACCTGTTGCCCGTAATTCTAATTATAGGATTTGACATTTGCCCTGCACGTGATAAACCGGTGCCAGAGCACGAGCGGAAAGAACAAGGTAGTGACTCTTTCTCTTATTCTGTGTATGATGCCTTGCATGTATGTCATTTCATTGAATATGCCGTGATGTAACATTACTGTTGTGAAATGCCGTTGTTGTGCTGTTGTGAAACATGCCGTCATGAATGCAGCAAAAGCTGTCGCTGAAATGCTGTTGTGTTGTTGTTGTTGTTGTGATTTGCTTACATGCTTTGTGATTGTACATGTTATAAGTGAATTGTTATTACTGGGATTCTTTTGAATCTCATTCTTTCCAATGATTAATCTACAACAAGGGCAAGTGGTTCAAAGGAAAAGCAAGGGACGAAGGGCAGTTAGAGCTCCTAGCTATGAGTTTTAATTTTGGTAGTTGGTTGTCATATTTTGTTGGGGAGTAGTTGTACATATTGTATATAACGAATGGTGTAGTGTGTAACCCCCTTCACGCTTAGGCCGAGATTAAGTTCATAAACACGTAATTAATGTGGAATTAGAGATCGTAAATGATTTGAGACTTAATACAACAAGTTTTGCCCAAAACATCTTTTATAAAACCTGTTAACAATAGTCTCCTATTTACATTTCAATACACAAATGGCCTGAACAATTTGATTCCATTTATAAATATCAGAGTACTCAATAAATTCCCAACACACTCGGGGTTCAATTACTAATTCAGGGTCTATACAAGGCATAAAGCCCAAGTAGTTTCCCATATAAGGGGATTACATAATTACTATCCAACATATACATGTAATTCCCAACAAAATATATCCAAATGATTTATAAAATGATAACCAATTTTTTCCAAAATAGACTCCTAGCAGTAAGCTCTACCCGCTCTTCGTCACCTGCTTTCCCTTCGATCCTTCTGCCCTGTCTAAAATAATTAATTTTGGGAGAGTGAGATTCTAAGGAATCCCTGTAGTGTCAAAACACTCATAATATGCATAACAGTAAGGTATGAAATCAAATCATTATCTACACAAAAGCAACTACAACGGCAGTTACAACGGTAATGGTTAGTATGACACATGTCATCCCTTACGATTGCTCACGCTGAATTGCTCATGCTACATTGCACAACACAATCCACACAATATATTTCACCACAGCTAGGATTCATATAAAGCATTTCATCACACAAGCCATACAGGCAAGATTCAAAACTCAGCCCACGGCTGGATTAGCAAATGCCGCCCCACGGGTCGTGTAATATCCCAATTTTTGATTAAGGGATAATCATGATTATTATGGATAATTATGAATTTAATGGGAATTATGATGTGTTTTATGGCTATTTTAATTAATATGTCATAATTATTGAAAATTTTGTAAGAATGGAAATATTGGCCATAAGTGGTAATTAATGGAGAAATTAATTACTAACTAAGAGAAAATGAGATGTGTAATTTAAATGGCTGATGGAGAGATTAAAGTAGTTAATTTGTGACTTATTTGGTGAGAGCCAATGGTAGTGTGACAAGTGGCAAAGAGTGAGTATGTAAGAAAAGTCAAATAAGAGTTTAATATGATTCTTTCTCTCTCTTCCTCCCCACATTTTCGTGTGCAGCTGAAAGGAGGGAGTAATCATCACCATCTTCTTCATCTTCCCACTCCATCTCTCACTCTCATCTCTCTCTCTCTCTCTCAGCTGGG
This sequence comes from Inga laurina, assembly GCA_963855925.1. Taxonomy (NCBI): domain Eukaryota; kingdom Viridiplantae; phylum Streptophyta; class Magnoliopsida; order Fabales; family Fabaceae; genus Inga; species Inga laurina. The sequence continues at coordinate 43,536,023 of OY979707.1, read as the reverse complement.
CGCCATTTTTGGTAGAAAAAGGAAGAGAAGAAAGCTTGAAAAAGGTAAGGAAAATGGTCTTTATTGCTCAAACTCCCTTCATTAAAGTTGATCATTGAGTTAAGAGCTACATTTCTATGGTTGTAGCTTGTCCATTGGTTGTGGTTTTGTGGCCACACGAAATTCTTGACTTGGGTGAATCAAGAAACTCCTTTGGAAAAGTTGTAGAGGTGAGTAAGACAAACATTTCTATATAGGTTTTGTAGCCATTGGTTAAGTTTGAATTTTATGGAATTTTTGGCCCATTTTCGAAAATGAAGGCCATTGGGAGTTTGGTATATGTTTGGTATGGAATTTGTATGTTTGGAATGCATTTTGGATAGATAGAATTGATTGGGTTTGAAATTGTTGAGTTTGGTGATTTTGAGAGTTTATTGTTTAATGTTACCCAAAACCAAAGCATGATAATGGAATAGGATTTTGGTGATTTTGACATTCCCATTGGATTCCTTGAGTGATTTTGTGTGGGAATAAGCTTGGTTGTTGATTTTGGGATTCATTTGGATCATTTGGGAAAAGTTGGAAAATCTGTTTTGGTTAAGCTCTGTTTTTCGCTGTCAGATTACACGAGCGTTTTGAGTAACCAAATGGTATTGAAAATTTTTGAAACTTTCCAGTCTTAAATTTCACATCCCAAGCTTCAAAATGGACATATATTTTGTGTCATTTCGTTTAGAATTATGTGAGATATGGTTGTCCAAAGTTTGGGGATTGAAACAGAACTCTGTTTTGGAGTAGTGTGTAGTTTTTGGTGATTCTGTATTTGTGTAGTGATTTCCAGTGAGGGGCTATATTTTTTCTTGAAAGAGGACTCATATACCTTTCATTTGGCTTTGGAATCACCTCGTTTCGATTTTTCTAGAATTAGTTATGGTTTTTCGAAGTTCAGCTCAGAGTTAGGAAACTTCTTGGCCGCGAGTGGCTGGCCGCGGCCCAAACCTTTTTGACCTGATTCGGGCCGCAGCCCAAGACCTTCTGACCATATTTGGGCCGCAGCCCAAGGAAGGGTGGGCCGTGGCCCACCCCTGTGTTCCAACACTTTAAGTTTTCGAAAGGAGATCTCTAACCTATTGTTTCCCAACCTTATAGGGCTTTTATTAGAGGCATTTGTGGCCTCTTAAGGGTCAATTATGATAACCAAAATTAAGTGTTTCAAGTTAATTAAGTCTTGGAATAGAATATAACTCTTCGTCCCTAATCATGATTCTAGGATACGATATTTGCCCTCCTCGGGAGAGACCGGCGCTAGGACACGCCCGGAAGGATCAAGGTAGTGACTCTTCTCTCATATTATGTATGATGTTTTGGCATGCATACCTTATCGTTGAATTTGTGAAATGTGTGCCATGGTCCATTACGGCGTGAGCAGGTCAGCGTGAGCCGTGTAGGGATTGACGGTGGTCATCTCTAGGTCGGCCGTTGAACTGCCGTCGTAGTCGACATGGATATTGTCAATCCGACCCGTGGGGCGGCGTTTGTGAATCCAGCCGTGGGATGTGTGTATCTTGCCTGTATGGCTTGTGTATGAAATGCATTATATGAATCCCAGCTGTGGTGAAATGTATTGTGTGGATTGCTGTGATGCAATGCAACGTGAGCAATTCAGCGTGAGCAATCGTAAGGGATGACATGTGTCATACTAACCATTGCCATTGTAATTGCGCGTTGTAGTTGCTTGTTGTGGTTAATGATTTGCTTACATGCACTATTATTGTACATTATATGATTGATTTGTTACTACGGGGATTCCTTAGAATCTCACTCTCCCAAAAATCATGTTTTAGATAGGGCAGAAAGATCAAAGGGAAAACAGGCGACGAAGAGTAGATAGTGCTCCGGTTTAGAAGTATATTTTGGTTTTATTGGTTATCATGTATATCTTTTGGATATTTTTGGGAAACAATTGTGTAAATTGGGATTGATAGTATAATTTTGTGTAATCCCCAAGTTAAGGGTAATGAATTGTGGGCTTTGTGCCTTTGTAAAACCCTTATTAATGAATGGAACTCGAGTGTGTCGGGAATTTGTTTATACTCTGATATTTGTGAATGAAATCAACTTGAACAGGCCATTTAATATTGAAATGTGAATATGAGACCATCATGAACATGCTTTGTAAAAGTTTTTGTAAGCCATGATTTTGGGAAGTTTGGTTTTGTTTAAGTCCCAAAATCATTTAAGGTCTCTAATTCTATATCAATTACGTGTTTATGAACTAAATCTCGGCCTTAATCGTGAAGGGGGTTACAGGCCGGATTCACAAAGTTCCATGTCGATTACAACAGCAGTTCAACGGCCGACCTAGAGATGACCAACGTCAACCCCTACACGGCTCACGCTGACCTGCTCGCGCTGTAATGGACCATGGTACATGCAATTCACAGTTCAATGATAAGTTATGCATACCAAAACATCACACACAACATGAGAGAAAAGTCACTACCTGGTTCGTTCCGTGCATGCTTTGTCGCAGGTCTCTCCCGAGGAGGGCACATATCGTATCCTATAATTATAATTAGGGACGAAGAGTTATTCTCTATTCCAATACTCAATTGACTTCACAATACTTAGATTTGGTTATCATTTATGTCCTATAAGTAGTTACAATTGGCTCTAATAAAAGCCCTATAGGATTGGGAAATATCGGGTTGGAAACCACTTTTCAAAATTACAAGGTGCTAAAAATAGGGGCTGGCTGCAGCAAAAAAAACCTCTAGCTGCGGCCAGAAACAGCACATAAAGTTTCTGGTTGCAGCCAAGAATTTTCTGGTTGCGGCCAGAAGCAGCACAGAAAGTTTCTGGCTGCAGCCAAGAATGTTCTGGCTACGGCCAGAAGCAGCACAGAAAGTTTCTGGCTGCAGCCAAGAACGTTCTGTCTACGGCCAGAAGCAGCACATAAAGTTTCTGGCTGCAGCCAAGAATTTAATGGTTGTGGCCAGGAAAATTCTGTTTCATGGCTGAACTTTAAAAAATCATAAATAATTCTAAAAATATCGAAATGAGGTGATTCCAAAGCCAAATGAAAGGTATTGAAGTCCTCATCATAGGAAAAATATGGGACATTACTGAAAATCACCACAAAAATACAGATTTCAAGAAAAGTCCACCTTGCTTTAGAATTGATCCCAGATTTAACATCAGACGTTGGACAGTCATAACTCCTAGTCCAAAAATCGAAATGACATAAAATATATGTCCATTTTGAAGCTTGGCAAGTAAAATTTAAGAATGAAAATTTTCATAATTTTCCAACACCATTTGCTATTTTAAAAAGTCTATTCAAGATCACTGTCAGAACAGAGTTTCTTACTAACCAAAACTTTCACTTTCAAAACCAAGTTCCCAATGGTTAAAAATTCACATTTGACACTTCTCCTACACAATTTTCCACAAGGAACACAATGGCAACCTCAAAATGACCAATGCGATTGTACTGGCTGGGATTAGAATACCAAAATGCATATTTTGTCTTTGTGTGAACTTATATTTACTGAACATGCATTTTGGTAGAGATAGATTGGTTAGACTATGAACTGTAATATTCTCTTTACCAAACAGTTTTGGCCCCCCTTTAAAGCTGTAACATTTTCTTCTGCATCTTTTGTTCAAAACCCTTAGTGGTGGTCTTATAGCCCTTTTTGTTTCCTAATCTCTTCTAGTAGTGGAGTTGTTACTTGTTACTGCTGTGCATCGTTTAAACTTGTGGTCTAAAATTGTTAATGTTGAATTCAAGATCATAGCGTATGTGTGACTTTTGTGGGCTTTCTAAATTTAACAGCTTAATCAAACTTACATCCAAGGAAGAACTCAGTTTCTTATTTTTGACAGTTTCAGCTTCTAGGTTAGTATAGACTCTTGTTTTAATGTGTTAAATTCAGATTAATTTTTGAAAATCTAAAACATAGCTAGCTGAAGTTAGTCAGTGGTGGGCCTCATGGCTCTTCCCAATAAGGGATGTATTTTTAATATGGTGTTTTATAGTCTAATATGGTGTTTATCCAGAACTTCGACACATGAATTATATTAATTTAATTGGAGACAGTTATTTAATTCATGCATAATGCTGGGAGTCTTATAGTTTGTTTCAGTTCAGTATGTTGGGGGCATAAAGAGCGAAATTAGTAAATGATGTTTTCTTACAACTTCTATGCAGATTAAATTAACAGTCTCCTCTTTAGAATTCCTTTTGGCGGGTGATATAAAATGAAATACAAGATTGAAAATATGGAACACTTTTTGTGCGTTTATTAAAAACTATTTTTGAAAAATGTTCTAGCTCGCAAGGTGGATTAAAGATAAAAAGTTCCATCTCAAAATTGAAACGTAATTTTAATCCTTAAATTTGAGATAAAAGAATCCAATACGACCAGATTTCTTGTTTCAAAATTGAGACCAATAAATAGAATCCCCCTCGTCAATTTTATCAAAGGCAACGAAATCTCTTGGATTAGATATAGATCTGTGTGCTTTTTATTTTTATTCTTACATTTAAAATATATTTTCGGACTTTCTTCAAAAAGTAAACTAAAGGAGTTAATAGAACCAAAATCCCAATTGTGATGAACAGTAAAAAATAAATAAATAAAAGAATAACATATGGAATCGTTATGCTCTTTTTTTCCCTTCAGAAAGATAATTTAACCGCGGAGACAAAGTTGGAAATCCTTGATTAAATAGAAGAAAAATTGATGAAATTCAAACTTAAGCTACAGAAGCAAAATGGAGTATGTGGGAGCGATAAGTGACATGGACAAAATCAACATATTCGATCTGAACATAACCTCATAAGAAACGCTGCTTTATTCTCCTTCCTTCCAATTCAACACATGTTCCACTTTCCCTATGTTTCAGAGACACATGCTGAAGAGGGTTTAAGAATCTACAAGAGAAAAGGCCAGTTTTTATATACATGAAATTCATTCATTTGCAGTCTTATAGAACAAAGACAAATAGCAAAGAAGGAAATGATTAGTCACTACATTCATATTCATATTTTGTATCATATCAAACCAAAAAACAAAGACTTCTATTCAGTATCATATTAGAGGCTTTTTTCTACAAAATCTATATACTCAGATTTTGTACACTAAGAGGTAATATATCAAACAAAAACAGGGACTTTTTCTACAACCTTCTGCTTAGCCCTAAGCCCTGTATAGTAAGATTTTGTAGAAACTTCAATCATCATCTTCATCCTCATGCTCAGTTCCATGCAGAACACCACAAAGCTGAGGTGTTACTAAATGGCTGAGTTTATGAAAGATACCACATGTGAGCACGCTACGTGAAGCAGCTAGGCTGATCTCCTCTCCATCTACCCTTACCTTCAACAGCTTCACAATGTCCTCAATACTAACAGGCACATGATTAGTTGACCTCATCCTCTGAATACCACTATAACTGATGCGGAATAAATCTCCAAGAATGATTAAAAAGCCCTCTGCTTGAGGACATATATTTCTAGTAGTAAAATCAACTGCCCAAAACAAAATGCACCGTCAAAAGAAATCTAGTGCAACTTTCCATTGTTGAGCAATTTATGCTGCTCCAAATGAGTCATAAAGTCATCCTAGGGTGTAGTGCTAGTTATAGTCGAGATCGACGCCACCCCGCTGTAGCCTGGTTATATAGCTTGAATCAAGTTCATCTTGATCTTGATCATCGGGTGATTAAAGCCACTGAAATTGAATTGCCAAGCACAGTAGAACACTTCCTCTGTTTCTGGATCAATAAACTTGGCTTTGTCACTATTTTTGTTGGACAAGATTATTCCTATTTGAATAACCTTTGTGTGGTTCAAGAAAGGTAACAATGACTTGAAGCAGTCGACTTCCCTAGAGAAAGAACCAAGGACACTTATGTAACACCTCCTTTTTTTTATCATATATTTATGAATTACTACGCAATTCATTTAGATATATGAATGGGACATCAATACTGATACTAATATCTCAGTTGGACCCTCTGATACCACTGCTCTCTAATAATTTTGATACCACATTCGATACGATACTCTTATCTTGGACATTGATCTTACCTTTACACATATTGTTATTACCAAATTTCTCAGGATTGCAATAAAATAACTGGGTACTCTGATACCGCTTACTATTATTACTACTATTATCATCAACATAAGGTTCGCTAAGCTTATAGCCAGTCATACAAGATAATTAGTTATACAAACTACATACTCAAAATACATACAGACAGTAGTAATAATAACAGATGAGGAATAAATCCCTAAGAATGGTGAAAAAACCCTCTGCCTGAGGACATACATTTCTAATAGCAAAATCAACTGCCCAAAACAAAATGCACCGTCAAAAGCAATCTAGTGCAACTTTCCATTGTTAAGCAGTTTATACTGCTCCAAATGAGTCATAAAGTCATCACAGGGTATGGTGCTAGTTATAGTCGAAATCGACGCCACCCTGCTGTAGCCTAGTTATATGGCTTGAATCAAGTTCATCTCGATCTTGATCATCATGGTGATTAAAACCACTGAAATTGAATTGCCAATCAGAGTGGAACACTTCCTTTGTTTCTAGATCCATAAACTTAGCTTTGTCACTGTTTTTATTGGACAAGGTTATTCCTATTTGAATAACCTTTGTGTGGTTCAAGAAAGGTGACATTGACTTGAAGCAATCGACTTTCCTGAAGAAAGAACCAAGGATACTTATGTAACACCCCTTTTTTATCATATATTTATGAATTACTACGCAATTCATTTGGATATGTGAATGGGACATCAATACTGATACTAATATCTCAATTGTACCCTCTGATATTACTGCTCTCTGATAATTTTGATACCGCATTCGGTACGATACTCTTATCTAGGATATTGATCTTACCTTTACACTTATTGTTATTACCAAATGTCTCAGGATTTCGATAAAATAACTAGGTACTTTGATATCGCTTACTATTATTACTACTATTATCATCAACATAAGGTTCGCTAAGCTTACAACCAGTCATACAAGATAATTAGTTATACAAGCTACATTCTCAAAATATATAGATAGTAGCAAAAATAACTTTGTCACTTTGTTTGTATCATATCAGACCAAAAAACCGAGACTGCTATTAAGGATCATATTAAGGCCTTTTTCTACAAAATCTATACACTCAGATTTTGTATACTAAAAGGTACTATATCAGACACAAACTGGGACTTTTTCTACAACCTTTTGCTCAGCCATAAACCCTGTACATTAAGATTTTGTAGAAACTTCAATCCTCATCTTTATCCTCATGCTCAGTTCCATGCAGAACACCATAAAGTTGAGGTGTTGCTAAATGAGTGAGTTTATGAAAGATACCACATGTGAGCATGCTGCGTAAAGCAGCTAGGTTGACCTCCACTCCATCTACCGTTACCCTCAACAACTTTGCAATGTCCTCAATACTAACGGCCACCTGATTAGTTGACCTCATTATCTGATTACCATTATAATAGATGGGGAATAAATACCCAAGAATGGTCAAAAAGCCCTTTGCCTGAGGACATACATTTCCATTAGCAAAATCAGTTGCCCAAAACAAAATGCATCATCAAAAGCAATCCAGTGCAGCTTTCCATTATTGAGCAGTTTATGCTACTCCAAATGAGTCATAAAGTCATCCCAGGGTATAACATAGTGGCGATTAAAACCACTGAAATTGAATTTCCATGCACAGTGGAACACTTCCTCTGTGGAAGTACTGACGAAATCAAGGACCGATCGGATAAACATGTAGAGGTAATCGTAAGCTTCAATTTGAGCATAATGTCTTACTATTTTATTGAGTAAATTTGAAGTTATAAACCCTTTAGGGTTTCAGCTAAGGAGCTGAAGTTTAGCTCTAATGGATGTTTGATGATGAATATATTGCTAATTAAGGTTTTATAGTGGTTAATTACATGTTTGGAAGTTGAAAGTTGCAAGTACATAATTTGTGTTCTAGGGGTCAAGTTCGGCCAGACCTAATTCTTGTGGTTAGAGCTGGATTTTGATCAATTTGATGTTATAGATTCTATGGCTAAAATTTTGTAAGGATAACGTGTGGTTATGATTTTTGGATGATTAGTTAAAAAACCCTAATTTTGGAATTCCAAGTATTGTTGCTGAATCTGCTAGATTTGTGGCAGTCTTTTTGTGAGCTATTTTTGAATGATCAAAACTTGTCTAATTGCTATGATTTTTTACATTACTGTAGTAGACATTCTAGGCTATCTAATGATATATAACATACGTCATTTGTCCTTGTACATTAGGAGATATGCCTTGTTGAATTTGTGACTTAAACCCTGGAATGTATTCTGAGGTAGCAATGTTGGTCATGGGTTCTTGAGGTTTTGACCCTATGATTTGCCATGAGTGGTATTTTTCCTTGAAATAGGACTTAAATAGCTTTCCATATGGCTTAGAACCACCCCATTTATATTTTTTGAGATTAAGTTATGAATTTTTAAAGTTGGGGGTCAAAACTACCAAGTTGGGTTGACCTACGAATTTGAAGAGTTTAAGGTCAATTAAGTCAAGTTTGATTCCAAAATATAAGGGCATGTGCTAGAAGCCAATATAGACCCTATTTATTGCCATTTAACTTAATGTACTAGACTTAGACGATGTTTAACCAAGTAATGACACATTCGTGATGGATTCTAACTTATAAGGTTCGATCTTTGATCGAACCAGCCAAGAGATTAATAGCTGAGGGCGAGTGATCGGAAAGGTGTTCAGGTAGTAATTCTTTCTCTCATACTATGTAATGCCTTGCATGTATGTTTTACCATCCATGTGATTGTGTTTGAGCATGTGAGTTTGTCGGGTGAACGCCTGTGCCATTAGAGCATGTAACGGGTGAATGCCCGTGTTTATTACCAAGTTTTGTGATATGAGTTGTTTATATGCCAAGTTGCATAATATGCTGAGTTGCATAATGAGATATTAAATGCTCTTGATATGCTCATTATTTGTGATGGTTTAAATGACATGCCTTGTTTGATTGCATTTTATATTATTGAATATATTTTACTACTAAGATTCTTCCGAATCTTATCCTTTCTAGAAATTCATTATACAGCAAAATCTAATAGCGCAAGGGATAAAGAGGTAAGCACAAATGGTTGAAGGACACAAACAAAGTGACAAAGTTATTTTGTTATTGTCCGTATATATTTTGAGTTTGTAGTTTGTATAACTAATTACCTTGTATAACTAGCTGTAAGCCTAACAAACCTTATGTTGGTGATAATAGTAGTAATAATAGTAAGTGGTATCAGAGTACCTAGTTATTTTATTGAAATCCTGAAAAATTTGGCACTAATAATGCGTGTAAAGGTAGGATCAATATCCAAGATAAGAGTGTCAGTACTCGAAATCGGTATCGAAAGTATCAGAGAGGTGTGGTATCAGAGGGTACAACTGAGATGTTAGTATCAGTATGGATGTCCTATTCACATATCCAAATGAGTTGCATAGTAATTCATAAATATATAATAAAAGAAAGGGGGTGTTATATAAGTGTCCTTGGTTCTTTCTCTAGGGAAGTCGGCTGCTTCAAGTCACTGTCATCTTTTTTGAACCACGCAAAGGTTATTTAAATAGGAATTATCTTGTCCAACAAAAACAGTGACAAAGCCAAATATATGGATTAAGAAATAGTGACATAAGTGGTTTTAATCACCACAACGATCAAGATCAAGATGAACTTGATTCAAGCTATATAACTAGGCTCCAATAGGGTAGCGTTGATCTCAATTGAATTGCCAAGCATAGTGGAACACTTCCTCTGTTTCTATATCTATATACTTGGCTTTGCCACCGTTTTTGTTGGACAAGGTTATTCCTATTTGAATAACCTTTGCTTTGGTTCAAGAAAGATGACAGTGATTTGAAGCAATTGACTTCCCTAGAGAAAGAACTAAGGATACTTATCTAACACTCCCTTTCTTTTATCACATATTTATGAATTACTATGCAATTTATTTGGATATGTGAATAGGACATCCATACTGATACTAACATCTCCGTTGTACCCTTTGATACCATTCCTCTCTGATACTTCTGATACTGATTTCAGGTACTGATACTCTTATCTTGGATATTGGTCTTACCTTTACACGTATTGTTAGTACCAAATTTTTCAGGATTTCGATAAAATAACTAGGTACTCTGATACCACTTACTATTATTACTACTATTATCATCAACATAAGGTTCGCTAGGCTTATAGTTAGTCATACAAGATAATTAGTTATACAAATTACATACTCAAAATATATATGGACAGTAGCAAAATAACTTTGTCAGTTTGTTTGTGTCCTTCACCCATTTGCACTTACCTCTTTGTCCCTCGCGCTATTGGATTTTGCTGTATAATGAATTTCTCAAAAGGATAAGATTCGGAAGAATCTCAGTAGTAACATACATTCAATCATATAAAAGGCAATCAAACAAGGCATGCCACATGAAACATCACAAATAATGAGCATATCAAGAGCATTTAACATCTCATTATAATACTCAGCATATTATGCAACTTGGCATATAAACAACTCATATCACAAAACTTGGTAATAAACACGGGCATTCACCCGTTACATGCTCTGATGGCACGGGCGTTCACCCGACAAACTCACATGCTCAAACACAATCACATGGATGGTAAAACATACATGTAAGGCATTACATAGTATATGAGAGAAAGAATTACTACCTGAACACCTTTCTGATCACTCGTCTTCAATTATTAATCTCTTCGCTGGTCTGGTAAAAAATCGGTCCTTATAACTTAGAATCCATTACGATTGTGCCATTACTTGGTTAAAGATATTCCAAGTCTAGTACATTAAGTTAAATGGCAATAAATAGGGTCTATATTGGCTTCTAGCACATGCCCTTATATTTTTGAATCAAATTGACTTAATTGACCTTAAACTCTTCAAATCCGTAGGTCAATCCAACTTGGCAGTTTTGATCCCTAACTTTGAAAATTCATAACTTAATCTCAAAAAATCCAAATGGGGTGGTTCTAAGCCCTATGAAAAGCTATTTAAGTCATATTTTAAGGAAAAATACCACTCAGGGCAAATTACAGGGTCAAAACCTCAATAACCCACGACCAACATTACTACCTCAGAATACATTCCAAGGTTTAAGTCACAAATTCAATAAGGCATATCTCCTAATGTGCTTGGGTTCTCTAGGAAAAGACACTCTCATAATTCTTTTTTTCATTTTCTTCTCAAAATCTCATATCCACTCTCAGATCAAAAAATAAATGGATCAGATTTAATATTTTCTAAAACTATTGTTATAGTATTTTATAACTTAATTTTTTAAAATTGTGTTTCTATTACAATTATGATACTCTTATATATATATATATATATATATGCGCGCTTGCTTGCTTGCATCATATATTTTACATAACATCTATAAAAGATGTCAAGAGTCTAAATAAAAAATGAACTAAGCCGATATACACATACATACATATATATATGTATGTATATGAATTCATTTCCACCATAAGTGCCTAAATAAAGTAAACTTACAATGTACAGTTCATTGCTTTTCGGTGTATTTAAAACACATCAGAGTAATGGCTAAACAAAAAGTACTGAAAATCCACATACTACACAAAATAAATCACATATCAATCTTTGAAAGAAAATTGAACATCATAAAATTATATAAATATCTGCATTCATCATTCTAAATAACATTTGCAAAGGGCAAATGAGCTAAAATGTTATACATGGATTCGTTTCCTTGGAAACTGGTTAAATAAAATAAATAGGCAATTTAATAACAAGGATTTAGGACGAAGAAGTTTCAATGTAGATGTTGCCGACTGATACAAGGCTTTCTGCATAATTCTGAACCACTGCAGGTTTAATGGGATATTTGTCGATGGCTAACATCTTAAATTCGTTAGTACGGAGATTGCACAAAACAAGTTTTTCTTCATCATTCTCCACTGTACCTTTGGCCTCCCTAAAGAATACATGAAATGCATTGTGTTCCAAAACAATCTCATTTCTCCATATAGCTAGTGCACTTAAGGAAAAGCATGAATTATAGGGGTTGCTTCTATATATCTTAGCCCAAATCCATCTCTCCCCTGATGCATCTACACACTTCTCCAACAACAACAACGTAATCACCCACAAGTTATTCGAAAATAATATGTCGAATCCGATCTTATTATTTGAAAGCATAGCCAGCTTGTTCTCATATGTGGCAAGGTAATTGTATCAATATGAACGATTCTGTTGCTATGTCAAATGAAAGTATAGCAATTTCATTCCCCATTACGTGTGTGAAGCCAAACCAAAAAATTGCTCCATTAAAAGTGAAACAAATATCATCTCTAAAAGGTATTATATCCCATAATTTCCCCACTTCAACTTTTTTCCATGACTTTGTGGTTAAGGAAAACACTTCCATGCAATAATCGCTATCATCATCCAAACAATAAATAAAGACTCTCAATATCTTGTAATCATTAACGGTTGCACTGAAACCGAATCCTACACAGCAAGTCCAATGAGGATTGGATTCCTCAAAAACTTTGGGCACCTGGAGGAGCTCTCTAGTTGCCGGATTCCACCACATATGCGATATAATAACTAGGATTTAGGATGAAGAAGCTTCAATGTGAAAGTTGTCAACCGACACAAGGCTTTCTGCATAATTCCAAATCACAGTTCCAACAGAATATTTGCCCATGGCCAACATCTTAAATTCATGAGTATGGAGATTGCACAAAACAAGTATTGTATTGTCTTTAGTAGCTCCAACAATTTCATTTCTCCAAATAGTCAGTGGACTTAAAAGGCGTGCCTGATCGGGAAAGGGTTTGCTTGTATATATTTTAGTCCAAATCCATCTCTCTCCTGATGGATCCACACACTTCTCCATCACCCATAAATTAATGGAAAAATTAAGGGGAAATAATTTCCCACTCTTGAATTCAACCGTAGTTTTAGAAAGCGTGGCCAGTTTGTTCTCATACGTAGCGAGCCTACTCTCATCTGTTACAATGGCAGATGTAGGAATCGGTATCAATGCTAATGATTCCGTTGCTATGTCAAATGAAATTAGACAACCTTCCTGCGCCCCACCCCTAGGTTTGAAGCCGAAGCCGAAGCCGAGGCAAAAGATTGCCGCATCAAAAGTGAAACCACGAGAAAGTGCAAAAGGCATTATGCCCTTTAATTTCCCAACTTCAACTTCTTTCCATGTCCTTGTGCTTACTGAAAACACTTGCACTAAATAAACCCGATCATCATCCAGACTAGCAATAGAGAGTCTCACTATCTTATAATTATTAACAATTGGACTGAAACCTCCAGTATGATCAAGAATAGGAACTTTGGGCACCGGGTGGACCTCTCTAGTTGCTGGATTCCACAAAATAAAAGAAGATTCATACACGAGACAGAGCAAGCCATTACTGGAACCGATGATACCGCAGCTACGCACTGAGGAAGGTGGAGTCTGATATTAAAGGACTTGCATATCACGATTGATCAAACATAAGTACTCAGGATTACATTTACAGCCACAGCTCTTGAAAAGAAGAGCGGGGTCTTGCTGATTGGCATGGCGGACGGGTTCTGCCAGAAAAGATGGGGTTTTGAAGAGATTCTTCCAATCTTTGCATTCACATTGAAATCGGATTAGGGATTTCACAGGAAGTCGTTTGAGAATATTTATGATAATTTCTTGAGGAAGATGTGGTGCGTCGCTATACATTACCGTCGACTGATAAAAAGAAGAATTTCACAGATGAAAGGGTTCGCAATCAACGGGGAATAAGAAATTTATATAAACAATAGCGATCGTAAGACACAGACATGTTCAGGAGAAACCGCCTTGCTCGTTCGCCGTGCTCGGCCTCCGCCGTCCTCGTCTTTCTCTGGGATCGTTCGCCGTCGTCTTACTCCGCCATGCTCTTCCTCTGCCGTGCTTGGTTCGATGTGGTGCCCTCCGCTTGCGTGAGCGCCGAGGAATGGATGGCGCCATAGGGTTTGCGGCCGATGGTCGAAGAAGCGTTTGAGGAATTGAGGGTTGAGGCAGGCTCTCTGAATTAGTTTTGAGGTTTAAGGGTAAAGAGAAGTTGTTAGTGCACCACCGCATGCAAAATTGCACAGACCATGGATGAGGCGGTAATTTCCCAAGGGTAAAAATAAAATGATAATTGTAAATAATCTATCCCTTCTTTACAATAAATAATCTTTTAAAAATGCGGGAGAAGAGATAAACATACTTATTTAAAATAGTGATAGGAGTTTTTTAAAATAAAATTTTAAACGTGATTTATGGTATATGAGGCGTGTATAAGAACTTTTAGGATCCTCAATTATAATCTCAAACATATTTTAATCATTGCAAGAGTGTTAGACATGATTTATCCTTTAACTAATGCCATCACACATTTCTTTTTTAAAAAATAATCTCACCATTAAGAGCTGATGAGGTGATGACATACTTTTCAGTGCTAGAACTCCTACAAAAATAATTATTGGTAAACGATAGTAGTTAAAACTTAATAAAATAAGGAAAAACCTTAAAAATAAAAAAGCCGTGAATGAATTGAAGGTTTGTATTTATTATTATTTGATAAATAAAAGTTATTAAAACTTAAAATATAGTGAGTTCTTTAATTAAGCCTGTGAACAATCTTATGATGTAAATTTATTACTTGATAAATAAAAATTTTTAAAATCTAATGAAATATGATGAATTTTTTATTAAAAATTATGAATGAATTGAATTTATGCATTTATTATTATTTAGTAAATGAAAATTATTAAAACTTAATAAAATCTGATATAATTTTTTTTCACAAAACTTATGAATAATCTATTGGTGTAGATTTCTTATATCTATCCATCTATTGAAAATTTATAATTCGACAACTCACCAGAGTTTTCCACTTACTCACTCATTCATGATCCATATATAAGTGACACGTCAGATCTCAGTTCCTGTAGGCGCCACATCACGCAGTGAGTCAGCATAAGAAAAAGGGAGAGCTGATTTTTCTTTGGTAACAAACTGAATCGCGATTCTCCGTCGTCCCCCTAGTACGCTGTGCAAGCCCAGCTTCTCCGGCACTGATCTCGTCACGGACTCAACCCATCAGTGCTAGAGTTCTCTCAAGCAAAGTTTTGACGAAGATAAACTCTAACTCTGACACTCGTGATTCTCTTGTTCAAGCATCGTCGTCTTCCGTGGAAACCCAGCGCATTCACTCTACAAAGTATTGTTTTTCTTTTCCCCTCATTTTCGTCTTAGTTAATTTTTGAATTATTAAATTTGGTCATTGATAAATCTTTATATATGGGTTTCGTTGTAGGTCATAACTATTGGATTGAAGTTTCAACTATGAGTTGGTTTCGTTTTTACACTGAATCAAATCCTCTTTTATAATCGGGTCGTTTATTGAATTACTGTCAAGTTGCAGAGTTTAAACAAATGCAAGTACAGCATGAAATTGTAACTAGATCCTGAATTCAGATAACTATAGCCTGATTAGCTTTCACTTGAATTTGTGGCTCAGTAAAGAGCTATGCCATCACCGTTGATTTTTCAACTTTATAGTCTGCATCGTACACAACACAATGTGATTGTACTTTCTGGAATTAGAATACCAAAATGCATATGTTGTCTTTGTATGAACTTTATGGTCTGCATCATGCATTTTGTTACTGAACATGCAATTAGAACACAATGTGATTTTACCCCTTTCTGTTTCCTAATCTCTTCTAGTAGTGGAGTTGTTACTTGTTACTGCTGTGCGTCTTTTGAACTCCTGGTCTAAAATTGTAATTTTGAATTCAAGATCATAGCCCATGAGTGACTTTTCTGAGCTTTCTAAAATTGTACAGCTTAATCAAGCTTACACCTGAGGAAGAACTCAGTTTCTTATTTTTTATCGTTTCAACTTCTAGGTTAATAAAGACTCTTGTTTTAACGTGTTGAATTTAGATTACTTTTTGAAAATCTAAAACATAGCTAGCTGAAGTTAGTCAGTGGTGGGCCTCTTGGCTCCTCCAAATAAGGGATGTATTTTTAATGTATACATTTAAATATTTTTTTTGTGCTAGGAACAACTCAGTTGAGGGGGAGTCATCAGCTTTTTAGCTGAAGTTTTATTACCGTGAACTTTGGAAACACCGGAACAGGGTTTGGGTTTACTTTGACTTAGAGACTTTGCATCAGATCTAGTCCCTATTAATGAAGCACCATCAGGATCTCTAATATGTGACTTAAGTGTCATACACGCATGAAACTTTGACTTTATGTTTCTTGAGGATGTTGTGGGTATTACTTGTGTTCTTACTTCTGACTTACCAATTGTTTCACAGATTATGTCTACTTTGCCTGGCAGGAAAGGCAAACGATTGTATATGATGTACAAAAAAGGCTTGCTCAGCATCAGGCACAAACAAAATCCCAAATGGTGCGCTATGAGGATGAATTGGCAAGGAAGAGGATGCAGGTATTTTACCTTATGACTTTGGTGTTTAATTTTGCAACTTTATGGAACGATTCTCATTGATTTATCATTATCAGGAAGAAAATGAATACCAGAGATCTAGGGACAAAGAGCTAGTAAAACTGCAGGAAGAATCATGAATGAGACAAGAACAAGCTTAGCGTGCAACAGAGGAACAGATTCAAGCACAACGTAGACAAACAGAATGAGAGAAAGCTTAGATTGAACGTTATGCAATCAGAGCAAGGTCTATGGGAGAAGCAGAGGGAAGAGCCCATGCAGCAAAGCGAGCTGAAGAGGTTCATAAACAAATGCAATTTGATCGTGCTAATGCAGAGAGAAAGGAAATGGGTTGCTGCCATAAATACTACATTTGAACATATTGGAGGTATATCTACCAGTTGCATTGTATGCAATATGCAAGTAATTAAATCATTAAGCTTGGGACTGAGGCCCAGCCTTTTATTTCCTTGCATATAGATATTTTTGGGTTGTTGACATTTTGCCTTCTGCAATGAGCTGTGTTTTTAATTACTTTGTTCAGAGGAATTGCATAAGGTTCTCTCTAGTTAACGAATTCTTATATATGTTTTGCCAGGGGGTTAAGAGCCATTCTAACAGATCAAAATAAGTTGGTTGTAGCAGTTGGTGGAGTGACAGCTCTGACTGCAGGAATGTACACCACTAGGTATAAATTTTTCAGCTGAGAAAAGGCTTTCTGAAAACAACTTTTGATTTTAGGTTTACCTTTTAAAGGTTATGTTTGACATGCATTGCTCTTAGGACCACCAAACGGGCCAGCTTGCCCTTGCCAATGATGATCTTGGTCTTGCATGGGCCAAGAATGTGAAATCCAAATTTGATCTGCATGCGTTCAAGGTTCTTTTACATAGATTATAAATATATAGGAGGAATGAATCATAGATTTCCCTAATAAAGTAAAATTGCTGGCTAGCTAAACAGCCTGAACTTAAAATTACTACACTTAATTGGACCATGGTTTTTGGGTCCAAACCTACCCAACTTATGGGTCCATTATTTACACTAGTACCCTTCAGCTTAAGCAAGAATTGGTAATCATAGAAATTTTTCACTGTTCCCTTTTGATTTATTGATATTTTTTAGCTTAGCATGAATTAATCCACCACCCTTATACTCCACCAAATGCTTGACTAATGGGTTTTTCTTGCCAGTTCACATTGGAAAAGGCATCAGAGTTACTTTTGCTTGACTGATTTTGTTTGAAATGTAACTTGCGTTTTTATGCCATAGTTATTTTCAAAATATACTTTGGTGATTTACAAGAGGATGATTTTCTACTGCCAAAAAGCTTTCCTTGACTGATGCCAATTGCAGTGAAGAAAAATGAAACTAGTCAATTTTGGCTACCGCCTACTGGAATACTTGGCTTCCTTTGGAATTAACGTGGTTCAACTTTGTGGTATCTAGCAGATATAATCTCTTCATGAACTAAATCCTGAAGTTTATGGGTCCCAACAATGTCAGTTCAAGGACAATATTCCGTAGCCTTTCTCATGTTTAGGGATTTTCATCATTTAGTATTGCCTTTCTCTCTCTCTCTCGCTACTCGTCTTCTTTCTTATTCATATATATTCACCACTCTTGAAATTTGTGCTGCATTATTGTCACTTGACTTTTGAGGTATAATACTTCCAAGTTGCTATCGGCCAAGATATATCTTATGCATAGCTTGAAATTTAAAATATCTCACATTCATAGCTTGTGGTCGACCACTAAGTCGAAGACCATTCCAAGGGCCACTCCTGTGATATTTTGTTCGACCTTGCCAAACAACTTCTTCTGGGAGACTGGTAAGCATGAGCTCACATGTGAAGTGTCCTGGAGAAGGGTCATCCCAATTCTTCCCTGCTATGATACGCCGATTAAGACCAGTTTTGAGGTCCCATCCAAGCTTTATGCCTGGCAAAAAAGTATATAGTCAAAGCTTTGCCACAAGTAATTTTGTGGATTTTGGTTCTTTCGCATCTGAGTATCAAATTTCCAGAGCCTAAAAGCTCCACAAATGGAGTCAAGGCCTTTGTTGATGAATTTGCCACCCAAATAATTGTCTCATTCTGGTCCAAAAGCACAAGGTTTCCCTTTGTGTTTATGCTCAACATGCCTGTGTTGTCATTGACTGGTTTCTCATGGTTTGCCACTCAAATGACAGTTCTAGTTGGAATTTTTTGGTACCAAATTCCAACGTAACGGTTCGTTGAACTACCTGGGCTAAAGAAACCAAGCTCAAATTGTCCATCTTTAGACAACAGTATGTAGTTTTTCCATCATCATGAATTGCTTGAGAACTTGTGATAGTATCAATGGCAGAAGATAATCGCGAGAAGAGAAGCATTTTGAGAAGAAGAATCACATAAGGAAGGATGACCATTGTTGTAATGATGGTGTTGTCTAGTTTGTGAAAATTAGTGCGAAACTTTAGGAATCCAAACGTTGTGTGATCTTGGTACTTCAGTCTCTTTATTAGTTTATTTTATTTTATTGATATTTCAGTTTCTTTATTTAATATTATTTAAATAAGTTCTTGAGTCAGTTACGTGAGGCTTGTTCACGTTGTCATCTGTGGGTCTTATTTTTTTGAGTTGTTTCCTATTATTTTGCTTTATTCTTTTTTTTATGGGGAGTGTGGGAGAGATGTCAGGATAATTGGAGAAAAATATGGGAAGGAGAATCGTGGCTCTAGATTATATATGGGATCATATTGTAATCAGTTTTAAGATATAGAAATCTAGATTCACATACCCAAAATATTCTCTCCAATTTATCTTTACGTTTTGGTTTCATTATTCCTTTTTTTTTTTTATTTTATGGTATCAGAGCCATTGGTTTTTGGGAATTTTGTTATCTGTTGAAATGGAGGTCTCAAATGGAGGAAACGTACAGAACGGGATGGAGAAGCTTGTAGGCAACAACTACAAGTATTGGAGGATGTGTATGGAGGTGTATCTTCAAGGTCAGGACTTATGAGAATTGGTTGCTGGTGCTGATACAATTCCTCCTGATGTTCCTAAAAATGCCGAGTTACGACGAAAGTGGAAGATCAAATGTGGGAAAGCTCTTTTTGCTTTGAGGACATCTATCAGCAAAGAGTTTATTGATCATGTTCGTGACATCTCTTCTCCAAAACAAGTTTGGGAAACGCTGGAAAGGCTCTTCACCAAGAAGAACATAGCAAGATTGCAGTTGTTGGAGAATGAGTTGGCAATGCTAAAGCAAGAAGGTATGTCGATTTCAGAATACTTTTTATGTATAAAGAGTATTTGTGTTGAAATTTCAGAGATAGATGCTGATGAAAAGATTAGTGAAGCTCCTCTACGTTGGTATCTTATTCGTGGTCTAAAGAAGGAGTATGGGCCTTTTGTCACTTCTATACAAGGATGGTCGAATCAACCTTCTGTTGAGGAATTAGAGAATTTACTCTCTAATCAAGAAGCCTTGGCGAAACAGATGGCGAAGAGTTTTGAAACTGATGCTGTTCTCTACTCAAAGGGAAAACCAAATACAAAAAACGTGTCCAGGAGCAGGAAGGAAGAAGAAGATTCAAATTCAGAAGAAGATAGTAGCTTACACACTAAGAAGCCCATCACATGCTTCAAATGTAGGATGACTGGGCATATAAAGAGGAATTGTCGAGTGAAGCTTTCCAAGGCCAATGTTGCATGCACAAGTGAGGGAGATGATCAACTCAACTGGGATCACTGCTGTACTGTTGAAGCTATTGAACAAAAGTCAACCCAAGCCTTTGTTAATTATGCTTACAACAAGAAGAATGAGTGGATCATTGATTCAGGTTGTTCTCACCACGTAATTGGGAATGAGACCTTATTTTCAGAAGTGCATGAACACCATGGAGACCGAGTTATTGTCATTGCTGATAACTCCACTCATCCAGTAGCAAAAGAAGGCATTGTGACGATTGATGTAGCAAATGATATAAGCACAAAAAGTCTCAAGCTGCATGATGTTTACCATGTTCCAGGTTTGACTAATTCTGGAAAGTATGTATTATTTGGCCCAAATGATGTGAAGGTGCTTGATAATGTGAAAGAAATATCTGCTGATGTTATTTTTTCTGGCGAGAAGAAAGGCTCTTTATTTGTAGTATCAGCAGGTGAAGCTTATGTGAAAAAGACAAGCCAAATCAATAATGCTGCTATTTGGCATGCTCGGTTGGGTCATGTTGGCTATCAATTATTGCAGCAGATTTCTTCTAGAAAGTTAGTAGATGGAATGCCAGCCTTGAACAATGTTCGTGAAGATGTGATTTGTCAAGGCTGTCAATATGGCAAGTCCCATCGTCTTCCTTTTAAAAGGTCATTGAATCGGCGATCTGCATTGTTCGAGTTGGTTCATACAGATTTAATGGGACCAATAAGAACACCAAGTTGTAGTGCACATCGTTATGTTATGGTACTGGTGGATGACCACTCAAGGTTCACTTGGGTGAAGTTTCTGAAAGATAAGAGTGAAGTGCTATCGAAGTTTGTGGAATTTAAAGATGCCATTGAAAAGGAGTTTGGAAAGAAGATAAAATGTCTTCGGAGTGACAATGGTGGAGAATACATGTCAGAAAACTTCTTCAAATATTGTGACAATAACAACATTCTTCGTCAAATGACTTGTCCCGATACTCAACAATAGAATGGGGTTGCAGAAAGAAAACTTGGGCATCTTGCCTCAGTTTGTCTTTCATGGCTGCATGACAAGAATCTTCCTCGAGATCTTTAGGCAGAAGCAATTCAATGTGCGTGTCATGTGACAAACAGGTTGCCACCTTGGCCAGGTACACATAAATCTCCTTTTGAAATTCTATATGGTGAAAAGCCTAATGTAAATTATTTTCGAGTGTTTGGTTCTACATGCTATGTTCATATTCCTAAGAATCATAGGACCAAGCTTGACCCAAAAGCAAAGAAGTGTGTATTTGTTGGCTATGACTCTTACAGGAAGGGTTGGAGATGCATGGATCCCGAGACAAAGAAGTATACTACTTCTAGAGATGTGGTGTTTGATGAGGTGTCATCACCATTCTCTACTCCAAAATTTGTTGCCCTTAATGATAACCAAGACAACTTAGAGCCCTTATTTCCTGAAGCAAATGTGCAAGCACATAGTGGTAAAGAGGCAGAAGTTGAGCCACCAGTTGAGGATAGAGAAGATGGTGAAAAACAAGTTGTGAAGCGGTCATCAAGAGAGAAAAGACAGCCAAATTACCTCAAAGATTATGAGGTAGAACTTAACAATTGTTCGGTAATTGCATGTTTCTTTGCAGGGTCCTTAACTGCAGAAGAACCAACAAGTTATGAGGAAGCAAAGGGCTGTCCAAATTGGGAAAAAGCAATGCAGGAAGAGATTGATGCTTTAGACAAAAAAATGAGACATGGGATTTAGTACCCAAACCAACAAATTGTGAGCCAGTCACTTGCAAATGGGTCTTTCGATTGTAAAAGAAATCTGATGGCACTATTGATAGGTTTAAAGCTCGTCTGGTTGCTCGTGGTTTCTCTCAAAATTATGGATTGGACTATGAAGAAACGTTTAGTCCGGTGGCAAAGATGGTGACAGTGAGGACTATTATCTCACTTGCTGCTTTTAAAGGTTGGAAATTGTGGCAACTTGATGTAAAGAACGCATTTCTTTATAGAGAGTTGGATCGTGAAGTATTCATGGAGCAACCCCCTGGCTTTGTTTTAAATCAATTTCCAAATCATGTTTGTCGTTTGAAGAAAGCACTTTATGGCTTAAAGCAAGCTCCACGAGCTTGGTATGGTAAAGTTTCTCAATATCTTATTTTTTGTGGATTTAGAGTTTCTGATTTAGATTCCAGTTTATTTATAAAATTAGAATCAAATGTGCATCTTTTGGTATTATTATATGTCGATGATATGATAATAACTGGAGACGTTGAGTCAGAAATTTCTAACTTAAGGGATGACTTGTATGTTCGTTTTGATATGAAAAATTTGGGGGAGGTTGGTTGTTTTCTTGGTTTAGAAGTTGAAAAATCATCTTAAGGGTATTTTGTATCTCAAGAAGCATATGCAAAAAGTCTCTTAAAACGTTTCAGCATGGGGAGTCAAAAGAAAAAGCCACCCCAATGGAGCCAAATGTAAAGCTGAGGAAAGATCAAGGCAAGCCATTAAAGGATGAGAAGAAGTTTAGACAACTTGTTGGAAGTTTAATTTATCTAACCATCACAAGACCAGAAATTTCATATGTTGTTGGCATTGTTTCTCAATTTATGCAGAATCCAAGAAGTTCTCACTTGGAAGCTGCAAAGAGGATTTTGAGTTATGTGAAAGGAACTATTGGTTATGGTCTTTTAAACAAGAAGTGTGACAGCTTTGTGTTGAGTGGTTTTACAGATGCAGATTGGACTGGAGATACAAATGACCGTTACTCTACTTCAGGTTATTGCTTCAACACAGGCTCAGCAGTAGTTTCTTGGTGCAGCAAGAAACAAGATGTTGTTGCCTTATCCAGCATTGAAGCTGAGTATGTGGCTACAACCATGGTAGCACAAGAGTGCACTTGGTTAAAGAGATTAATCGGGAACATGCTATGTGAAGTTGACTATGCTGTGCAGATTAAATGTGATAATGAAAGTGCCATCAAGCTTGCATCAAATCCTGTTTTTCATGCCAGGACAAAACACATAGAGGTGCGTTATCATTATGTTCGCGAGAAGGTCTTGAGTGAAGAGATTGAGTTAACGTGTGTTCGAACCAATCTCAAGTGGCTGATATATTCACTAAGGCATTGGTGAAGCCTAAGTTTCAAGCTCTTTGGGATGCTCTCGGAATTGCGGATCGGAAGTTCGCACTAAGGGGGAGTGTGAAAATTAGTACGAGACTCTAAGAATTCAAACGTTGTGTGATCCTGGTACTTCAGTCTCTTTATTAGTTTATTTTATTTTATTGATATTTCAGTTTCTTTATTTAATATTATTTAAATAAGTTCTTGAGTCAGTTACGTGAGGTTTGTTCACGTTGTCATCGTGGGTCTTATTTTTCTGAGTTGTTTCCTATTATTTTGCTTTACTCTTTTTATGGGGAGTGTGGGAGAGATGTCAGGATAGTTGGAGAAAAATATGGGAAGGAGAATCGTGGCTCTAGATTATATATGGGATCATATTGTAATCAGTTTTAAGATATAGAAATCTAGATACACATACCCAAAATATTCTCTCCAATTTATCTTTACGTTTTGGTTTCATTATTCCCTTTTTTTTATTTTTTTTATTTTATGGTTTACACATACAAGTGTGTGTTTGAAAATTTTTTAGAAGTCGTAATATCCAACAAAGTGGAAAGAGACAGAAGAGATGAAGAAGAAAATCATGCACGATACCTTCAAAGCGATGGCAACATTTTCCTTTTGACAATTAATTTTCCCCCACCTATTCTAATATTTGGGTGTAAATTGAATTGATGACAGATTTCTTAAAGAATACAATGAAGACCCTTAAATATGAATTACTCTCAAAACTCAAGCTAAGAAAACAATGATATTTACAAAATGATAATTTGATTTTATCACTGAAGCACTAAAAAAGTAAAGGCAATGGGTTTTGATGTTCATATTTGAACGGAGTGATGTTTGCGAGATATTTATAGAAAATAAAATGATGCCTTAAAGTATAGCTCTTGAAGTAATATACATTATTAATTAAAAAGTCATAAAAATATATATTTTCATAATTTATGATTTCAATAACCAATGATTATTTAAAATAGCTTTTTTATGAAAGGTAACTTCATTATAGTATGTAGGGTTTTCTGGAACAAAGAAAAAAGAAAAAAAAGTAGGGTTTCTTTAAAATAACATAACTTTAACCAAGTGGTAATTACCACAATTTTAGGTATAACTTTTTATGTGTCTTTAGAAAATAAAGAAATTAAAGAGATTGGATTTGTGACAATCCTTCATATAAATTTATTCGTTTATAAGCACATGAATTTCCATAAAAATACATCTCTCTGTTTTTTTTAAAAGTTTATATTCCAACACGTTGTTTGACTACCATATGTATTTGTTACATAGGGAACTCTTAATATCACATCGCGTTTACTTTGAGTGAGTTTAGGATCACTACTTCTCCAACGTGGGCTCCACAGCTAGACTATCCAGACAAAGTCACCATCCATATAGTTTATAAACAGACGAATGGTGTCAATTGCGTAAGAGAACAAAAAAAAAACCAAATCACAATGTTACATGCGGAAGAATTCCTAGATACACATGTTATTTTCACATTAATGGTTCTTTAGACATCTTCTTATACTCCTACTTGTAGTTTGGTCTTGTGATAGAAACTTAAAGCTAGGTAATGAATTAATGAAACCAAAATTTATGTCTAAACATCTTAAGATCATTGACATCATAGTGAGTGGTCACGGATTAGTAATAGATATTTTACCGGCCACTAGAAAATTTTAGTGACAAATTAACATGTTCCATTTAATTATATATATATATATATATATATTCTTTCAAAAATAAAGTTATTGGCCATCTATCACAAAATTAATCACAGATGCATGTTCATACTCGTTGCTTGAATTTTGTTGGACGTAGTAGCGAATTATGAAAATTCTTTATATTAACTATTAAGACGTGAATTAATAAAAGGATCATCAGGCATCCTTGACCAGTTTGCGTTCCGTGCTCATCACGGTGATGAGAAATTAGTTTCTCATCACTGTGATAAGATCTCAACCGTTTAAACTTTGATTAGAACAGTCTAAATTTAAAATTTTTAAATGATAAATTTATTTTTATGAGAAGTGATAGTTATAAAAATATCTTTATTTTTAATTCTTCATATAATACAAGAAAAATTTATTTAAAATATAAAATTTAAATTAAATCTGAACCGTTCAAAATCAATCTAATGATAAAGATGAGTGATGAGCACATTTTGCTGATCAAAGTGATGAGCATAAAATGCAGTCCCATCCATGAGTAGGTTCAATTCAGATCTCTTCATTAGTAAAGTTTTCTACTTTGCCATTTTATTTTTCTGATCTTTTACTGGTTTTCTGTATTATGATGTTCCATAAGCTAATTAACACAAAATATGCATCTGTGTGCTTTAGAGTTTTTACCTTTATTATACAGGTGGATCAAAGAAAACCTTAACCTTTAAAGATAAATAAGGGTTGACGAAGAAGAACAACCTAATAATGGAATTAATTGATGGTTGTTGGGGAGATACTCTTAATTATGGCTATTACCTTGATAGCATTGTGTTATGCTTTCATTCTGACCAGTGACTGCAACTAGATACCTTAAGAATTGGTTAAACATGGCCTTAATAATTGTGATGCTAAGCACTGAAAATTCTTTACCTTATGCAGGTTGAGAAGTTCATTATTCTTGCATGGAGGTTAATTAAATATAATGTCCTTACGCATCGATTTACAAAGTAATATGCAGGACAAACTATTTATAATCATAATTTATGCAGAATAATATTTATGATTGGCCAATTTATTATTCGTCATTTCATGCATAAAAACTCACGGCAAAAATGTTTAGACGCACATTCACTCCCTTTGTTTATTTTTTTATTAATTTTTTTGGAAGTCTAACCATAATTACATGAACACCCCCAGCTATCTCCAAAATATCAAAGCTAGTCTCTCCTTAGTCCTTCCCTTTCCCTTAGGTTCTCCAAATATGAAAGTGAGAAATAGAAGGTGCATGATCTGTTGAAGAACATTATTTATGCCAAAGGAGCTGAGGAAACAATCTTATCTCTAACCCTAAAAGGCTGTCATTTGATGCATAAGAATGAGAAGTTATACGTCCACATTTACATATATATATATATATGAAGGAACAATATAAAACACAATATACTACATGCTGAATTGAAATCAAAGCCTTATAATCCATGAGAATTATATATATAGTTTATAATCAGCAACGTGCTCGTTTTGGAGTATGCTGCAAAACCTTCATCTGGCATGTAACTCGGTAAAAGACATTTCATTGATGGAAGAACTTTTATGAGAAGATTCTTGTCCACGTGGAATCTTTTCTAAAAGGAAAGCAGGCATTTTGGGTTGAGGCAACTCACCCTCACTGTTTAACATCATCACCACAGAGGCCATGTTTGGCCTATCATCTGGATGCTGCTGCACGCAAAGGAGACTGATTTGTATACAGCGCAATGCTTCTGATATAATAAGAGAGCCTTCCAAACAGGCATCAATCGATTTTAGTGGCATGCCTTCCTTCCACAAACTCCATACCTACAAGTACGTTTCAATACAAATGTGACCTTATTATGGCCTCAAGGTCATTAAAGATTGAAAAAAATTAGCTGAAATGTGTTTGCTAGATTCTTTGTTACTCACATGTCCTATAAGATTAAGAGTTTGGTTTGGATAGGAAAGACCTCTATTTTTCATTCCACTCACTATTTCAAGTAGCAATATTCCAAAGCTGAATACATCAGACTTAGTCGAAAATATTCCATCAAAGGCATATTCTGGAGCCATATATCCACTGAAAGAAGTTAGAAGATCATAGAGTTTTTATTATATCTCATAATGTGAATGAATAAAGTTCAGTAAAATGTTAAGGAATACTTACTATGTACCAACCACCTTGCTTGTAGCCTCTTCAATTTGATCTCCTCCAAAGATTCTTGCCAAACCAAAATCTGAAATTTTTGGGTTCATCTTATTGTCTAATAACACATTACTAGCTTTAAGATCTCTATGGATAATCTTCAACCTAGAATCTTGATGAAGATATAGAAGCCAGCGAGCAATTCCACATATTATTCCAAACCTTTTTGACCAATCTAGAGTATTACGCTGAGTGATAGAACCTGTGAAGTTTAAGTCACAATACTCATCATATTTATTTTACATGAATTAAAAAAGGATAATTTTACTTCATAGATATTTATGCAATAGTAAACAAACCAAAAATCAAGGAATCTAAGCTCTTATTGGGCATGTATTCATATATAAGCATTTTCTCCTCTCCTTTGATGCAACAACCAAGAACTTTAACAAGATTCCGGTGTTGAAGCTTGGAACACAATATAACTTCATTCTTAAATTCTTTCATTCCTTGGTGAGACCTTTTTGAAAGCCGCTTCACAGCAATCTCTTGTCCATCTTCTAATGTACCCTGCTTACATTTTGGTAGATGATGATCAATCTATATTTGGCAAATGAATTAATAAAAACTAATTAATATTATTTGTTTTCATCAATTGATTTCATGTTTACCTTATATACAGGTCCAAAACCACCTTGACCAAGCTTCTTATCGATTGAGAAATTATTAGTAGCGGTAGCTATTACATCAAGATCATAGAAAGGAATTTCCATATCTCCTTTTGAGTCTTCAACATTTCCTTCTGACAAAGATATCCCTATTTTCAATCCCACGAACTAGTTTATCAAATAACTATAGCAAATTTTTTATCAAATAAATAACTATAGCAAATAGTGCATCCTTTTTACTATTTGCAAATAAAATACTAAAAGAGATAGTCCTGATCAATTTAAGGCTTTGTAAATGTTTACCTCTAGATTTTCTTTTGCTCTTGCAAATGCAGACGAAAATGAAAACCATCACAAAAGCAAATACAATAACCGTAGCTATGACCACAATCACCTTTGTCTTATTCGTACCACCATCTTTAACTTCAGCTTCACAAGGAAATGACCAGATATAGTTAATACATAAAATATTAAGGTTTTTAAGAACCAAAAAATGATAAAGTTAATATGATAAAAAAATCGCACCTTTTTCTGAAGCTGCAAGGCGAATATAAAGATCTTGATCAGCGTTAAAGGAAAGCTCCCTTATGTCAATTAGAGGACCAAACCAAATGGCACAACCACTATTACTAATGATATTTGAAATAGCATAAGCAGTACAAGAACAATTCTCTAAGCACTTTGCTTTGCACCCCTCAAGTGTCAGACTAGCATTAACCCAAGTTTGTGTAGTATCTGGAAACTTTAGCCCACTCAATTTTAAAAAACCATCTTTGTTTTTAACCTTGCAGCTCCATGGTTCACTTCGAACACACCCTTCAGTCCAATCCATATTGTCCCAATTTTTTAGTGATTTTGGCTTGAATCCTCTTAAGCATTGGCACATAGGTAACCCATCTATGACACAATTTCCATTTGGACCACAAAGATTATATCTATCGCAGTTATCTCTTGGAAAGTTGCTGGAAGACTTCCATCTTCGTTCTTCTTCGACCCAAATGAAGCTAGAGCTAGAGTATGTTGATTGGTTCCAAACATTTCTTACCAACGACGATTCAATGTCGGTGTTGACTGTGTAATACACCTCATCCTTATTAGAGACAAGCTCAATCGTATTATGGGAGGTGTTTATAGTTCGTGGACTGCAACTAAATCCAAGACCAATCCATGGGCCACTCCTGTAATATTTTGTTCGACCTTTCCAAACAACTAATTCTGGGAAATTGCTAAGCATGAGCTCAACTATGAAGTCTCCAGGCGAAGGGTCATCCCAATTCTTCCATGCTATGATTCGCCGATTTAGACTAGTTCTCAAATCCCATCCAATCTTCATGCCTAGCAAAAAGGTATCAGAAGGATAGTCAAAGCTTTGCCACAAGTATTTTTGTTGATTTTGGTCTATCTCATCTCTTAGTATCAAATTTCCAGAGCCTAAAAGCTGCACCGTTGGAGTCAAGGCCTTTGTTGAATAATTCGCCACCCAGAGAATTGTCTCATTCCGGTCAAGAAGCACAAGATTTCCCTCTGTGTTTATGCCCAGCATGCCTGTGTTGTCTTTAACTGGTTTCTCGCGGTTGGCAACCCATACGACAGTTCTACTTGGAATATTTTTGTACCAGATTCCAACATAACGGTTCGTTGAACTACCCAGGCTGAAGAAACCTAGCTCAAATTTCCCATATTTAGACACCAATGTGGTTCTTCCATCATCATGAAGTGGTTGAGAACGTGTAATACTATCAATGGAAGAAGATAACCGCAAGAACAGAAGCATTTTGAGAAGAACAATCACATAAGGAAGGATGGCCATTATTGTAGTGATGGTTTGGCTGGTTTACACATAGATATGCGCGTCTCATTGATATTTTGTAGAAGCAGTAACGATCTAACAAAGTGGGAAGAGACAAAAGAGATGCAAAAGAAAGTTATGCACCATGCTTTCAAAGGCGAGAGCAACATTTCTTTTTGACAATTAATTTGGCTGCAAATTGGGTTGATGGCCAATTTTCTAAAGGATACAATGAAAATCCATAAGTATGGATTACACCCTCACAACTCAAGCTAAGACAATAATTATATTTTCAAAGTGATAATTTGATTTTATCTTCAAAGCACTCAAAAAGAGAGACAATGAGTTTTTTGTTGTTCATATTTGAATAGAGTGATGGTTGTGAGATATTTATATATAGACAATAAAATGATGCCTTAAAGTAGCTAGAGTCTCTTGAATCAACAAGCTAAGGTCGTATAAGCGGCCTAATTCTCATAAGGAGGAAAACATTAATTTGAATCCTGAAAAGTAAACTTGTTAGGAGAGACAAAAACCTTTTGCGCTCAAAGTCTTGAAAGGGAAAATCTCAATCAATCAAATAACGAAAAAAATAGAGCATCCTAAAGCAATATGCATTATTAATTAAAAAGTCATCATAATATATATTTTCATATACTAATATAATAACTTCAATACCCAATAGCTATTTATAATAACTTTTTCTCATGAAATTTGTAGTTTGTAGTGTTTCTTTAAAACAACACAACTTTAACCAAGCGTTGGTTGCAATAATTTTAGTTGTAATATTTTATAAGTGTTTTTAGGAATTAAAGGGACAAGATTAGTGTTGTGATTCCCAGCACCATCCTTCATATAAATTTCTTGACTTATAAGCATGTGAAATTTCCCAAAAAAAAAAAAAATACACCTCTATTTTCTTTTAAAAATATTCCAACACGTTGTTGGACTTCCATAGCGAGGTCATGCATATCACGTCGCGTTTACTTTGACTGAGTTTAGGATCACCACTACGGATCCAACATGGGCTCCACGGCTAGACTACTTGTTGTGACGACACCAGTCAAACCCACCATCCTTCTTAGAATTTAACGGAACGGGTCAATTGCGTATAGAGAAAAGAAAAATGACAATTCAGAATGTTATTTTCACTATAATGGTTCTTTAGACATATTCTCAGACTCCTACTTCTAGTTTCGTCTCATGTGGCATATAAACTTAAAGCTAGGTAATGAATTAATGAAACAAAAATTTATTATATGTCTAAACATCTTCAAATTCAATGACATCATAGTGAGTAGTGACGGATCGGTAATATACATTCGACCGGCTACTAGAAAAACTTTAGTGACAAATTAACATGTTCCATTTAATTATATAATATATATATATATATATTCTATAACAAAATTTTTTTATTTGCCATCTATCACAATTAATTACAGATACGTGTTCATTATGACCAGTGACTGCAAATAGATACCTTGAGAATAGGTCAAACATGGCCTTTATAATTGTGATGCTAAGCACTGAAAATTCTTTATCTGAGTCTCTTATCACTACTACAAAAATACAAGTTGTGACGCT
This sequence comes from Inga laurina, assembly GCA_963855925.1. Lineage (NCBI taxonomy): Eukaryota > Viridiplantae > Streptophyta > Magnoliopsida > Fabales > Fabaceae > Inga > Inga laurina. Next base: position 43,504,811 of record OY979707.1, on the reverse strand, counting down.
TAATTTAGAGAACACTATGGCGTTTGGGAAGCGCCACAACTTCCAGCACCATTAAACCAAGCTATGACGCTTCTTGAATATATGAAAGTGCTATAGCTTGATTATTTAATTTTTTTTATAAAAAATATAAAGCTATGGTGCTTATTTATAGAGCGCCATAGGAAGTGCCACTTCCTATTGCTGTTCTTTGAACAAGCGCCGCCGGAAGTTTAATACCTCCAACAGCGCTTCCCCTGGAGGTACATTTTTTTTCCTATCGCCTATACGTATTCAATCCATAGTAATTTACATTTTAAAAATCTACAGCAGCAAAAACCCAAACCAGAATCACATCAAATCAGAATGAAATAACTCGAATCAAAATAATTAATTCATAAAATCAGTACTAATGTATGTATTTAATTACAACGTAACAAATAATATACAACTAATTTTAAGTACCTATGTATGTAGAATGTAGGCAAGAAATAATTTTAATGTACAACTAATTGATAAATAACCAAGATAAATAGGCAAGAAGCAACCTAAGTATGTACCTAAGTGGTAGCTAATTGTCTAACCATATATTCATACCATTCTTTAATGATTTCATCTACTTGTTGGTCAGTCAATTCGGCACAACATTGTTCTTTATAATACTACATAAAAAGCATCCACAGAAAAAATTAAAATCACTAAAAATCAATTAATTTAGACACTTGTCAATTAAATTTAAAACACAGTAATTGCAAGTAAAAGAACTTACTTGCATAGAAACAGAAATGTGATTATGAGTAACTATATCTTTCATAAATTTCATAATGTAATAACCACAATCATATTATTGTTTGGTTGGAATAGGCTCTGCAACAATACAATGAAATAGTTAAGTAAATATTTGAAGAAAAATTTTTTAATAACAAAATTCGAGTAAATTCATATATAAATACCGTGATCTTCCTCCAGGTGGGTCTTTACGTGTAGAATAGCTCAATCCAACATTACTTCGGTAAGCAGTCAATGCACTAACAAAACAAGTAGTGACTGATTAATTTTGGTAATTCAATAATGACAAATATTTACACATACACCCATGCACTTACTTATTGATTAATTATAATCTTCAAATCAGGCCAGTTGTCTGGATGACCGACCTTTAGAGGATCCAAATAGTAAATCATGGGGACTTCAAGTGACACTAGATGGACAACAATCAAAATCCAATTCCCTCTAAAATATTTTGAAGATTTTACTTCGACAATCATGTTATAGTAAAAGTGGAAGAATAAAAAAAACATACATTAAAATACTATCGCAAATAACTTACCCTGGATTGTATGACACAATAAAGAGCATATTAGGGGTTGCTCTTCGCATGAAGATGTCTTTAATATTGTTAGATAGTGTTTCCACATCTAATCTCCCCGTATGCTGGCCAAGGAGGTGTAGGCTGACAAATAAGAATCTATGTGCCCTTTTCATGTGCAATAGTAGATCGTGGTACAAGTGCCTTTATAAAAAATAAACAAAGTCATTAAAACCTAAAAAAATTTAATGATTAATAATAATAATAATAATAACAGTGATAGACGATGATGATAAAGTACCTAATTCATATGTTGACAGCTATCACACTAAGCCAATAACGACTAAGCACTTCGTTCAACACACTACCATCGACATGATCATCTATAATTGCATGATAGATGTCGATATCAAAATGTATTGATTGACCTCCTTGGCTGATCAAAGCTGGTGCCATTGATGCCAATTGTTGGCGATATGAGGGCATTTGTCGGTTGTGTCAGTTGCTGGTTGAGGGTTGGGACTTCTGTTCAGTTGATGAACACTTTGAGTTCTTCCCACATCCTTCAATTCATTTTTCTTTAGGACGAGCAGCAACCTACAAAAATCATGAAATTAAATCAAGTGGTTTTAGACGGAAGTGTATAGAAAAAGTAAAAGGAATTGTAAATTAACTACCTTTTCATATGGCTTAATCAGACCTATTGGCCATGCAACATAACCACCAACAATATCTTTCACCATTGTTGCTTCATCTAGAGAAGCAACTGGTAAGGGGGCATCATCATTTGTGCATACATTGACCCTTACTCGGAGTGTGTTCGACGGCAATGGTGAATTATACAATATATCACTTTTGGTGTTATAGGCCACGTCGACAGCAACCACGTGCTTGAAATAATCATCGACATGCAACTTGCACGCCGATTCACCCTTATGAAAAATAGAGTTAATATATTAAGGTACACTAATTTATAACGTAACAAAAAGTGAAGTAGAGAATAAATTAATTACCAAAGTAATTGGGACTTTAGGCATGGAGAGGAAACTATCCCTCATACTTATGCTGTCACACACTAGACTTGGTACTGGCCTAGACTGTAGTAAGGCGTCAATTTGCACCTTCAATAACACGTTTTGCTCTTACATCAAACACATATGATCTTGCATTGTTCTACTTGAGGCTTGTAGCCACTAATCCTCTAGTCTATGTGATGCTTGTAGTCAGAAACCTGCTCTTGCAATTACAATAAGTCATTTTTGTGGCTCACTTTTGGGGTCCGTAGTACCATGTTTGGGTCATTGCAAAACCAGTACCCCGAATATAACCATAATACTCAGAAACTCCAAGTGCTTTGCTGAGCAAATCGTTGTGACCAACATAATGCACCAAGTCTGGTTGCTCTGTATCATTGAGTGCTATAATAAAAAGAATTACAACAATATTAATTATTATAAAATAGAATCAGTTAAGTAGATCTAAATCTTTATTATATATAATCCATTACTTACGCAATATTCGACAACCTTTCTGGCTTGTTCGCTGGGAATTTTGCCTTTTTTGTTCATGCACTCGGCCAGCCACAAATCATGCCGAGGTATATGTGTGACATTATCATAATCCGATACTTGCATCTGCATATCAAAGTTAGTTGTAGTTAAAAATTAGTTGTAGAAATTATATTAATATGAAATAATGATTAGTTCTTACTAATTGTTGCTCCAACGTTGCATACAATACCGGTCCTTTTATGTATCGGTATGGTATGTTGGATGCGTTTTTGCAATTTTGCTCACTTTTTTCCTGTTTAGATCCAAGTGATTCATATCAATAAATATTAATTACAACTACATTATAAGTATGTAAAGGCTAATATTATATTATCGCAAATTGTGCAGTAGTATGTAAGCTCACAAACTCATCCCACTACTCTTGAGTTATTATTCCATTATACATCTCCGGTGGTGTATGATTGATAATATCATTGTCGTCCCACAAGTAGAATTTGACAAGAGCAGAGCAAAACTTTCTCAAAAGTCTGCTACATTTTCACAGCACAAATTTCTCTTTATCTTAGTCAATTATGAAGCAAGATTGTAAGCAAAAACACACATAATTTGTTAGAATGTAATTTCATGAAACAAAACAACTAGAATAATAAAGTAAATAATGTTTACCTTGATTGAATCGAAGAGGATCATGAGGTGCCAATCTTAAACTATAATGGGGACTCTTTCTGCGGCCGATGTCCTAATGTAATTAATAAAGGAGCTGTCATTTGGTCCAACTGAATTTCCCTTTTCATTCCACTGAAGCTCTAACCTAATGCCCCTACTCCTTAGTTTGATAAGTTTGGACATTATGGTCCTGCCCCGGCTACCTTGGCCTCAAATGCTGCCTGATCGTCATGTTCGATGGGAACAATATCATCTCGGGTGTGAGGATCCATTTTCCTACAAGTTAAATAACCCAAACAAAATATCAGAGCATACACAGTGACAATCATGGCAATAAAGTAAATTATGTTGAAAATATGAATGCATGTAATAAAACATATAAGGAAAAAAATCAAAACACTTATTATCATCTTTTCCTCTTTTTTGTTTAATTTAAAAACGAAGTCCTCTCTTTATGATTATGTCTCATGTATAAGGGTTTATCTTCATTTTTATCTTCATCTATATCAATATATTTTGACCACAACATCTCAAAGGAGAGATCATCCTCAAGAATATTCAAATATTCATTACTTTCATTATCAACTTGTTCTTGATGATTCTTGTTTGATGGAAGTACAATGAACTAGTTCTTCTTAGAAGGATTCAGAATGAAAAACACTTGTTGTTCCTGTGATGCTAAAATAAAAAGATCATCTTTATACCAAACTTTAGAAAGATCCACTTGAACAGACCCTAAATCATCTATCCATAATCCACTATTGTTGTTAACCCACTTATATTTGAATACAGGGGCCCTCAACATAGTGTAATCTAACTCCTATATTCGTTCAATTACACCAAAGTATGACATTGTTGCATAAATAGGGTGTACGTCTTTGGCACTGGATCTGTTCCAAGAATTAGTAACAAGTCTTACCCTACTATTCTGCATCATGTTCCTTGTATCATGTTCTTGTGTGTAAAATGTGTAATCATTGATTGTATAACCATTGTAAGACAATACATTTAAACTTGGTACATTCGATAGTCATCTTAAGTTTTCAGAAACTAAATCAGGATTCCTTTCTACCTCATTATTAATGCGCCTTTTTAACCAAGTTGGAAAATATCGGTTGTGATCTTTTGTTATCAAATTTTCATTCCTCTCACCATGTACCAATCGAAGAGCATCCTTATGTTCTTCAACATACAATTCAATCTCATCAGTGTTATGTAGCACATACAAGTGAGTTACTCCCATTCAGTCACTGATATCTTGATTACATCATTCTTACTTGTTCCATTCCCTGATCTTCACCTATTATGATGAGACTTCAAGATCCCTACAGGGTCAACATTTGATAGAAAATTAGCACAGAAGTCACTTGCTTCTTTAATCGTATAACGCTCAGCTATACACCCGTCTGTTCGAATCTTTTTTCACACACCCTTTTAAAAATTTCATAAATCGCTCATTCGGGTACATCCTGTTAGTACAAGCGTTTCACCTAAGAGGGGGTGAATTGGGTGATCACAAAAAATTCATTTTGTATATAGAAATTGATTGGAAATTTAAAGCAGTTAAGAGCTAGGAGAAATATCACCCAAGTGTATACCAGGTGTTATACTAGTTTGGCTACAACCACTTTGACCTACGTCCAGTCTTTAGATCATCTCTGAGAGTTTCACTATATCTTCCAAGATTCAGTGGATTCTTGGTACCTCAGTACAAAGCAAGTTCCTTCACTGGATACTTGCTCCCCCTTACATGTTGTAATAAAATTCCTAACTCAAGGTTCCACAACCTTAAGTTGTCTCAATAAAAGATATTGAGTTTATAATGAAAATCTCTCTCACTGAGCAAGTATATAATCACTGAAGTACAAAGAGTGAATATAAGAAATAGATCACTAAAAATATATTGATCGATGTATGTTCGTGTGTTCTCAGTTGTTGTAATGTCTTCGTTGAATGTTCCCATATTTATAGATGTGTTGTGATAGCCTTTTGAAACCAATTCAACATGTCTTTAGAGTCACACAGCTTCATTCGACCGTTCTTTAAATTTGAAAACTAGCTGTTTGTGGTAGGTGAGCGTTTCGGACGATATGTTTAACTTTTCTCTCAATGCATGATCTCTTCATTGTCTCTCTGCAAATATACTCAGAATACTAGCACAATAAAGGATTAATCATATAGATAACAAATCAATATATAACATATTAAAATCATGCTTTTTGAAGTTTATCACTCGAGTGGTCACTCGAGTAATCACTCGAGTGATCTATTGAAAAATTTAGTAGAGAGTGAAGTCAACGTTTCTAACTTGATCACTCGAGTGGTCACTTAAGTGATCTCTTGCAAAACTTGGTAGAGACTTTACTGCCTTATCTCTTATTTGGTCACTCGAGTGATCCTTTGTTATCACTTAAGTGGTCACTAGAGTAACAAACTGTAAATCTTTGTAGAGACTCTCTGGATAATTTTGGGGCACATTACTCGAGTGGTCACTGGAGTAATGGATTATCATCACTCAAGTGATTACTCGAGTTATCTCTTTTAAAATTTGCTAATGGTGTTTTCTCCTGTTTAGCAACTTCTTATTCTTCATCACTTGAGTGCCTACTCGAGTGACGGCTTTCCCTTCCACCAAATACTTAGTTACTTTGTTCAAATCTCTTTTGTTTATTATCAAAACCTTTTGTAGGATCAATCCAATCTTTGTTATCATCAAAACATATAGGATCTAACATTCTCTCCCTTTTTTATGATGACAAAACTTGTTGATTTTTGAACAAGATATTTGAAAGCATTTTGAATCTTTAAGTTTTAATTAAGCTCATATATCATTAGTCCATATAAAACTTATTGGTTTTTGAACAAACTTCTTTAAAAAACCATTTTGAACTTAAAAACTAATGACTTTGAAACTGTTAATATTTGAAACCATTTTAAGTTCAAATCAATGTCTTTAAAACTTTTATCATTTGAAATTTGAAATCATTTTGAATTGAAAACCAATGACTTTGAAAGATTAGTATGCTATTAATATTGGATCAAACTTTGTAACCACCTTGCATACATAGCCAAAAAATTCAGTAGTCCACAAATTTGACAATAACAACAAAATTTGAACTACAGAATTCATAAATTTAAATTGATAACATGAAGTAAGCTTAGAAATTCATTACATAGCCAAAATAAGTTATAAAGCTCCCTAAATTCCAATAGACCCATAAGCCTATGCTATATCTGTGCAACATCAACATCAATTCTAAAAAAATCACTTCTAGTTCTTCTCCCCCTTTTTGTCTTCATCGCAAAGAAGGAATAGAGTTAGATGGCTGGGCAGCAAAGATAGGAGTGGCAGGGATAGGTGTATGTCTAGAGTTATATGAGTCACTCTGACTGAAGGTATCTATAGATGATGGTTCAGGCTCAAATAAATTTATTGGAGGTATCTGAAGAAGATTATTTGGATGAAACTTCCACCTCCTCTATACTAGCAGGTGACTGATGATCACTAGATAAAACAACTATCTCTTAAGTACCTACAGGTAAAGCAATAGGTGTTGGCACTAGCTGGGGCTGGACTAGTTGGACTGGCTGGATAAGGTCATCGACAGTGATGTGAACTAGTTTGGATGTGGATGAATCAAGCATAGTGAAAAGAAGATTACTGGGAATGATGATGGGTATAGTAGGAAGAGGAATAGAAAAGGGTCCAGGCTTAGAAGCTAGTCCTAACTCAGGTGCAGTAGCAGGAATAGATGGACTTGGAGTGGATGAGCCAGGTGCCATGGCATCAAGCTTGGTATGTAATAATCGCATAAGGTTACCAAGCTCATGAATGGCAATCCCTTGTGCCCGTTGTTCAGCTAACATTGCCTCATTATGCTGAGTTATACTGGTCACCAACTCTCCTATCTCTTGGTTTAGGTGAGTGATGAGCTCTGCATTGGTGTTGGCAATATCCACATGAAAGCCCTTAAGAACATTTCCATAAATATTTATAATGTGGATCCAAAGAATGATGGAGAAGTAGTAGACGCATGAGCTGAAGACTGTGTATCATCCATCTGACTAGTATCAATCTTTTTCTTTTTCTTTGGGCTAGACTTAAGAGGCTTCTTCAGGGAAATTTCAATGTTTAATTTCCTAGTTTGATTTCTTTCCATTGGGGCTAGCCTCTCAATAGGATCATTTTTCTCTAAGTACCAAATCTTATTCTTTTTCAAGAATAAAGATATATAAGCTGGGGAAAAGGCATTGAAGTGGTCATTTTTCACCGAACCTATATCTCTTTATCTCAACCAATATGAGCTCACCCAAGTCCTTTTGCTCTTTGAGAATAATGGAAGCCATCTTTCTGAAATCCTTCTCAATGAAATGTGTGAAATTGTTTGTTTTATTTACTATGGCTCTAGAGTAGATATACCATAGAACTATATGTAAATCACACATATCACTAGGATTAAAATTGAGTGGTCCTACTGTTTCTCTGGTCCTTAGAATAGTAAACAATTGATTTGAATCAAAGTTGGGATATATGTCTTCAGGAGGGTCCTCTATCCCTAACCAAGTGTTGATTTTAGAGGGTGATATCAATAGTTCTTGTCCCCTAATCTTAGATACCAATTCTTCTTCTAGAGAATCTCTAAGGGTATCATTGACTGGCTCCAGATTACAATAGAAGTGTCTGACTATCTTTGTGCAAAAAGGAAGTCTAATTGATAGCCAGGTCATATAAGACTCAAGATAAGGACTTAGGTTAAATTTCAATACCTCTTGAAGAAGATCGAGGTCAATGTAGTACATCTTGCACACTTTTCTCCTTGAAAAGTGATCATTGAACTTCTGAGTCTCCTCTAGCTTCTTCATATTGAAGCCCTTGGGTAGAAATGTAATTTCTTCTTTTTCTCCCTTTCCTTCTTGAGGTGGTGACTTAGAAGATTGTCCTTGCTTCCCTCCTCTAGACTTGGAAGCCTCATCTAGCATACTTACCATTGCTTGGACAAGTTTTCTGTCATACTTGGCTCCCTTAGAAAGTTTCCCAGACCAAGAGGGAGTGTTCGATAAATCTGAGGATGGCACTGTGGTTTCCTTACCTTTTCCAGGAGGAATGGCCTTCTTTGTTTGAACCCTTATGGTAATAGGCTCCTTGATCACAACCCCTTTGGCTTTTGGTTTAGCTTGCAGCTTCGGTTTGGCTTTTGGTTTGGGGGATAATTTTTGTTTCTTGGTTGGAGGAGATGATTCAGGAGGTTATTAGTGATCGGAAGAACTAGAAGGAGTGTTAGATAGAGGAGTTTTGGTTCTAACCTTGTGATTGAGAAAAGAGAAGATTTCTGGAAAGAAAATTGGTTTGATAGATGTAATCTTAGGGCTGAGGGATTTAATAAATCTGAGAGGTTTTTGTCAGAGCAAATCAATGGGTTTTGACGGAAATGAAATGAGGAAGTATTTGTGAAAAGTTTTTGGAAAGGTGCTAGGAGAATCACTCGAAGATATTTTGTGAAAAAATGACCGAGTTGCGATGGATAAAGCCTTAGTGCCCGACATCACTCGAGTGATCCTTAGGCATCACTCGAGTGATCCTTAGGCATCACTCTAGTGGTCACTCGAGTGAGCATACCAAAAATTCAAAAATAATGTAAATTGAAATGTGTACCTGGCATGAATAATATTGTAATTACCCATACATATCCCTATTGTGATTTGATAGCACTTCAAGGCATATTTGTGTTGAAACTCAGTTGATTTGTGATCTATATTGGTAATTACTCAGGGCTTACTGGAGTGCTTATTTAACATCACTCAAGTGCTTACTCGAGTAAGCAGTCTCCTCAACTTTAAATTCAACCGTTATGCCGTTTCTTTTGCATTTATTTAACTTGAATGCTTACTGCCAACTTTTATAGGTAATTACTTGAATAATCACTCGAGTGATGCTTACCATCACTTGTAGTTATTACTTAGGTAATGTAGATTACTTGAAGTTGTCCCTTGAAAGATATAGTACTCTGTTAACCTTTGCTTTTCATGCCTAAAACAGAGTATCAAGATCCTGCAAAACAATTTGCTAGATACTCCATAGCTTAAGTCAGTAGTCATCAAAACATAATTAAATTACAATTTCTAACAAAAAAAAACTTACAATTCATTGGGATTTACCATTCCCAATTCTCTTCTAATGAATAGGAATTGATCTTTTACGAGGGATTTCGTAAAGATGTTGGCTAGTTGAAGATGAGTTGGAATGAATATCACTTTAACATCTTTCTTTTGAACATGATCTCTGATAAAGTGATGTCTAACATTAATATGCTTGGTTCTTGAATGTTGAACCAAATTCTTTCCCAAGCTTATCGTGCTAGTGTTGTCACAATAGATAGGTATCTATTTTAAATATACACCATGGTCTTGTAGTTGTTGCTTCAGCCACAATACTTGTGTATAACAACTTGACATCGCAATATACTCAGCTTTCGTTGACGAAAGAGATACTATGTTTTTTTTCTTCCTAAACTATGACACAAGTGAACCTCTAAGAAACTGGCATTGTCTACTGGTACTCTTTCGATCAGTTTTGTATCCTCCATGATCAGAGTCTGAGTATGCAACTAGGTATTCATTTCTTCCTTTAGGATACTAGAGGCCTAATTCTGTTGTGTCGGCAAGATATCTGAAGATTCGTTTAACAGTTTCGACATGTGATTACTTTGGTGCTGATTTATATCTTACACACATACCAATACTGAATTGGATGTTAGTTATACTTGCAATGAGATAGAGTAATGATCAAATCATTCTTTTATATTTTGTGATGTTATATTCTTTTCCCTTGACATCGGCATCAAACAATGTAGTTGAGCTCATAGGTGTGTCTATTCTATTTGCTTCATTCATCCTATACTTCTTCAATAGCTCCTTTAAATACTTTGTTTAAGATATGAAAATTTCATTCTTTCTTTGTTTGATTTGCAAACCGAGAAAGAAATTCAATTTTCCCATAATTGACATTTCAAACTCCCCTTGCATTATCTCAGAAAATTCTTTGCACAAAATTTCATTAGTAGTATTGAAAACTATATCATCTACATATGCTTGTAATATCAAAATATCATTTCATTTTTGTTTTGTAAAAAGTGTTGTATCGACTCTTCCTCATACAAAACCTTGATTGATGAGAAATTTACTGAGTCTTTCGCACCATGCTCTAGGGGCTTGTTTTAAACTGTATAAAGGTTTTCGTATTTTGAAAATATGGTCAGGCTTGGTTACATCTTCAAAACCTGGAGGTTGATCTACATATACTTCTTCCATGATGTAGCCATTTAGAAATGCACTCTTTACATCCATTTGATATAATTTCAATCCCTTGATGCATACAAAGGGAAGAGTACTTGTATAGCTTCCAATCTAGCTACTGGAGCATACATTTCCTTATGATCAATTCCTTCTTCCTGATTATAACCTTTTGCCACCAATCTTGCCTTATTTCTAACAATAATTGTGGATTCATCGAGTTTGTTCTTGAATACCCATTTTGTGCCAAGGATCGGATGATCCTTAGGTCGGGGTACCAAATCCCAAACTTGATTTCTTTCAAACTGGTTAAGTTCTTCTTACATTACTATTACCCAATCATTTTCTAATAGGCTTTGTCAATATTAAAAGGTTCTATTTCATAAATGAATGCAAAAAAAAAAACTAACTTTATTAAAAATTCTGTTTCTTGTTTTCAAGGCTCTAGGTTTCCCTAGTGATTATTCTTCTTCCTTGGTTTAGTCATCCTCTGGAATGAAAGGTTTAGGATTAGGTTAACCATTCTCTTGATTTAAACAATTTCTTGCTTATCATCAATAATTTTGTCAGAGGATTCAAATTCATCGAATACAACATGAATTGATTTTTCAACAACACATGTTCGTTCATCAATAATTAAGTTAGAATAGCCTAAGAATATTCCTTCATCTGTTTTAGAATCAAATTTTCTAAGGTTATCTTTACCATTATTATGAATAAAACACTTAAAACTGAAGATGTACAGATGAGCAAGATTCAACTTTCTTCTTTTGTATGGTTTGTACAGTGTCTTTCCAAGTTTTGTTCTGATGTAGGCTCTGTTAAAATGTAGCATGCTGTGCTCATTGTATCGGCCTAGAAAACTTAAGACACGTTCTTTTCATTCAGCATTGCTCTAGCCATTTCAGTGAGTACTCTGTTCTTTAGTTCTATGACTCCATTTTGTTGAGGTGTCCTTGGAGCGGAGAAATTGTGATAAATGCCATTAGTGTCACAGTAATGTCCAAAGGCTTGATTCTCAAATTCTCTACCGTGATCTGTCCTGATACCTGTAATGGACATACCTTTCTCATTTTACACTTTCTTGGCAAAAACAATAAATTCACTGAAGGTTTCATCCTTCGATGATAAGAAAATAGTCCATGTAAATCTATAGAAATCATCAACAATGACCAATAAATATAAGTTGCCACTAAGACTTTTAACTCTTGCTGGTCTAACTAAATCCATATATAGCAATTGAAGTGGTCTGTTGGTTGTGATCTCATTTTTCGATTTGAAAGATGATTTAGTTTGTTTACCCTTTTGACATGCATCACAAATCAAATCATTTTTGAAATTTACTTTAGGTAAACTAATCACTAAATCCTTTTTAAGTAACTTGTTTAGTTAGTGCATTTGACATAAGCTAGTCTCTTATATCATAATCAACTTTGATCGGCATTACTTAGAAAACATTATTCAGAAATATTTCTGCTTATATCAAGAGTATAGCAGTTACCTTCCCTTTTTGTTTTGAGCTTTGCTTTGAGATTCTTCTTATCTAATTGTAAGTCTTTCTTGTTTACAATTAGACATTCCTTTGAGTCAAATATTACCTAATTGTCCTTATCTGCACTTTGACTTATGCTCAGCAAGTTGTGACACAAGCCTTCAACGTAATATACGTCTTTGACTTGTATACCTTTGCCGTTTTTTATTTCACCAATTCTTGCTATCTTTCTAGATTGATTTCCTCCAAATTTTACCTTTCCACATTCCTTAGGTTGCAGTATGGTAAAACTTTCAAAATCACCAGTCATATGTCTAGAGTATCCACTATCTATAGACCATTTATTGCCTTTAGATGCTTTAAGACATATCTACATTTAAATACATTTAAGTCTTAGGTACCCACATCTTTTTGGGTCCTTTTGGGTTAGTTCAAATTATTTTCTGAACATAAGAGCCTTTAGGCACCCATTTGTAGGTTTCTATTTTTCCTTTCTTTTTATGAATGCATTATGAAGTATAATGACCCTTTCTATTACAGTAATTGCAATATATAAAAGGATTTGACGTATGAACAGAATGTTGAAAATGACTAAAATATATCTTACCTCATGTTTTCTTCCTTCCATTCTTTCTATCTGTTTTTGGATCATATCCAATACCAGATCGATCATTTACAAATCGTTGAGCTTTTAAAATAACATTTAACATCTCACTACCTTTAGTAAATGTTTCAAGAGTCTTAGTGAGATCAATATTTTTCTTTTTCAAAGAAGAGCAATTTTCTCTAACTTTTTATGAATTCTCTTTAAGTTTTTCTTCAAGAGCTTTATTTTTCCTTTTGAAAACAACTAGTTTTCTAACTACTTTGATGACTTCAGAATATAAAGCATTATATTCAGAAAGTAATTCATCATAGGCAGGATCAGAATTGGTTACCTCTTCTTCTATTTCTTCTTGAGCAACCAAACAGATATTGGCTACTTCTTCTTCATCGTATCTTTGTTAGAGGAACTATCTCCCCATATAGGGGATACAAAAGCTTTCTTTTTGTTGAAGAACTTTCTTTTTCTCTTTTTTTGCTCTTCTGAATTAACTCTAGACATTCTGACTTGATATGTCCTGGTTTTCCACATTCATAGCAGATGATGTTTTCCTTACTACTTGTTCCTCCTTTTCGAAGATTTTTGAATCCCTGGCCTTTGTTGTAAAATTTCATGAATCATTTTATTATTAGACCCATTTCTTCATCATTGAAATTCTCAGGTTTCTTCTTTCGCTTTTAGTGTAAGGCCTTTCTTTTTCTTTTCTCCAATATCTTCTAGTTCTCGTTTGAACTTTAATTTGCTTTTATATTCAGAGAGACTTTCGAATAGAGAAGCAATTGTTCGCCCTTAGTCACCTTTTGCTTCCTCTATCACAGTGACTTTGGCCTCCCACTCTTTTGAAAGTATGTTCAGTGTCTTTCTTACTTGAGTATATTGATCATAGATTTTCACAAGTACTGCAAGTTGATTAAAAAGATGAGTATATCTAAGTTCAAATTCAGGTATTTACTCACTTAATTTCATTCGAAGTAAGTTGAACTCAATAACTAGAGTATTGATTCGGTTTTCTTTTATTCCCAAAGTTCCTTCTTGAGCTATTTCCAAAGCTTTCCATATTTCTTTAACCGTTGGAAGTATTCAGATTCTGAAATACTTATTTTGACTCAAATCACTTTGAATCATCAGAATTGCTTTACTGTTAAGAGTAATAAGTTTCTTGTCATTCACATCATACTCTACTGGTGTCTTTGGAACTTTTGGTGAATCTACAATCTTTACAGGTTCATAGTTGCCATTCTCAATCACCTCCCACAATCCGTATTCTATAGCCATTATGAATACTCTAAACTTTACTTCCAGAAAGAGAAGTGTTCATCACTGAAACCTGGTGGTCTGATGATAGAAGCCTTGTCAAGAAGTATTCCTTCACCTATACTTTCCATTGGATCCTTCTTAGGTTGTTATACCTGAACAAGAAGACCTGCGCTCTAATACCAAATGTTAGTGCAAACGTTTCACCCAAGAGGGTATGAATTGGGTGATCACAGAAAATTCATTTTGTATATAGAAATTGACTCAAAATTTCAAGCAATTAAGAGCTAGGAGAAATATCACCAAAGTATACACCAAGAGTTATACTAGTTCAACTACAACCACTTTGACCTATGTCCAGTCCTCATAGCGTGTCTGAGAGTTTCACTATATCTTCCAAGATTCAGTGGGTTTTTGGTACCTCAGTACAAAGCAAGTTCCTTCACTGGATACTCGCTCCTCCTTACATGTTGTAATCAAATCCCCAACTCAAGGTTCTACAACCTTAAGTTATCTCAATAACAGATATTGAGTTTGTAATGAAAGTCTCTCTCCCAGAGCAAGTATATAATCACTGAAGTACAAAGAGTGAATATAAGAAATAGAGTACTAAGAATATGTTGATCAATGTATGTTCGTGTGTTCTCAGTTGTTGTAATGTCTTTGTTGAATGCTCTCTCATATTTATAGATGTATTGTGATAGCCTTTTGGAACCATTTTAACATGTCCGTTAGATTCACGCAGCTTCATTTGATTGTTCTTCAAATTTGAAAACTAGCCGTTTACGGTAGGTAAGCGTTTCGGACATTGTAGACATTATGTTTAACTTTTCTCTAAACATATGATCTCTTCATTATTTCTCTCCAAATATAATCAGAATACTAGCACAATGAAGGAATTATCACTCGAGTGATAATAAATCAATAAATGATAGATTAAAATCATGCTTTCTAAACTTCATCACTCGAGTGGTCACTCGAGTGATTCTTATCCATTACTCGAGTGATCACTTGAGTAATCTATTGAAAAACTTGACGGAGAGTGAAATCAACGTTTCTGACTTGATCACTCAAGTGGTTACTTAAGTAATGCATTGGTATTACTCGAGTGGTCACTCGAGTGATCTCTTACAAAACTTGGCAGAAATTTTACAACCTTATCTCTTACCTGGTCACTCAAGTGGTTACTCGAGTGATCCTTTGTTATCACTCGAGTGGTCACTGGAGTGACATCGTGTAAATCTTGGCAGAAACTCTCTGGATGATTTTGGCACACATCACTCAAGTGGTCACTCGAGTGATCTTTTTTAAAATATGCCAGTGGTGCTTTCTCCTATTTAGCAACTTCTTGTTCTTCTTCATCACTCAAGTGATGGCTTTCCCTGCCACCAAGTACTTAGTTACTTTGTTCAAATCTCTTTTGTTTATTATCAAAATGTTTTGTAGGATCAATCCAATATTTGTTATCATTAAAACATATAGGATCTAACGCATCCATCTCCATACTAGACTGCACAATTGAACCTCTTTCACTAAGTGTATGGTTAAATGGACCATATTGTCAACAAATAAAGCTGGAAAATACATTTCAAGTTCACATAGAGTACAAATAATAAGCCTTTACAAATCTTGTAACTTTGTTGAATCAACTACTTGACTGCAAATCAACTTGAAGAACAAGCAAAGTTTAGTTATGGAATTCCTTACTCTTTTGGGTAAGATTGGTCGTATACCAACCGGTACAAAATTCTGCATAAGCACGTGACAATCATGAGATTAAAGGTTCTTTAGCTTCAACTCTTTCACTGATACAAGATTCTTTATATTTGAAGAATACCCATCTGGAACTTTGATTCCTTCGAGAAACTCACAAAATAACTTTTTCTCTTTCCTCAACAAAGTGTAAGCCGCTGGAGGTAGATAAGTGTGGTGCCCTTGCTCAACTAGAGCCAACTCTTCTCTAATTCATAGGTTAACCAAATCCAACCTAGGATTCACACTGTCCTTATTTTTCCCTTGCATATTAAGCAACTTGCCAATTAAACTATCACATATATTTTTTTCTATGTGCATCACATCAAGAAAATGTCTCACATATAAGGCTTCCAATATCGAAGTTCAAAGAAAATAGACTTCTTCTTCCAGCCCCTTGTCCCGATTTTTTTTGTAAAAGGCTTGCTAAAATTGTTATCTAAATTTTAACCTTCTCAAAAACCTGAGTACTGGTTAACATCTTCGGTGGGCTACCTTCTTCTGACTCACCATTGAAAGCCTTTTTTCAGTTCCTCCAATGATGTTTCGATAGTAAGAATCTTCGATGTCCCATGTAGACATTTTTCTTACAATGATCTAGTCACACTGAATAAGTGTCATTTTCACATATAAGGCACACACAATATCCTTTGACGTTATATTTGGACAAATTACCATAAGCAGGGAAATCATTTATTGTCCCATACAACATGGCTTTTAAAGTAAAACTTTCTTCCCTATACCCATCATACACATTGATGCCTTCCTCCCAAATCAGTGTCAAGTTATCAATTAAAGGAGCTAAGTATACATCTATTTCATTCCCAGGTTGTCTTGGCCCAGAAATTAACATGGACAACATCATAAACTTACGTTTTATGGTCAAATGCGGTGGAAGGTTATAAATCATCAATATCATCGGCCACGTATTATGCGTACTACTCTAAACCCCATGGGGATTGATTCCATCAGTTGACAGTGCAAGGCATATGTTCCTTGCTTTATTCAAGAAGTAGGGTAGTCATGATCAACTTTTTTCCATTGAGGGGCATCTGCAAGGTGTCTAAGGTTCGTGTCTTCAACCCTTTAATCTATATGCCACGTCAACAACTTAGCAATCTCCACATTACTGTATAGTCGCTTGAATTTTGGAATAATGGGAAAATACCATACAACCTTCAACGAATTTTTTCCTTTCTTCTTCCTATATCGAGATGCATTGCATTTAGGGAACTTCTTTAACATTGCATATTGATTCCAAAATAATATGTAATCGTTAGGGCATGTATATAACTTCTCATAACCCATGCCAGTTGTAAAGCAAAGTATTCGCTTTGCCTCATATGTCTTGGTAGGAAGTATATTTTCTTCTGGGAGCATATATTGCACAAGTTCAAGCAGTACAGTGAAACTCAAATCACTCAATCCATATCACGTTTTAAAGTTGTACAATTTACTGCTAGCAATCTTGTGTATATAGTGCTACCCGTATATAATGGTTTTTTTGCATCACCTTTCAACTCCTCAAATTCTTGAGGAAATTTATGAAGCACCCCTTCAACCGCATTTAGCATTTTTTGAAGACCGTCGTCCTCATCATCACACATGCTTGGGTTAAACTCATTAGAAGGACTGATCGTGGTATGCACCTGATCAGTACCTACATCATCCATCTCACCGTGTCTTGTCCATCATGTATATGATTGATCAATTCCATGACACACTAAATGATCTAGCAAATCAAGTGGACTAATCTGCTTTCCATAACAACAAGATAAGCAAGGACACTAGATTTTGTTAGGATCATTTGTATTCTCGCTTGCAAATCTAGTAAACTCTTTAACCCCATCTATATATTCTATTGAGCATCGATCAGATGACATCCATTTTTGATCAATCTATACCTTAAACATATTTTTAAAGTGGTTAGTTGCTTGCTTCTTGCAGTTACTAATTACTTTTATCTTCTGCCATTTATTTTAAAAAAAGTCTGCCAGCATAACGTCATCAAATTTGAAAATTTTCAAGTATTAAACACTATTGAAGTCACAAATAATCAACCAATTGATCCTGCAGCATGCATCATACTAATTTTTCACAACTCACAACAAAAATAAATCAAAGGAATATTACATAGTATAATTATATTTAATGCCCTGACTAGTTCAATACTCCTTTAATGATTGGTAGGACAAATAAGAAATCTTTAGGCAATCAACTATTCTAATTGATGACAAATCTTCAGGTACCCAAATTTAAAAAGGAACAAGAAAATGTACAACTTAAGGTTCTGTAAAAAAAACTATACATAAAGACTTACAAGCTAGAAACTTCTGTAAGAGGTTGAGATAGAGGAAAAAAAAACTGGGAGACCAAGCTTTAAGAAGATATTGAAACTTCAAATAAATACCTGAAAAAATATCATGATCACACATATAACATTTACAACAGATTTTACCAAAAAAAAGGAGAAGAAAAAGAAGAAAACACATAGTCTTAAGCT
The DNA here is from genome assembly GCA_963855925.1 of Inga laurina. Classification (NCBI taxonomy): domain Eukaryota; kingdom Viridiplantae; phylum Streptophyta; class Magnoliopsida; order Fabales; family Fabaceae; genus Inga; species Inga laurina. The sequence goes on along the minus strand of OY979707.1, from coordinate 43,486,454 downwards.
CCTGTCTAAAGAAAAAAACTTAGGAGCTTGGAAACTTCTTGTACGAGGCTGAGACAAAGCAAAGAACATGTGGGTGACCAAGCTTTATACTATAATGGAAGTTCGGTGACCAAATATTTTTGAAGAAATGCACACGTGGAGACAAGGAAAAATAAAAAGTGGGGACCAATGGAGCTTCTAATACCAATTGTCAAAGAGAGAAGGGCGTGGTGACAATGGATAAGAAAAGGTAGAGTGGAGACCAATTAGTTTTGGGAAATGGAGAGTGGGAGGACACACGTGAAAGACAACGATAATGGCTGGGGTGGAAAATTTGTATACCTTGTATGACTCTTTTACCTTAAGGGCATAGAAGGGATATAAAAGCTACGGCGCTTGGTAACCAAGCGCCATAGCATCCTTTCAGTATATTAAAAAAGTAAATCAAAAAATTAAATGGTGAAGGGAGCTATGGCGCTTGCACACCAAGCACCATTGCATCCCTTACTTTAAACAAGAATTGTACATATGATAAAAACAAGTATATATGATTAATCTAATAACCAATCCTTTCAAAATTAATTTATCTTAGACAATATATCAATTATTAGCCTTCAAACGTGTTACTTAATTGATATAAAGTAAAATAAATGAATAGTGATTACCATTATTATTATTATTATTAAGTCAGACAAATGAATAGTGAAAAAATAAGACTAGAAAGTATATATTATTGTCTTCATTATTCACATGATAGTGAAAAAATGAATGGTGATACATAGGTAACGAACAAAATAGTGCAACTACCAACTTCTTAGCTTGTAATTGAACAAAAAAAAATTAGATAAGTTAAAATACAAAATAATAATCTAAATTCCCCCTATTGAAATAATTTTAAGGGAAATTAGAGTATTGGCAAATTAAATGGAAGTAAAGATACTAAAACAATTAATGCCAAAACTATATAAATTAAATAAGGAAAGAAGGATACTGGCAAAAAAATAAATCAATAAATAAGGAAAGAAGGTGATGAAGCTTGCCTTAATTAACGAGGTGCCTTAGCTAATAATCAACTTGCATGTCCTTAGCATATAAAGGAGGAATGAAGGTGATGAAGCTCACCTTCTATGATCTCTCTGCTATGGTGGTAGCTCTTAACTCTTAGTCTCTATGCATGCGATGTCTGATCTCTCACTCTCTCCTTACCTAAATAATATATATATATATATAGGAATTAGGAAAACACTTTAGGTCATAGTGACCTTGCTCATGCCTGCCAAGGCTAGCCTTGGAAGGCATGAGACAAGGCCACAATGGCCTTATGTCGGTAAGGGTGCCTTGGCTGGCGCTTGCCTGACCAAGCGCCAATGAAGGCCGTTGTAATGCCCCAAATTTTGAATAAGGACTAATGATAACTATTGAGAATAATTTATGAATTAAAGATTGAATTATTATGTGTTTTATGGCAATTTTAGTGAATATGCCATAATCAGGAAAAAAATTGGAAGAATGGAAATTATAGGCCAATTAGTCAGTGATTAATGGAGAAATTAATTACTAACTAAGAAAAATGAAGTGTGTGACTAAATGGCTAATAGAGTAGTTAAAGTAACTAATTAATTACTTATTTTAAAAGAACCAATGAGGTGGAGACATGTGGCAAGCTTATATGAAGCAAATCACAGAAAAACCAGCCTAATCAAACGAAAATGAGAAGTAAATTGTAGAATAAGAAAATAGCCGAGAAAAGGACTGACGCATCCAGAAATCACAGAAAAACCAGAAGCAAATCAAAGTTAGAAACCATATACTTACTTGATGAAGAGAAGATGGAGAGACGACGGTGTGACAGTGGAGACAGCATTGCTTGACAAATAAACGATAGAGACAGGACAGCTGTAGGAAGCACCGCGGTCGACAGGTGAGTGACTACTGTGGATGACGGATGGAGTCGGGGAAAGGAGAGTTGTACTGTGCGCTTGTGGGAGATATGATGCCGGAAAGAAGATATTTGTGGTGCCGCCGGTGCCGCTGTGGAGCTCAGGAGGAGGAATAACCGAATGAAAAATGAAGAGGAAGAGGTTTTGAGGGAAAATGGAGGGTTTTGCAAAATTTTTGGAGGGGAAATATGTAGGCCTAATGAAAACATTTTTGTAAATGGAGGGAATATGTAAATGTTTTTGCGCCATGGTCACATACATCTATAAAAACTAATGAACCACATTTTTTAATACAAAACTACAACTTTAATAATATAACTCCAATAAATTTAAGAAAAAAATGTGAAGCATATAACAATGAAGCTATCAACTCAAAATCAAAGTGGTTAGAGCTATGGTTCTAATTTTAATTTTTGACTAATTAAATATATTTTACTTTATTTTTCTAAATTATAGTGAATTTTCAAATTGTATAACTTAAATATTGAGAGTCTTAGTCCAAAATACAACAACTCATTATAGTGAATTTTCAAATTGCCCTCTGACTAATTATTTACTTTGGCCTATTGACTACCACTTTAATCCTACTTATTAGTCTCAATTAACAAATCAAATGAATATTTAACATTGAACCAAACAAACACGCTGAGGAAGAGAGACTTTGAGAGAGGAGAGCTGCAATGGCTGATGGAAAAGGGAGAAGACGGTGACTCAATTATTCCAAGAGAGAGGAGAGTTGTGGCTGCCAATGAAGAGAGGAGAAGGCGGTGACTTTGTGAGGTTGAACAAGTAACTAGGAGGAAGAACCGGAGATGGCAGATCTGTGATGGAATGAGAGAGCCCTAGAAATTAAGGAGAAGTGGGATTTGGCAAAAAAAAAATGCTCAAATATGGAGGGAATTTGCAAAAATTTGGAGGGGAAATTTTTTTAGTCTTGTAAATGAAGGGAATGTATAATTGTTTATATTAACCCTAGAAATTATTGTATCAATCTGGTCCGTCATGTTTTTTGTAGCATAACCAATTAAAATACAACAATTCATGAGTTGATTTGGCACCTCTTACACATTCATATAATATATGTAGTAGTAATTATTTACGTGCTTTTATGTATTATTTGAAATGGTAGAATGCATTATTGCAATTTGTCACAAATTCAATATTTTAAAAATAAAATCCAAAGCTTTGCATAAAACTCAAAGAAACAAATTGTGATGTCTATACTTTTTAAATTGTATCATGAGTTGTTATGAATTTTAACTTTTATATATTAGTATTCTTTGTATGTATTTTTTTTTTAAAATTTTTATCTACGGATTTCATAACTATATATAGCTTCCAAAACAACTATTGTATTTTTATTTTGTTAAAGAAATCATATTAGTAACACTAATAAATGAGTGTACGAATAAATTGATTAGCAATCTAATTGATTTCAAGAAATTAGCTTTACAATTATTCTTTCCTCATTTAGAGACGGAAATTAGCGACGGAATTATTCCGTCTCTGATTCCGTATCTAAAATTTTAGGGACAGAAATTAGCGACGGAATTATGCCGTCTCTAAATTCTGTCTCTGATCCATCTTTGTCTAAAATTTTAGGGACAGAAATTAGTGATGGAATTGTTCCGACTCTAAATTCAGTCTTTGATCTGTCTCTAAAATTTTAGAGACATAATTTAGAGATGGAATAATTTTAGAGACGGAAATTAGTGACAGAATTATTCCGTCTCTAAATTCCATCTCTGATTCGTCTCTGATTCCATCTCTAAAATTTTAGAGACGGAAATTAGCGACGGAATTATTCCGTCTCTAAATTAGTAGTGACGGATTTATTGACAGTTTAGCGATGGAATAGTGACGGAATTAATTCTGTCGCTAATTTCTGTCTCTAATTTCCTTTTTTTTTTTTTTTGTAGTGCTTGTACATTTGAATGCACGTTGGGTTTTTGATAAAATGCTTGAGAGGGGACTTTAAAACTGTGAATAGCTAGGTATGAATAAAGTATCAAAGGTTAAAATTATGGAATTGAGGAAACTATGATAAATCTTTTTTTTTTTTTATTGTTTGAAGATCTATGATTGGTAATGTATGAGTATGGTGCTGTTAATGACTCATACTTTGATTAACCATAATGCTTAAAGAAAATAAGAACTAATTGCTCTTCTATATTGAAATTTGGATGTTGCCGTGTTCATGATTTTATTGGAAAGGAAATTAATTTATAATTTAAACACTAAGTGTTTATGTTGTCATGCTAACCTTTGGATATGTGAGATGTTTGGTTGTGTTTGCTAAGTCGTTGGATTTTTTTTTTTTTGGCCAAAATGTCGTTGGAATTTATTGATAGATGATTTAGAGAACATAAGCTTAAGTTATAATATCAAGATATTGATTAATGAGGTAGTGGATATAAATTAAGTGGATGAACCTTTCTACAAAACTATTTGGTTTTGCTTTAAGGTAAACCAAAATGTAGCGGGTCTAAGAATGAAAAACCTTTAACAAATGAGATGTTATGAATATTTTATAGGGTAATAGTGCAAAAATGCCTATGATAATTTCCAAAAGGAGCATCTAGCACCATAAACAATTTTTTGGCTAAAAAATACCTATGTACATTACCAAACGCGTCTTAAATACCACAATTGTTACTTTGAGGAATGTTGACCATGACTTTTAAAAGATTAACCAAATCTGATGACTTGGACAGTGAGTTGGCAAAGTGTGATTGGAAAAGATGAACATGTGCAACATGGAAGCTGGATCCCTTCTTCCTTCTCATTCCCTTGTCTTCTTGGCTTGACGTGGTTTTCTTCCCCAAATTTAATAGGTCATGCTTTTTATTCATCTCCATTCCAATTGACGAACCACACAAATAGATTAATGGGCCATGCTTTTTTTATTCATCGCCATTCCAGCTCAAGAACTCTTTTGATAAAGCCTTCTCCTTCTCTGCGTCTTTCACTCTCGGCACTGTCCCTATCTTCTACAAGCTCGGTAGCCATGGCTTGGCTTTCAGCATAGCAACTTCTAAAGATCTCAAGGCCTTACGAAGTTAGTATCTTGGCCTCCTTACCTTCTTTGGTTTCAGTAATTCATTCAACCATTTATTCGCCATCGAGTTTGACATCGTTCAGGACTTCGAATTCAAGGAGAGGAATGATAACCATTTTGGAATCGACTTAAAAAGCTTAGTCTTTAACGCATCTAAGACTAAAGGGTATTAAACCAATGATTCAGGTGTAATGAGAAAAGATCTCAATCTCTCCAGTGGGACGTGATTATGGCTCGGGTGAATTACAATTTGGCTACAAACTCTTGGGTGTTACCCTCTCCTTCTTCTACAAAACCCAGCAAGCCACTCTTGTCGTCGGTGCAAATTGGCTCAGAGGAGGTGGGTTTCATGTTTGAAGGAGGACTGAGCAGAGGTTGGTGTCGCCTTGACACTCCTTACCCACACCATTACTATTCCTCACTTGCCACATCCTATTATTAGTCAGCAAAAAGAGTCGACATTGATGCTTCAAAGAAGCACAAATTAACCGACGTTATCTCAAAGTAACAGCAAAGGCATTTAAGATCTATTTGCTAATGTACATAGGTATTTTTGAACCAAAAAATTGTTTATGGTGCCAGTAGCTCCTTCTGGAAATGATCATGGGCATTTTTGCACCATTACCCTATTTTATATAAAAATATAATTAGAATATTAACGTCTTTGTTATAGGACATCAGGGAAGTAAGGAGTGAATAAGTCATAAGTGGGTGAATAGAGAAAGTGATATATTTTGGAACACAACAGGTAAGTGAGTAACGTCTTATTATAAATTTTTATATAAATGATGTTTTTACTACTTGCCATACTTTTATGTTAATTACCATCTTTACAACTATGATTTTGCCAATGAGAGTCTATCATATTTGTTTCATGCTCTTATTGATATTGAAATGAGTATAGATTGATGATGATTTTATTTATTCTTTTCCTATTACTTCATAAGATAATTCATGATTATGTACGAAAATGTTAAGGAAACTTTTTATTTTCTCATAGAAATTTTCATGTTTAGATAGTCTTGTTTTTGGAATGTTTGTACGCGAATTTTATTATTTTGGAAGGGTTTTTGTTAACAAATTGAGTTTGCAAAAAAATTTTGAAATATTGTTTGTGAACTTTCATGTTGAGGTATTTGATTATGTTGTATTTTATATGAGCCATCACTATATTAAAAGAAGCACTTTTTATCACTTTGACAAATTGGCCCCAAGCATGCTTGGAAATATTTTGAGAGGACTAAATACAGAACGCTGGTTACTAATAGCAGTACTGTTAGTCCTTGGCATGCTATTGTTAACTCGAGTTCGCTTGACTTTCATGGGCATAGTTCTCATGCTTGATATTCATGGGATTCATTCTCATGCTTGTTTTCGTGGATCTTGTACCTGCACTTGTTTCGTGGCCTTGGGCTGTGCTTGCTTGGTTATTTACCCTTGTGGACTGTGTGTCCATGCTTATGTTCGTAGCCTTGAGCCGCACTTGGTTAATTACCCTCGTGGACTGTGTGTGTTCATGCTTGTTATCCGTTCTGTAGAAGTCTTACAAATACATGAGATTTAAGATTTGATGTCTTAAAACTGATTTTGTTAAACAAAATGCTTTATTACACACTTGGATTTATTTGATTGCGATCCTATATAGATTTTTATTTATATTTATGATCATGTGATGTAAAAATTGCAATTTATTTCCATATCGTAATTATACAAGGTTAAATCTATTTCAATTATTTTCTCATATATTTTATTAAATTATATAAATGACGCTATTCACTGAAAAATAATTTTGGTCTCAGATAGTTCCACTAAATTTGCACCTCCAGCTGAACAGTGAAGGCTCTCATTGATGATCAAAGCTTGTAGATATTTTGGAAGAGTTGCTTGATGATGTAGGTAAGATATTATATATATATGTGTGTGTGTGTGTGTGTGTGTGTGTGTGTGTATTTACTTTTGTAGTTTAGATGCTCCACGTAGTCTATAAGTAGGATCCCTACCTTCTTTGTTAGTCTAAGTTGTATGTATCTATATATGTTGTTGCGGAGCGGAGCTCCATATACTATACTGAACTTTTATGCTATGGTAGAAATTCCGAAAGTCTGACTTGCAAAAGAGACTCTATTGAAATCTCTTACAAGTTATTTAATATTTTGAGTGTAAGAAATATGTTATATGTGTTTCAAGGTTTCAGGAATGTGAGTCCTCTCACATTTCGTGCCGGTCACTCCTAAATTTTTGGGGAGTGACATAAGATGAGGAGAAAAAAAAGCAAAAACATGAGAACGTTTACCTTTAAGCTTGCTTCTGCCGTTATAAATATAGAAGGAAGCAAAAGACAACACCACGGCTATTGAAATAATTATAGTTGTCATAACAATCACCATGATCTTATTTGAGTCTGCATCTTCTTGTTCAGCTTTCGATCGAAATGAACTTACAATTAGTACATACAAAAAGTTGAGGTTGTTAATTAATGATCACCCTAAATTAGTTCAAAATATTGCTGATAAAAGGCTCCACCTGTTTCTGGAGCAGCAAGACGGATATAAATAACTTGGTCAGGGTCTGAAATACGTTTTATATCAATTAGATCTCCAAACCAGATGGCACAACCACACCTCCTCCACTACTGATATCTGAATTAGCAAAAGTAGTACAAGAACAATTTTCCCAGCATTTAATTTTGCACTCTTCAAGTGTCATACTTGTATTAACCCAAGAATGTGTTGTATCTGGCAATTTGAACCCACTAAATTTGAGAAAATTATCTCTATTCTTAACCTTACAACTCCATGATTGACTATGAATACACCCTTGGGTCCAATCCGTCATTTCCCAATTTCTTGGTGATTTTGGCTTGAACCCTTAGCTTTCAAGCACTGGCTATTGATTCTTAGAAATTGATAATATTCCAGCACATTTTTTTTCTCTTTTTACCTATTTTGGGTTTCAAAATGTATAGTGAAAAAAGTGTATAGAAGAAAACGTGTATATCAAAATATCAAACAAAAATCAAAGAAATTCTTGTTATATCCCATATAGTTTGTGATTCAATTGGGAATTTATAAATCCTCCCTCTTTTATAGGAGAATGAAGACAAGTTTTGAAGCTTTATAAGAACCAAGAAACAAGAAAAGAATAAAGGAAGTGAAGCATTACAAAGATAGAAGGAACTTCTCCAACATGCCTCAACAAGTTGACCAATTGGCCGTGGCAAGTAAACATTCTCAAAAAGTTTGCTTTCTGTGTAATTGACCTCAGTAAGTTAACAAACTTACCATACTCTCTGTATGCTTTCTGTGTAACTAGCCACAAGAAGTTGACAAATTTGCTGTAGAACGTCAAGAATTTGAAGGAAAACGAGCATTTCCTCCACCGCGCAACGCACGGGGAGAATGTTATTAACAAAAAGACTTATATTTCAATCAAGTAAATTCACCATACTAACTTTGATTGAAGATATTCCATTCAATATTAATTATGAGAAAAAAATAGTTAATTGAATAAAAGGAAGAAAATAAAATATGACTCGCTCATTGTAAGAATGCATACGAATTTTTGGGCCGCTACACAAAAGCCTTCATCAAGGTATCAAATAAAGCTACACCTCTTCACTTCTTTTCTAAATGCTCAATACTCGATAAGCTTTCACCCACAACATGTGAAAGGAAATAAATATATAGTGGCTGTATACACACCATATAGGGTATGATCAAAACACATTTGACGAAGTTTGAGAATTAGAAAAAGCTTCGTTAACACTTGACATCAAAGACATTCACTATTACAACAAACAACACACCTCAAGAATCTTGTCATGTGAGACCAAGGATTTTAATAATTTTTTTATGTTTATTGAATCTCTCTCAAACCCATAACACTTTTTTTTTTAAAAAAAAATTAGATAATAGTTACACCAAATTCGTTATGAGCATTATATCAAGTTTTCCCATCACTCATAGCCATTCGACTTAGGTGGATTCTCTTCCTTATATGTTTTGGCTTTTCATTGTTCATGTAATTATCTAAAGATCTAACCTTCGACTTATATGTGTTAAGGGTTGTTTCCTTTTTTGATGTCGTGAGGTCCTCTGCTAAACATGATAAAAAGAGCAGATTTTACAGACAAATATAAATAACTGGTGTTGCTACTTAAGATATCTAACTATAATGAATGTTCTTGGATAAACTTAGGAAATGTATTAATAGTTACAATAAAAGTGGCCTGGATTTCTACCACGTTCAAAACGATTCTCTAGGTTGGAAACAACATTGCTTATATCTTGTAAATGAGTTCGTCTTAGTCATACACACATAAAAAATTTAAAAAATTGCCTTCATTGCTGCAAAGTGTATAAGATACTTTTAGAGGTCAACATCTTTTGTCTGCACTTTTCAACTATAGGCATAGTTTTTGCTCTTGTTAGTTTTGTCTGCATTATAATATCTTGCAGGTGAGAGGGACTGCTTCAAAAGTTTCTATGCGCTGATCCTGCAGCTAGAAGGAAAACGGTTTTCCTTGTGAGGCTGATGAGTTTGAAAAACATGATACTTAATAAAGGCAAAAGGTAAGTTTGTAAAAGGTTTTTTTTTTTTCTCGCTGCTCGTGATTCTAGGTAAATTGATGATCCTGGGATGTCAATATTTGTTAAAACATGATACTTAATAAATAAAGTGTGCATTTGTAGAAGAGAATGTATAGGCTTTAGGCCCATATAATGAAATATAACAAAATTAAACTAAATTAATTTTCGTTTAACTGTCAGTGGTAGTAATGGAATATAACAGCAAGAGATAGAAAAAAATGGAGTTCACTTAAAGCATTATAAGAGACGAAATATCCCATTTATTGGTGACATCTTTGTAATGGTGACATGATCATCTAAGAACATTTTTTAAAAAGAGAGAGATAGAGACCGGATGAAACTCTGTTATGTGCTAGTAAGATCATTAAAAAGGTAAGCTGCATTGCCAACCTTCCTGCATTCAACTTTGGGTCTTCATTTTGTTCTGTCTTGGTTTAGCCCCTTTTTGACTGTCAGAGAACATGATAACCTATGCATATATTATGCTAAACTCTGAATCTTGTTTCAAAAATCGTCTAGTCAATTTGAACTGTTCCAAAGCCAATAAGACTGCCTGAACTGGGAAACGTTTATAAGCTGCATTACAAATATGCAGGGATCGGTTTTCATTTATATGAAAGTCAGTAAGCTACCTAATAACCTACCCAAACAGTAAACGAAGCAATGAAGGTAGGCTGAAAAACTCTCAGTTTCCGTTTCAAGCATAAAGCTTATAACCACAATAAAGCAATAATAAAGTGTAATGAAAAGTATCTACTAACCTTAAAAGTTTTACTTTGAATAGTGTTTCAAAAATCAACTTGTCAATTTGAATGGTTCAAAGGCTAATAGACACACCTGTATTGGGTTATATTAATTTCATGTTTTTTCTTAATTTTCAACCAATTAAAATCTTTAATTTTGAGTATGATATAATAAATCAACTCAGATCCCTATAAATCCATTGCTCACAATTAAAGAAAAACTTGAGGAAATGCATGTAATAACTAATAACTTCCATGAATATAGTACAATACACTCACAAAGACATACAAAAAATGGAAAAACCACAAACAAAGGATTAAATAACACTATTACAGATGAACAAACTTAAACACATGCATCTATGCAGGGCTGTTACAAAGAAATACAGCAAACGGAATCACAAAGCCATGGCAGATCTAATAGAAGCATCCTAATCTATCAGAGTTGTATGAAGCATCCCTCCTAGCACATTGTCTGTCATTTCCTCCAGCTGGGGGCAGGGAGGCTTAAAGAACAATCTTGTCCCCATAGCACACACACCAGGCAAAGAACACTTGAAAACCTTATTACCCATGCATGTCTTAAAACATCACTTGCAGAAGTCCATGAAAAAAATCAAAGACGGTGGAAGATAACTTTAACAGGGGTCACTATGAATACCTTGATGTGACCCCTCATTGTCTTGAAGCTCTAAAATGACTTCTTGCAGATGATTCTGTCAACTTTCACCACGATTATGCCCTCACAAACCCCTGGAGTCACTTCACGAAGCCATGTTTTGTGCTGAGAAAACAGAGGAATAGGTGCTTTGGATGAAGAAGAAACTTGGGATGTCAAATGGAAGAAAAAGGGAGGACGACAAAATGATATTGATTATAGCTGGATAGTAAAAACAAATCAGAGAATGTAATGTGAAAAATTCAACATAGGAAAAAAAACATACGCACGCGTATTCCATGACAGTTCATCCTCAGTCTCTTCTTCTTCAGTCAATTCATGAACAGTAAACAACCTCCTGGTCAGATGGAACATTGCAAAAAAAAAAAAAAGTTAAAACCCTCATTTATGAACCCATTGACCCATTCAAAACCATCCGTAAGTAATCATATATATATATAGCAGTGGAAGAAGAAGAAGAAGAATAAGGGTCTTAACCTGCAGTCGCTGAAAAGCCCAAGCCAGTCCCCCTCTGAAATCTATAAAGGCGCCTTCCCTCCATCGTACCCTCTTCTCTAAAATCCTGAAGTTGAAAGCAGCAAGTCTGGAGACCAATGGCGGCGGCGGCACATCACCATCACATCCTGTTCTCTGCCTCCTCACTTCTAGGGCAAACATGTCGAGTGAAAAGGAAGAACTGATCCTTCATGAACCCTAGATCTTCATCCAGCCATATCAGTTGACTCTTTCTTATTGCCCAGAAAAAAAAAGCCCCAGAACCATACAACGAACAGCCCCAGACTGTGAATAGTGTTAAATATGATTAGTTTTGATGATGTCAAATATAAATGTGAAATATTAAGAGCAAAAGTTTGCATAATATATCAATCTTCTATATTGACTAACTACTATATTTAATGTTGCATAACTTGTAGATTAGCTAAGCAAAGAAAGAAGATTGAAAATTGAAGGTAGTCAAGAAAACAAAAGAAGATATCTTGACTGAGTTATGGAGGATTATTATCAAGAGGAAAATCAAGAAGAAAGATATGGAAGAAAGAAGAACTTGTAAGATCTTATGAGAATATTAAGATTCAAGTTATTAGAAGTAATTTTGGAGATTTCAGAAATTAGAGGCACTGTTTGGCACTGTAGCAATTGGCACTGTTTGGCGCTGTAGCGGCGGTACTGTAGCAATCACTCGAGTGAGGCACCGTAGCACTCGAGTGTGGCATTGTAGCATGCGGGTGCTGTAGCATTATAGCACTCGAAGTGCAAAGAGGAAGTGCAGATTCACTATAGCAAGTGCAGCACTGTAGCACTCGAGTGAAGCAAGAACACACTCAAGTGTTGGAGCACTCTGCTCCACTCTGTTTTACATTCAGCTTGATAGAGATCCGGTATTTTGGCTATATCTCTCAAACCACACGTCGGAATGACCCGAAAATGGTGGCATATGAAAGACGACTCACAACAGAAAAAATGTACACCAAGATCATATTTAAAGAAGCTTAGATGAAGGAGATATGATCCGTGAAAGTTGACAGTGAAATCACTGTCACTTTTCAAGACAGGTTCGGTATTTTGAGTATAACTCAAAAACGACACATTGGATTGAGACAAAACTAGTGTCATATGAAACTAGACTCAAAGAGCTTTCCATGGATAGGTAATTTGCCTAATTTGAACTTATATTCTAGGAGCTATGCCTTCTGGAATTTGATACTTGTGCAATCTAGTGTGATAGACACTCTTTCGATCATAACTTGCAGAATACAAGGAGTTTGGAGCTGATTCTTTTTGCATTGGAATGCATATAACAAGAGCTTTCTTATGATACATCATTTTTCATATTTAGAATCAAATAAATAAATTGAGTCTGACGTGGCCCCACATCACCCGCGAGTCCAAAAACGCACTCTTGAAAAATGTCTTGCGAGTGTTGTCCAGAAGCGGCTAAAGTGTGGAGAAATTTAGCGACACTCGAGCATTGAACAACACACTCGAGTGAGGATCAGAATTGCACTCGAGTCATGCAAGTATTGACATGAAAGTGTTAACCCGAGAAGAAATATGACTAAAGAAATGTGAAGTGCACTCAAGCATGACTGGTAACACTCGAGTGAGGAGAAGGATTGCACTTGAGTCCTACGAGTAAAGAGCAGCAAGTGTTTTCCCGAGAGGAAATCAGAACGTGAAAATATGAAATGCACTCGAGTGAGCCATACTGAACTAGAGTGAAGTCCTAATAGAACCAAAACGCAGAAAGTTCAAACTCTCATAGCCATCAATCCAAATGTGGTTAAATGTTATACATTCATTATGTTTTCACTTGTTATTGTTCATAAACATTAACTAACATATATTTCAAGTGTAAAACAGGAGATTAAACATTTGAATTGCATATTCAAGAACGGAGGTTATTTATGGCAAATATTGTCACTCAACGTGATGAGTCCCAAAAGCCAGAAATTCAGCTTTTGACCAATAATCCAATATACCCATGACTAACACTTCATCATATTACTGATTAAGCATTTTGTAGTGTGAAATAGGAAATTTAACGTTGAGATTACATATTCAAATGAAAGAGTCAATTATAGCGGGTGGCATCATTACACACCGAATATCGATTACCTACCACGACAAAAGATTGACCCACCATAAACAAATGTCTAAAACACCAACGCTCTACAACGTGACGTGCAACTCATAATGAAACATCCTGCTCTTCAATGGGACGATCCAATCTGCAACGGATATTTCATAGTGGGTAGATATTCAAATGCACTCAACGGGCCAAATGAAGTAATGGGACTCCAACGGATGAATGCTCACAATGGTCATCATCTTCATCAACTATAAATAGGAGAGCATTCAAAGTCAATAAACAACTGAGACAGCGAGAAACTACAAGAAAATTGATGGAAACATGAATCCTCTGCTTCTACCGAAACACTCTGTTATGCAGTTTCTATATTACTTATCATTGAGAGAGTGATTATTTGTATTGTACTTCAGTGAGCATTATATCCACTTTGTGAGAGAGTCTGTAAACACTTTCATCTGTATTTCTGAATTGATCTCAAGGTAGAGGGACCTTGAGAGGGTTGAAGCTGTAAAGAGAATTGCCAGTAAGACATTCTGCTCGTAAGACTTACAAGGTGCAAGCAGTAGAGAACGTTGCTGCTCATAAGACTTACAGGGGTGTAAGCAGGAGAGAACGTTGCTGCTCGTAAGACTTGCACAAGTAAGCAGGAGAGGAAGATCTTCGGGATTACTCTGCTCGTAAGACTTGTCATAAGGGGAGTATTTCAGTAAGAGATTTGTAAAAGGTTTCACAAGTACCCAGCTAAACTTGTGGGATTGTAAAGGCTTTTCTTGTGCCCGGATTAAACAAGAAGATAGTGGATTTGAAAATCTCAGGAGGAGCCTGGGGACTGGACGTACGCCATCACAAATTGGACCGAACCAATATAAATTACAATTTGCATATTTTCTTCCCTAAGCTCTTATATTTCCAGCATATATTATTTAATATAACTGTTGATTTATGATTCATTACCTTCATACTTATTGCTTTTATTAAGATGCGAAAAGATTTTCAAAGTTATTAAGTTTTTATCTTACACCCAATTCACCCCCATCTTGGGTGTCAGCCGGTTCTAACAAATAGTAGCAATACGAATCGGTAGAATGTTTTAAATACAGAGGAGGAATGGTTTGATCAACAGTTTGTTTAGTGGGGTGGATAAAAGGCCTGTCTTGAGATATTTGAATTTCAAACGAAGCCACAAAGGGCGCGTTTGTTTCGAAGAGCAAGATCTCGAGGCATTGGCCAAAAGAGATGAGAATGAATATGAGCCGTAGAAACCTTGTCTACAGTAACTTTGGTGGAATAATATTCTTATTTATATTGATTGGCTTTCTATGTAACTGGCTACAGTAAGTTGACAGACTTACCGTAGCAAGTCCTAAAAAAGTGCAGCTACGTGTTTTGATGTCAGAAAATTTTTTTGGCTTAACTTTATGAAATTAACTGAGCCCATTGCTTGATTAATTTGTTAAACAAATCTTTATGGGACGATATTTGACTTATCGATCTGTTACTTGACGCGACCCATGCACTTGCGATTGCGAATAAGTGTTTGGCGCCGTTGCCGGGGATTGGTTTAACAAATCCTTTGGTCAACCTTAGGCTTGTGTTAGTAAATTTTTCTTTCCCTATTTTCTTTGTTAATTTTTGCTTTAGTTTGATACTTGCTTGCTTGTTTCTCTTGTAGGTATCATCTTGGTATATGCAACACTTGCATTTAAACAGATTGGTAGTGGTACTTGACGGATCACCTCTCATTGACAAAGAGACTGACTCTACATATGAAACTATAGTGGATGATGAATATGATAGGGTTATCGTCAATGACTTTACTAGCCGAAATATGAGGGGCACTCAATGTTGCATTCGGATGCTGGAAATACAAGCACATACTTTTGAGATCAAGCCAGCCATGATCACAATGCTACAAATGCATGGGATGTTCCATGATCTCTACAATAAAGATGCCAATAAACACTTGATGTACTTCTTGGAAGTGTATGACTCTTTTGAACCAAAATGGAGTTTCCCAAGATGTTTTGCGGCTATAGTTATTCCCTTTCTCTCTCTATAAGGGAAGGCTAGGGATGGGTTCAACAATCTTACGGAAGGATCTATTAATTCTTGAGATGATCTTGAGGCTAAGTTTAAAGCTCAATTCTTTTCTAATGACAAATCTGTAGAAATTATGGATGAATTTCTAAGCTTTAGACAACATCCTGATAAGCATCTTTATACCGCTTGGGAGAGATATAATTTGTTGATGAAGCAATGCCCTAATCATGGGGTGGACAAATGGGTAGTAGCTTAAATCTTCTATACTCGCCTTAATCCTCAATCTAAGGCAATGGTTTATTCTATGACCAATGGAGGTTACCAGAATGTTTCTGTTAATGAGGTGATTAGGCTCTTGGATCAACTATTTTCAAATAACACTCAAGGCAATGATAGGAGGACTACCCAAGCCATACCTACTATAAAAGAAGACTCTTCCTCACAAATTGCAACTATCTTATCTACTTTGAATAAGCATTTTGATGTGTTAGAATCTTAAATGCAAAAGAGTACTTCTCTAGGTGTGCATTTTGTTCATGCCACCCTAATTGTATGTGATCGTTGCAATGATGTCCACATGCCTTACCATTGTCCTCTTTACATGGCTTCTGAATTTGTTAACTACATGGGCAAGTTCCACCCCCTCAAGGCAACCCTTATTCACAAACTTAAATCATGCTTGGAGAGCTCATCCTAATTTTTCTTGGAGTCAAGGTAACACCTTGATCCACCACATGAGTCTACTTCTGGCACTAAGCCTATTTCTCTACTGGGATTTCAAATGCAATCAAGGAAAATTCTTATTAAGGAAGATGAATCTAAAACAGACAAGATGCTAGCCCAAATATTGACTAATCTATAATCTTCAAGGGCTGAAAATAAGGCTACTTTCTCTCTCCATGCAACCACTATCAAAAATCTTGAAGTGCAAATAGGGCAACTAGCATCACAAGTGAATGTTATGTCAAGAAGTAGTCTTCCTAGTGATACCATTCCCAATCCAAAATAGAATGGAAAAGAGGAATGCCATGTCATTTACTTGGGAAGTGGCAAAGTGTTACTGGATATACCTAGCTCAAGCAAACTAAGCCAAAAAAAAAAAGATCATGTGGTTGTTGACACTGATGAGGAGGAGGTTGATGAAGAGATTGTAGTTAAATCCAAAGGTAACAAGAGGTAAAAGCAAGTTGAGGTGAGCTTAAATGATGTAGTTAATAGTAAATAGTTAAATCAAGAGATGAAAGATGAGAAGAAGAGGAAAACACCCACATCTAATGTTGTGATACCTCCACTTTCATTCCCTCAGAGATTCAAGAAGAAGGAAGAGGATACTCAGTTTAAGAAGTTTATGGATATGTTCAAACAACTTCATATTAACATTCCTTTTGCTGAAGCATTTAAGAGCATACCCAAATATGTTGAGTTCCTCAATAACGTCTTATCTAAGAAAAGATTTAGTGAGTATGAGACTGTAGCCTTGACTGAAGAATGTAGTGCAGTTATCCAAAGGAAGTTGCCACCTATGCTCAAAGAGTTGGGAAGTTTCTACATACTTTGTAATATTGGCACTAATTTTAATGGTAAAGCTCTTTGTGACTTAGGTGCAAGTGTGGATTTGATGCCCCTTGCTGTTTTCAACCAATCACGGTTAGGAGAGCCAAAACTACTACTGTTGCACTTCTCTTTGCGGATCAGAGTACTTATCAACCTAGTGGGATTATTGAAGATGTTTTGGTCAAAGTGGATAAATTCATCTTTCCGATAAATTTCATTGTCATAGATTGTGAAGTTGATTGGAATATACTCCTAATCTTTGGGAAACCATTTTTAACAACTGCTAGAACCTTGATCGATGTTGAAAATGGTGAAATTACTTTGCAAGTTGAAGATGAGCATGTTACTTTCAATATGAACAAGCTAATGAAGTCTTCCAATGAACCTAAACAATGCTTCTTAGTTGACTTGATTGAGAAAGTGAAGCAAAAGGAATTCAATAAGCTAATTCATAATGAGTTTGTTGAAACCTTGTCATTAGAAGTTCAAATAGAGGGTTAAGAGGTGGAAGAAGACATGGGTGTCTTGAGGGCAACACCAACTAATCCTAAGAGTTGGGTAACATTGGAATTGTTAAATTTGTCTTCCCTTTAATAAACCATCTTTGAATTCATCTATTAAAGAGGCATGGTCTCCTGATTTTTTTTAACCAAAATGGTCTCTTGATTTGAAGAAGCTGCCTTCTAACTTTCAACATGACTATTTAGGAGCCAACAATCTACCATTGGGTATATCCTCACAATTAACCATTTAACAAAAAGAACAATTTTTAGAAACACTAAAAGCATGTAAAACAGCTATTGAATGGGCTACTGAGGTTCTAAAGATACAAATATATACCTCTAGTGAAGTTGGGTTGAGAAATGAAGATGGTAAGGGATCTAAAGCTAGTAGTTATGGATTAAAGCACAACTGTGATGGAGAGGTGAACTATCAACTTTTTACCTTATTTGTAGTTGTTATAACTTGAGGAGATGAAGAGTCAGGTTAAAGACTATAAACTAAGCACTTCTTGGGAGGCAACCCAAGTTTTAAACTCAAACTTTTCATTTTTTTTTTGTGTAGATTTATGTTTGATCTTTTTATTTTGTAGGAAAGAAAGGTACCTCATCTTGAAACTTGACTTTTGAAACTTGGAGGAATGTCAATGAGGCTTGAGGAATTTATGAGTTATAAGGGAAATTTATTTCAGGGAAGTTCACTTGATTCTAAGCTCATAGATATATGATTCTGGAATGGATTTATGATGACTAGTCAATTTTGAGAGTACTTTGGCTATTGTGATTATTTGGTTGATTTTCTTTGTGAAATTCACTTGTGACCATTATTTTAGTGCTTAAATTGATAAGTTGTGATCTTGGATGGTTCAAAGTGCTTAATTCAGTATGATTTGGTTGATAATTATTGTTATGGACCTTATTTGGTGGTTCTTGAGGTATTTGGGAATGTTTTTTTTTGTATACAGAGTTTCTGTTTTGTTTTGTTTTTGACAGTTAAAATTGCTTCAGCAAGTTCAGCAACTTGACGTGACAAGTGATACGTTCATTCTACTCATCCCTTGTCATTTTAGATTTCTGGGTAGAGTAGAGGCTAGATTTGATTCTGGATTATTTGTGTTTGGTAAGTCAGAGGAGGTTGGGGCTTGAGAACTAACTAAGTTTAGGAATACCAGGCTTGAGGTTTGCACTTGGTATGTGATTTGAGGTTCAGTCAAGGGAAATTGTTTATGCTTATTTGTTAAAACAAATAAAAAAAACAACGAGGTGGTCCAAGAATTGCTGACTCATTTTGCCTCATGTTCCATATTGTTCCTAGCGTAATTAATGGATTGATTAATCATTTTCACATGGTCTTAAATGATGATGTTTTGAATATAAATTAGACAAATTAGTTAGGAAAGAAATGATAAATATGATAGACAAAATTTAAAATAAAAAAAACCCTACATTTATAACCAACATTTACTCCCAAACTATATCATACATTTAGGATCATAGAAGTATTAAAATTGCAGAGAGACGATTATGAATTTCTTTTCATGTGACATGTATTTTTTTTTTTTGGAAAAAACTTGTTGAAGAAAAAAATTTACCACTAAATTTTAGAGTAACACTAGTGATTTTCTTTTGTACGACTTATTTATTAATTTTAAATTTATTAATTAATTAAAACACATCACAGTCGAAGTTTTCAAATTAAAATTATTCTGTGACTAGTAATCACCTAATCTTTTTTCATAATGCCTAAAATATGACAGACACTTCTTAAACAGAACCAAACAAAAGCCAAGAAAAGAAATAAATACAAATGGATGAACACCAAAATCTTTTTTCTATCACAACATGATTACACTTGTACACCTTGTAATATCCTGAATTTTGAGATTAGAGGCTTGGAAATAAGCCTAAATTAAATGGACTGTTAAGCCCTGGTTTAGCAGATGTCCCAAATATATTCCCTAACGTTTTTATATCTTTGAGGTATTAAAGGGAATAAAATAGTGAATTAAAGATTATAGAAAATTTGTATACAAAAATAGAATTTGTTGAGGTTACAAGTGCTTGCCATTTCATTGCTTCCAGTGAGACAGTGTTGTTGTGCAATGCCGTTTATTGATCAAATGATGTTCAAAAATTATAAAATTTTACAAGGTGAAAGTAGACATTCTAAGATTTAAGTTGATAGGTCATATGAATCATTTAAAGCTATATACAAAGAGTTATGAATTTTTGAAGTTTACCCAGTGAAATTGATTATTTTCTAGAACAGTATAAAAAGATTAAAATTCTGAGAATTTTGTGCTTCCAACTAGCAAAATTCTATATTTTTCCTTGAAACTAGACTCAATAAGGGTTCTATAGCCTTTGAAATCACTCCGATAGGATGTCTACAAAATTAGTTATGATTTTTCAAAGTTTGGACAGACATTATGCTAAAAAATTCAAAAATGGGAATTATGACATAAGCAAGCAATTGGATGACATCAGCATGATATTATAAAACAACAATTCATTGTTCTTCTTCAACCATTCCTGACGCTACTTTCATGTGATTTAAGGTTTGTGAAGCTCAAACTTTGGTGTTATAAGGCTAGGGTTTTCAGCCACTTTGAGAAAAGCCAGAAGGAAGCGAAAGGTAACCTTCAAACCTTCATATATTGCTTATTCTAACTGCTGTGGACAATTTAATTAGTGAAATTTTGCCGGATTGTCTTTGATTTGAAATTTTGGAATTGACATTGCCTAGGGGTTATGCTGCCAAAATTGGGTCTAAATGGTAGTTGTAACCTAATTAAATAGTCAATAAAGTAGTTAGGATCAGAAAGAAACATGTCTACGAAGTCGAAATCGAAAAACCCTGATTTTTCCCGGAGGATACCCATATTTTGGCCAGGCTGAGATCTAGGGGTTAGAGTTAGATTTTCAATTATTTGTTGGTTCCATTGACTTCAAGAGGAAAAATTAGGTAGGGTTATAGTTGGTCACTTTTTGGGAAAAGCTCGAAAAAATATACTTACGAAAATGCCCTTGAAACTTTTAAAGCGAGGCTGTCAAAGGCAATTTGTCTTTTTGTAGTGAATTTGATAATTCTGAGTCCGGAAATGGATTCCTTGGGCCAAAAAATGTTAGAATAGCCTATGTCAAATTTTTGGAAAAAGTGCAGTCAGGTCGAGGTTCCGGAGGTATTTTGGTAAATTTTCACCATAGGCTAATATAACCACAATAAATACTATGGAAGTGTCTAAAATAGTACATGGATAGGTTATAACTTAATTCTTGTCCATTTGATATTTTAGGACAAAGTTGGACGCTTGTGGTTGGCACGTCTCACGAAGTGGACCATTCGAGATTAGAAAAGGGTTCAAGTAAGGGGTTACTATCTCTCATATACTATGTGACTATTTGTATGATGTGTGCTACTGTATTTTGTGATTTGACCACGTGCGGGAGGCACATTACCTAGTTATGGTTCGATGCCCAGCCAAGGTACACTAGTATTGCCTAGCGGTAGTTGGTGACTCGACTAGGTACACGAAGGGGTTTCAATTGGATGGTTGGCCCTAAACTTTGTGTACAGACACAGATTGATGTGAATTTTCATTTTACTTGATATGGTGTATTGCATATTTAATTCTTGCATTTTATAGGTTGATATTTCTAGTGATATTCCTTTAAATCTCACCCCTTTTTATAAATATAAATATCTCAGCGGGTGCCAGCAACTCAAAAAGCAAGGATGTAGATACGGGGAACTATGGACACATTTCCCGAGACGAAGTTCATGGTTTATGTAGTCTTTAATTTTGAATATTTTGGATGAAATGTATATCTTACCAAACCCTACGGGGAATTCCTCAATATAATTAGTACTATATATCAATATTTTAATGCTATACCTGTGTGCCCACAGAATTACGTGCAAACACTCTAAAAATATGAAAAATAAGATAAGGGTATGACACAACTAATGCTCCACTAGTGAAAATCACAAAGATTTGGGTTTCGATTATAAGATTTTTTGGGTCTTTCACGACATGATAACTAGTGAAGACAAATATTGAATTTTCCAAAATCCACACCAATTATCTCATCTATATATCAATAAATTTTGTTATATGGGTCCGTGTATATATAGTACAGGAGCTTGAACAATTAAGTTGTTATATTTTGCTTTTTGTGATATTTGTTGTTTTATTAGTAGTTGATTCATAAACTTGGCTATCTAAACGAAATGAAGATAAGTTTTATCAATTAGATTGCTTACATTTTTAAAACTTTATTATTAAAAAATGAAACCAAAACTTACAAAAGAACAATGGACACATAAGCAAGGATTCAAAACCAGGAGTCCAAATTGGTAGACACAGTACACACAGACACAGAAACACCCAAGAACATCTTTTGACAAATAATGGGTTGAACCACCAAGCCATTTCTCAAAAACATTAACAATATGTAAATGCTATAGTATATGACTTTGAGCTAGGTGATATCAAATTTGTTTAAGTTATTTTAATATAATGACAAACATGATATATACACATCTAGTATTTCAAAAGTTGAATTTATTGATTGATTGAATAGAACACTCATAAATTGTTTTTCCTACTAATTAATAACTATGCCAATCTGGTCCTTTTTATCAGTCCAGTTTGGAAAAAAAATTTGGCCCTTATTACAAGTTCACCTAGAGAGTAATTAATGACAATGTTATAATTTTACCTCTATTAAATGTAGAAAGAGAAAAAAGAGGTGAATCACAATGTATAAAATATTTTTATACCCATTCATAAGTGATGGTAAAATTGAGAAAATTTATCATATTTAATGAGTTAATTAATTTTCATTGGTATATGAGAATTAGATAATCTAAATTTATAAAAAGGATAGAGTGATATAAGATAATGAAAAATTGGACATGTATACACACACACTTTTTCTTGCCGAGGAGGACGTGTAGTACACTATTTTTCTTAGGTTAGGAGGTAGGGACTCCTTACCATTGAAGCATTGCCATGCATTCTCAGGAATCAAAGGTAACGGGATCCCAAAGTGAATAATATTCAGAACAAGGTACCAAGATGTTTAGGATCGAGTAATCGAAAGACGCCTTATAAAGCTATGAATATCTGGATACCTCTCCCCTCTTAACACGCTTTTAAACTGTGATGGGTAATATGGGCCCAAAGCGGATGTAAGGAGTTAGAATGTTATAAATGGTATCAAAGCTGAACGCGAGATGTTACAAATGGTATCGGCTCGAAGTGTTACAAATAGTGTCAGAGCCATGTTAATTTGCTAGCGATAACGAAATATGCTTTATAAGGATTTGGGATTAACAATATCATTTGATGTTTTAGTTTCATTTATGTAAAGAAGTGATTTATTAACATATATCTCACATGTTTCTAAAGAAGTGAATTAGCATAAGCAGTCTAAAGAAGTGAATTAGCATAAGCAGGTCCCAACACTTGGCTTTGCACTCGTCAAGTGCCACACTTGTATTGACCCAACACTAGTACAAAAAAGGTGTTTTAGACCGGGCCATTTAGACCGGTTGTAGTGGATTAGGTCTAAAAGAAATGCGCGGTAGCATTTTTGTAATTATAAACAACTTAGGAGACCAGTTATTATAATAACCGGTCTAAAAAAGATTATTTAGATCGGTTCTATACTAACCGGTCTAAAAAAATTAAGGATTTTATTTTTTAGACCGGTTACTGATAGAACCTATCTAAAAGATATGGTTTTAAGACCGGTTCGGATAACAACCGGTCTTAAAGTCCACTTTTAAGACCGATTGTTAGGAGAACCGGTCTTAAAATCCTTTATTTTAGACCGGTTATCTAATTAACCGGTCTAAAAAGTTTTCCCTAATATGATTTTTGAGCCGCGCCTCCTCCCACTTCTCCCAATCTGAAATCCCTCCTAATCTTTTCTCTCCTTAGCCATCTACTCCCCATCCGTCGTCGCTGTTGGTCGCTGTCATATATTCTGAATCGAGTCCATCGTCGCTCTTCGGTCACCTTCATACACTGCTTCAGCTACTCGTGGTTGTCATCGTTGGTGCTGTCGTCCGTCATTTGTTGGTCGCTGTCATTCACATCTTCATCCTCTTTTTTGAGGTATGCTTCATCGTCCTCTACAATTACTATATAGAAGTTGTTACCTCCAGATTTGATCATCGGCCTAAGCTAGCAAGGGGCTCAACTAAACAGTAGCTTAATATAAATTTTATGGTATGTTTGGTTTTTGGTATCCTTTAGCCCCCTGTCTGATAGTTTATTGTGTCCATATGTTCATTCCTTGATCGTTGTTGCGCGAGCTATAGTGCTATTTCATGAACTGCATTGTTGCTCTCTGATCCACTTCTAGTTTATGTTGCTAGTAGCTCTTTTCAATATCCTATGAGATAGCCATGTCTATTATAAAGATATATTTGTATGGCTTTTGTTCTTGCCTTTTACCAATGTTACAAGTTCCTAGGATGATTTTCTCCTATCTTGACATCATCTTCCAAACTCTCAATATGATGGCTCTACAGTTCCTGTGTTTCATCTTTTCTTTGAGTTTGCTGTTTTAGTTTTTATTATTGTTATGTATTGGTGTGGTGTGGTGTACCTCAATTAGTTTGGGTCTCGTGTTATGTTTTGGATCATGTTTATTTTCGTTTCCTGTTTACTTTTCTGTTTGGGTCAAGTTTTTATTGTAGCATAACTAGTTAGTAACTTAGTCAAGAAGATTAGAAGCTAGGATACCCGAAGATTTGAAAACCATCACACTTAATATTAATGTTGAAAATTCGAAGACCATCAAACTTAATGCTAAAGATTTGAATATCATCAAACTCAAGGTTGATTTATTGTCATTATCACCATGATAATTTATTTTAATTTTGATTTTGAATCTTTAATCATTGTAATTGCATTCCAGAACCTTCTCCTATTAAATTCTAGGGTTAGAGTTGAGGCTATAAATAGCTCTGAACACATCTCATTTTTAATACCTTTAAATGATTGAATAAAAAATTTTCTTGCTTTCTCTCTCTAAATCTCTCTCTCTCTCTCTTCTCCCTTTTCCCGTTTCCCGTTCTGCATCAATTTCCATTTGGTTTGCCATTTTCAACTTCCAAACATTGAATATTGAGTCAACAAAATTGAGATGATGAGCATTGAAAATTTAATTTTTATATTGAAACATTCTTTTAGGAAAAGCTCACTATTAACAAGTGCTTAGTTTCTATAATTATATCCATCAACATTAGCGGTTAAGTCATAAGGCACGATTCTTCAATATGATTTGTTACATTAATCTAATTATTTGCTTGCAAGTGCTGGATCTAGCGGGACCATTTATAGTTGTTTTATTAACAAACTTGTTTTATGTTTTTGTGTACTACTTTTGGACCCATTATGATGAATAAAATATAGGAACATAAATAATTGGGAAGGATAGGAATATATCATATAGGTAATGATCCGGGTGTTATATTATTCATTATTGCTTTTTTATGAGCATATATAATGGGGGGATACGTACAAGGGCAATGCGACATGAATTTTGCACTAAAGACCGTGCTTGGGTAAGTTTGAGGTGATATGAACCCAAGTACCCAACAATATCTCTCTCTAACATCACTGAGATGAGTACATATATAGATAGACAAATACATGCACTCCATTTCATCCGTTGCATTTTGCATTGTTCTCTGTTGCTTCAAGATTCATTACTGCTGTCATTTGGTCCTCCTTACTGTCTAATTGCACTGTTGCTGTTATTTAGTGCTAAACTAAGGTTGGTCATTACCTTTGGCTAAATTCTTGACAAATTTGCTTGCACTCTTCTTGTGACTTAGGGACTGAAACTACAAGTGCATTTGGGCTGAAATTGAGCCAATGGAGTTTACATTAAATGCTGCCATATTTTCCATACTGTAATTAAAGTGCTGCAAATGAATCATCAATGTATGACTGTACTGGCTTGTATGAACATTTGTTGCTGCTATAGACTGCTGCTTTTGAATTTTGAAATTGAAATCAGTGATTGTTCTGTACTTCTGTTAAAATTGGAGCATTCACTGCGTGTATATATAAAAGGGACGTTTTTAAAAAAAATTGAAGCTTTAAGACCTGTTGTAGTCACAACCGGTCTTAAAAGTACTTTAAGACTGGTTGTGCCCACAACCGGTCTTAAAAATCCACATTTAAGACCGGTTGTGACACATAACCGGTCTTAAATGTCTGACCTTTAAACCTGTTGTGCCCACAACCGGTCTTAAATGTCTGACCTTTAAGACCTCTTGCGGGCAGAACAGGTCTTAAAGGTGACCTTTAAAACCGGTCTTAAGAACAACCGGTCTTAAAAGTATGACTTTTAAGACCGGTTATAACAACCGGTCTTAAAAATAATAGACATTTTAGACCGGCTGTATCAAGACCTAATACAGAACCAGTCTAAAAAGTCATTTTTAATCGGTCTAAAAAATCATTTTTCTACTAGTGCAAGAATATGTAGTATCTATAGTAATTTAAGTTTATTAAATTTAACAAAGTTGTCTTTGTTTTTCACCTTACAACTCCAAGGTTCACCTCCAACGCAACACCTTTCCAGGCATAAATGTCTCAATTCTTGGGTGATTTTGGCTCAAATATTCCTCTCAAACATTTATAAGATAAATAAAGGGACACTACTACATGATATAAATTTTACTACCCCAAAGGAAGTCCGTTTTTTAAAAAGGGAAGTAAAAACAAAGGCGGTGATATTTTTGTAATTCTGGGTAGGAACTGGGTAACTTTAGGCGTCCCAATTTGAATTTGGGACGCCTAAAGGCACTCTTTAGGTTTCTCAAACTTAAACTGGGATGCCCAAATTAAAGTGTACTTTTAGGTGTCCCAAAAAAAAAATGGACACCAAAAGCAAGGCTTTTGGCATCCCTATTTTTTTGGCCTAAGGTTATCTAAAATCACATTTTAGAACTTTAGGCGTCCCATTTTAAATTTGGGATGGCTAAAGTAAAAAAAAAAAAAAAAAATAGATGTCCAAAATTCAAAATGGGCTTTGGGCGTCCCTATCCCAATTGAGACACCTAAAGGTACCCAATGCATGTCAGTCAAATTGACATTACTCCCTCCTGAGTCATACCTACCCCCACAAGCTAGTTTTTTCTATTCAGAACTCTAATTCTCTCTTGAAGCTCCTCCTTCCACTGTCACTCTCTTAAAGCTCCTACTTCCACCATCACTCTCTCACTCCCTCTCACTACTGTCACTCTCTCTTGAAACTCCTCCTTCCACCATCACTCTATTGAAGCTCAATATGACAGCCTTTCACCTCACTCCCTCTCACTACCATCACTCTCTCTTGAAGGTTGTCCTCCTCTCTCTCCACCACCATCCTCCGCCGTCCTCCTCTCTCCCTCTCCACTGTTGAAGCGCGTCGCCATCATCCCTCCTCTCTCTTTGACGCCGTTGGTTCCTCCTCCCTCCCTCTCTAACCATTGGCATCCCTCCTCCCTCTCCCACTGTTGCCAAAAGGTATGGTTAATTATTTTTGTTTTTTATGGACGAAGTTCTGATTTTGGTCCAACACAGCGAAGTTTCACTGTTATATGGGGATATGTAGATAGAATATTGGGGCAGCCATCGTTGATTTGAGAATCCTCCAGAGGAAAATACCCCTGGTCAGGCATTTTTCATCGTTTCAGGAGTACCCTAACCCATGCAGATTCTAGATCTGCTTCAAAAAAAAGGACATGGATTTGGTGATGTAGTTTAGCATCCTGCTCTTAAGAATTGAGCAACTGTCATCTGCAACTGCAAATACAAAAGCATATTAGGCACCATTTAGAAACCTGCTTTTTTACTGACCTCCAGTAACAGGGAAAACAATGGCTGCTAGAGAGTTGGCTCGTAAATCTGTATGTTATTGTACTTCTCTTGTCATTTTATTTTTCAGTTATTTGACGCTTTTCACTTTGATAATATAATAGATGGGTTGCGCAAACGGTATGGAACATAATACTTGACAGGTTTGGTTAAATTTTATGGTTTATATTGTAATAATAATTGGAAATATTAATTGCTGCTATTATAGATTATATTTCTTATTTTTCAAATTTATATATTCTATTTGTCAATAATGTACACGCTCTGCTGGGGTACCCAAGTCATTCAAAGTTACCTTACATTTTGAATCAGTTAAGAAATCTAAAAAGGGTTTGTTACTTTTCATTGATGAAGCTGATGCATTTCTGTGCCAGTGGAGCAATGTTTTTAACTCATTCATGTTGAATTTGATTCTGTTAATTTTTTTCTGAGTTGCTATTCTCCTACAGTCCAATCTGTTTTATCAGTGTCAATTGTGAACACATTTTTTTCGGCCAGATATCCTTTAAATTTATTTCCATCAAAGGTCCTGTTCTGCTTGCTTGAATCTTCCTCATAACCAACGAAACCATCAAACTTATTTTCGCAGGTATTGCCCATTGTGCCTAAACAGTAACTGGTTTGGTACGTAGAGCTATGCTTCCATTTCCCACTGTTTGTCTATTGAAAACCATAACTTGGTATCCGTTGGGATCTTCATTCTTTATAGTATTTGCACTCGGTGATACGTTGTGACATCATAAGGAATGCCTCCTTCAAATGTAATTCATTATATATGAGCTAGGAAGAAATCTATTGCATGCAAAGGAATCAAGAAACTTTGAATTAAATTTGGTTAACGACCTAATTTCCCAGCATATATTTTGTCATTATTGTCTGGACTACATTGATGCTACATGATGAAAAGCGAAAGATTTGAGTCTAAATTGGTGCAAGTCATGTTGCTGATTGCATTGGATGAACTTTGCAGGCAGGACAAGACTTATATACGAGTGAAGCTCAGAAAAGTGCATTGGTTGAACTTTGCAGGCAGAACAAGACTTGTACGAGTGAAGCTCAGAGAAGTGCATTGAATGTGCTACTCTTTCACACGGGTGACCAGTCCTTGCTCTTGCCACAAACCGTCCTGGTGATCTTGATTCAGCTGTGGCAGAACATATCGATGAGGTTCTTGAATTCCCCTCGCCTGGGGAAGATGAGGGCTTTGAACTCTTAAACCAGGCTGGATTAGAAAAATCTGGGCTGAAAACTTTGTTTAAAAGGAAACAACAACAGATAGAGATCAAGGGATTGACCGATGACATCATAAGAGAAGCAGAAGTGAAAACCGAAGGATTTTCCGGAAGGGAAACAGCGAAAGTGATGGCAAGTGTCCAAGCCGCAGTATACAGTAGCGAGAACTGTGTGCTTGATTCTTCTCTTTTCCATGAAGTGGCGGATTATAAAGTTGCAGAACAGCATAAACAGAGAAGAAAATTGGCTGCTGCAGATAAAGTTAGTGCATGAGGATTTTTGTAGGTTTGTACAACCAGAGAATTTTTGTTTGTTTCTGTTTGATAGGCTACAAGACTGGCATGTTACATTTTATCCTGGGCATGATGTTATTCATTATTTGTCCCGGATTGATGGGCGATTTTGGAATCTGACTTGGTCAAAAAAATATGTTAATAATATTGTTGGTCAACAAATTTTTGAAAATACAGAATTTTTTTTTTGGGATAAAATGGACTTGACGTTAGTTTTTAAGGAAAAAAAACTATCTATGTCGATTCCAATGATTGCTGACTACTACACCAGAAATCAAATCCAAATGAGCTTCATCTTGAATCCAACTTTCTCCACAAATGAAATGTTCTCCTGATGCTAGGATCAACTGAAAAGCCTTCTGCGTAAGCGCTGATAGCTGTTAAAAGCCCCTTTTTTTTTTTTTTTTGAATAAGGACTGAATATCAATCAAGAAAATCAAAAATACAACAAGGACTACCGTTAAAAGGCCCTTAATCTATCGCTATTGTCCTGCATCCAAAAAAAAAAAAATACAATTTTATATAAATAAAACCTTGTATAATCAATCAGTGTAATCACACCTGGATTGGAAACCGTTAAATCTGTCAGTAGACCAGTCCAGTCTGATTTTAAAAAA
The DNA here is from genome assembly GCA_963855925.1 of Inga laurina. Taxonomy (NCBI): domain Eukaryota; kingdom Viridiplantae; phylum Streptophyta; class Magnoliopsida; order Fabales; family Fabaceae; genus Inga; species Inga laurina. Next base: position 43,456,752 of record OY979707.1, on the reverse strand, counting down.
AAAAATCAATTTTTTTAATTTTTCCTTTAGAATTTCATATTAATAATCTTAAAATCTTTATCAATTTCTCACTAGTTTAACCCCAGGTTAGCTTTGGTTTAACTTCAGGCTAACCTAATACCTGACCGATCAAGATTTGATTACCTAATCAAGCATCACAAAGTAAAATTACTATTTACATTGTTGGCAAAAGAAAATAATACTATTTATGTCGACTTTGGAAACAATACACAAACTTGATGCATATAAATTTATTAATTCAATTGGGTAAAGAATGCATGAGAACAAGAGAAAATAAGAGGAAAATGATCTCTATTTTTTTTAGAACCTTAAGCCTATCATAGGCAAAGGAATGAGAAATTCTCATACTTCCAATATTCTGTAATCTCCACCACGTTTGTGCAATAATTACTCAATAATTTCCGTAACAAGCATGTTTGAGATCACCATTGGAGATCTCAAAAGTGTTTATACTCGTAAGTTGAGACAATGCTCCTTTCCATGGTTCATGAACCCGGACCGGACCGGGCGGTCCAGCTAAGAAACTGGCGAGCAAACCAGCCCAGTTCAACATCCTGTCCAGGTCACTATTTTTTTTTTAAAAAAATGATTTTATTTAGAATTTTATATTAATAAGCCTAAAATCTTCAATTTATCACCGGTTTGGCCCCAATTTAGCTCCAGTTTGACCCCGATCTGACCCACTGACCCTTAACCCATTATCCCGGCCAGTTCAGTGCCTAGTCCGGGTTCATGACCTTGCTCCTCTTACATACTTACCTCGTATACTGTAAATCACGATTAAAAAGTTGTTTTAAAGACTCCAATCGCTATTCCAAACAAATACAATGTCTACCATGTATTTGTAATAATTACTCAATAATTCATGTTCTTATTAGATATTTTAAAATTCAAGATAAAGTCCCAAGAGATATTCCATATTTTTATTCTTATGTTTCATTTTATATCACCCGTTATGCTAAATAGATTCTATGGCTCTATCAATTTCTATCCCATGTCTGTTTCAAGTAGGAATTAATTCCTAGCATATCTCAGCATTGTCCATGAGATGAATAACTTTCTTCACATGATCTGAATTCCCGTGTCAAACGTAACTTAAGTTTTGGTTCGATAAAACTAAAAGTTTCTATTAATGTGCCCTAAGAAGTGGCCTGGCATAAACAATACATTAGACTATAAAAACAAACCGACCAAGTCTTTAAGGCACTTTCTAGTTTCTATGGGAATACCTCATGTCCTAATCTTATTAAGTTTTACATGTCAATACGTACATGTCATTTGCCTGTGGTTCACAACAAACAGGAGATGAAAACTATCTAAAATTAATAAAAAGATTAGAAAAATGGTGGTTTGTTCATTAAAAAAAATAAACATAATTTCAGTATTGTAAATGATAACCTTTTTTTGATACTATTAACTGATATCAGTCGCTTTTTTCTAAATTCTATTATCAGGTATCTGAGTAGCCCACTACTTCCAGGCCATGAATTCAAGTGTCAGCCGCCATTTTAGAAAGAAAAGCTTTCCAACTTTCAGCCACATCTCTCAAATAGAGATTCTATAATATGACCCAGGTTGGCTTCATCCCTCTTGTTATCATGTCACGTCTTGCCTATTCAAAACAGCATCAACCAGTACACACCATAGCAAACCAATATCCATATTCATTCCTCTAATCCATCAATCTTCCTTCTTGGCAATAACACTGAAAAAGGGCACTATAACACAATTCATTTAACTTAAGATCCTTCTTGTGGAGACTATCTATATATGAAAGCTTTTGCTTGATGAGAAACCCTATTCCCAGATTCTATCATTTTCACTTGCATTAAAGCTTTCTTTCTTTCCCTTTGTCTTTTTTTTTTTTGTTGCCCATCCGGTTCACCGGAGCTTTGCTCCGACTACATCCGGATCCAACCTGCGTCGCGCACATGGCTATGGTGGGAGAATCTCTCAATAGGAATTTTCTGCATACATAAGACTCAAACCCAAGACCTTATTTAAGCAGAACCAAACCGCTTATCATTTGGACCAACTCCCTCCTGTGCTTGGAATACCCGTTTTTGTAGGCCTAATGTTTGAGCTAGCTCTCGTCTGCTTTTGACTCTAGGGAAAGTAAGTTTGAATCTTTTGGTGAAAGGCCTTGATTCGTGTGATCTGCATTAGTTATTCTCATGATCCATAGTGAGAAATTTAAACACTTGTATTTTGAAGGCTAAACTTGCTATTTCAAGAATTTTAGTTAAAAAAAAAAAAAGGAGAATTGAATGAATTTTTCTAACTGATTCTTACTATTTTTACGGTCAAAGCCTTCCACCAACAATGAAAGAGCTATTTTTCTCATTGGAACAAGACTGAGTGGGCACTCAATTTGTTTCCAATGAGTCATCAATCATCATTGTTGGTTTTTCCTCACGTCACGTGACGGTATAAAACTTACCTTCCTTGAGGGTGTGTTTGGTTTGAAGGGAAGGTAGGGAGAGGGTGAGGAAATTATAATTTTGGACAAAAGAAACTCAAAATTTACCCTATCATTTTTTTAAATTTTGAGTTCCTGTCCAAAATTAACTCGCTCATTCTTTTTAAATTTTGGATCTCCGCCCAAAATTTAAATCCCTTCAACTCAAAAGGTAATTTACCCACCCTCCCATTCCCTCTCACCCCTCCCCTCCCCACAAACCAAACACAACCTAAAGGTAACATTTTCTTTATATAACTTACCTTCCTTAATATACAATTTAAAAAAAAGGGGAGTGGAAATCCCTTTATCCTTTATAATATACAATACCCGCCGTATTTTTAAAAATTATTTTTATTAAAAATACTTTTATAATCAAATACAAATATGTATGTGTATTTATTTAAATCACATTTTTTTAATTATCACTAATTTTTACCCCAAGTCAAGCCAACCTAATTTATTGGGCTTTGACTCATAGCCTCGATCAATTCAATAACCGATCTGATTTTAAGCACCCTAGTAAATAATTAAAATATGAAATATTAGGTTATATTCAACTAAGCTAATTAAAGTTTAGGGAGATCTGATGTACTATTTCTTTACTCACCTTGGTGTGCATGTCACTCGCCAAGGTGAGCGGCACAACGATTATATTTTTCTTCATATTTTTACCGCTTCAGCAAGTGTATCACTTACTGCATTGAGTTTCTTCCTGCATTGATGCTGCTTGCTTCAGTGAGGATGTCACTCACCAGTAAGTCCTTCATTAATGCTTCTCTTGCTTCGGCAAGAGCTTCTTTTATTTGTTCAATCCTTTCTCACTTCGGCAAATGTGTTAACACAAGGGTCTCTTAACTTTAACATTCTGTCCTTCTTTGCTTTTTGTTGTTATAAGCTTTGTTCGTTAGTTCTTTAAGAACTTCACAACTTGTGTATCTTCTTATGAAAATGAGAGAATTTATGAGCTATCAATTTTTTAAAGGGTTAAAGGACTAAAATGTCGGATAAATTTTCATGAATGGTTATCAAAAAGTATAAAAAGAGGCAATTTTACCCTTTTATTAAAAACCTGAAAGATCAATCATTAGTTAACCAACATAAGATGAGGTGGCGTTTTCACATAGAATACATATTATTATACGTAATATACCACATCATCAAAAATAAAATAAAATATATCAAATACCAGTCAAGCCCCTAGAAATTCCCACCCATTTTCTTTTCTCTTTCTCTGAAATGAACTCTGGTCTCCCTTTTCCGGATAGGGGTTCCTTCAAGATCATGACTGTCAAACATAATATCAAAATCACTATCACCCACTTCTTCATAATCATTTTCATATTCAGAGATTTCTCTCTCTCCAACCTCCTCCCTCCCCTTCCTATTCCTTCTACCATTAAAGCAAACTCAAGACTTTTAACAAAAGCAAAATTGTGAGCCCACAATATTTGACTAACTTTAAACAAAAATCAACAATGCTTTTTTTATGGGCCTCAAAGAGCAGGGAAAACAAGGGCTGCCAGAGAGTTGGATCGTTAATAAGTATGACTTTGTACTTTTCTTGTCATTTTAGTTTTCAATTATTTCACGTCATTCACTTGAACTCAGTGTTGTGAGACCCGGACCGGCCCGGCCGGTCCGGCCCGGGACCCGGCGAACCGGCCGGGAAACCGGTTCGGTTCCCGGTCCGGTCCAGGTCACTTATAAAAAAAAAAAAAATTTTTACTTTTTCCTTTAGAATTTCATACTATAAGTCTAAAATTTTCAATTTCTCACCGGTTTGGTCCCGGTTTAACCCACTGACCCTTAACCCAGTACCCCGACCGGTTCAATGCCCGGTCCGGGTTTTAATACCTTGCTTGAACTTAATACTTGGCGGTGCAGGTTAAATTTGGTGGTTTATATTGTAATAATAATCCGAAATATTAACTGATGCTAGTATCAAATATATGCAATTTTTTTCTTATTTTTTGAAATTTATATGTTCTATTTGTCAATACCAAGTCATTCGAAGTTACCTTACACTTTGAATTGGTTGTCTTTTTAATCTTTTTTCCCCCCAATATGTTCATTCAGGGACTAGACTATGCATGGATGACTGAAGGAGATGTTGCTCCCCTGGGATCACACGCTGTTACAAAGATTCATCGGTTGTTTGATTTGATTGAGCTAAGAATTCTCAAAAGGGATTGTTACTTTCCATCAATGAAGCTGATGCAGTTTTGTGGGAGTAAGTAATGCTTCTAATACTTTCCATCATTCATGTTGGATGTGCTTTCTTTTTTTTCTTTTTTCTTTTTTTTTTTTTTTTTTGATATCCAAATTTTAGGAAAGGGGTTGGGCTCATCCACGATCCAAGGGCAAGGCGAAATCTCCCTTCCTCCTAGTTCATACCAATATTGGGCAGGGCGAGCTGTCAATTACCCTCAAGTGTTTACCTAGACACCCAAGAGCTAGGATGTCTCTCCAAGCACCACGAATGAAACCACAAATAAGTGGAACTCCCAGGGATTGAACACGCTCCAAATGGTCGCATGTCTCACCCCTTCGCTAGCTGAACCCATGGATGATGGGTTGTTGGATGTGCTTTTGTTAATTCATTTCTCTTTCAGTGCAATCTGTTTTCATCATTTATTTATTTCAATCAAAGGTCCTGTTCCTTTTTGCTTGATTCTTGTGAAACCATGGACTGTGTGCTTGATCCTTCCCTGTTCCATAAAGTGGTAGATTACGAAGTTGCAGAGCATCAATAGAGCCCATAAAGTTAGGCCGCATGTGCCGTCGGTTTCCCTTTCTGCTAGGGTTGTTCATCCCTCTTCTAGGGTTCCTTTCAGCACCGTCAAGATGCCGACTTCTTCTCCTCGGAGGGTCTTTTACCCCATTCCGGTGGAGGTCTTCGAGTGTGTCCCTGTGGTGTGCCCTCCGTCTGGTCGGATTGTGCATATGTTCTCCAAAGGAGGCAAGTAGGGAGGTAGTAGGGATCAATGTGTCGAGACTTGTACTCCTTGAAATGTTATGGCAACCTCTTATGATGATCTACGATGGGTGCCTCCAGGGCTTTTGGCAACGATTTATGGATTGAGGTGGGGTTACTCCAGAATCAAGATCGGACGAACAACACTAGCGGAGAAATTGTTGAGTAAGAGGTGTGGCTTTTCCATTGGTGTTCTTAAGGTTTCTCTTTTGCCATCATGTGCGGTAATGGATGATCTATTATGGAGTCAGGCTTTCCCTCTTATTTGGTGGGTCTCTTCTCTCTTTCTAGTGGAAGTTCTTGGTTTTGTCCCTATGGCGTTGTCTTTGAGGTTGATGGTTGGGCTCACGGTCTCTAATGGGATTGATCGTCGAGATGTGGCGAATGGAAGAAAGACAATTTGCACTCCTCGATCTAGTATGACAATCTTGGCGTCAAATTTTGGGTTGAGATGGAGGATTCCTAGTCTCACGCTTGATATAATGGCTTTTACATATCAGTTGTTTGGTGAAAGTTGGAGCCTTTTTGTTGGTGTAAGCTCTTCCAAGGAAGTGGGGCAAAGGAAGTTTGAGATATCAAGGCTGAGTACCATGGCTCCGAAGGTTAGGTGTTTATTCAAGTTTAAACGTTTTACTCTAATGTGGTTTTGGGTAATGGTTGACTTGAGGAGCTATTGGGGGAAAGAGTAAATTGGAACAATTTTAGTGCTGAAAATAAGGCTTTTGAATCTTTATCTATGAACGGTTTTGTTTGGGTTGAGGCTTTGATCTATGGAAGGGAGATTCATTATATTGTGATGTAGATTTCTAATGCATGGTTAATAGCTGGTCTACTAAGAATCATTACCTTGTGCCTAATCGATATGTTTGTATACTATGTTCAATTTTGGTGTGATATGTGCTTGTTCAGTGTGTTTGTCATCACTATTCTTATTTGGGCTAGACATATGTCAGTTCAGTGTGTATGGAAATACTGTTCATTGTTTGGCTGGGATCATTATTTTTATATCAGTTGGCATGTTGATTGTGCTTCTTCTAGTATGATGAAGGGTGGTGTTCTCCTTGTCCTTGAGCATATTCTTGTCTTAAGGAACTTGATCAGGAACCATTATCATATATGGATTCCCATAGAAGCAAATTTGGTATCTCATTAGACTACTAAAGCTTCATTGGAGTGGTCTTATCCTCTGGATTTGGCATCTCTACCTCCAACTCTACTGCAGGCTCTATTGCCGAAGGATGTTTGTGAAGTTTATTTCTATTCACTGTTATGTTTTCTATGCTTTGTTGACATTTTAGCTGCTAGTTTTTTTTATATATCTACTCTGTTTTATGTGTCAAATCTATTTGTATTTCCTTTTGAGAGCTGTTTTGTTTATTATGGTTAAGACTGTGTAGTTTCTCTATTATTAATATAATACTAGTTCCTTTGTTGGCAAAAAAAAAACAGAGCCCATAAAGTTAGTGCATGGGGATATTTGTAGGTAGGTTCAACCACAAAATTTTTATCTATAGTGGCATGCTACATTTTAGGACGAAGCTTCTCTCCACTGCCTCTAGTATCACTGCATGTCCTTTTCTTAAAACGATGTCGTTTTAAGGGCAAAATTAAATCCAAACCGTCTGTTTGTAAGAAGCATATGGACGGTGATAAAAGCCAACTTATTTAAACGACGTCATTTCATATAGCTTATCTCATCCGTCCAATTTCTCACTGAATCTTAGCCGTTGTATTATTTCCCTTTATGTTGTGCCTTTTTCTCTACTGGCAACTGCATTTTCTTTTTCGAGTGTGACCTTTTCTTCTTCAATTCTTCCAACAGACATGCGCGGGAAAACTAGAGAAACTCCTGGGATGTTGTATCAGAGAAGAGGAACAACGAGCAAGGATTTATAAGTACAGGATATTAAAAATTAGTGAGTAAAATAACAATATGTTATCAAAATCCCACATTTTTTGGATAGTTCATATCAAGTTTTTATATTTATGATTTATAATCTAACTTGATAATTTTTATGTATTTGATATCATTTTGATTAATATATTCAAATAATATGAATTTTGATTCATGCCTGTTTGTAACTTTTTTTTTTTTTTGCCCAAACCTAACTTTCTATTAAATAAATGCTGATTTATATATAGCTGTCATATGTGCTATCCAACTATAGGCTTGCTGGTTAGAGTGCTCGTTGGATTTCGATTCAACACTCAGAGAATCTATCACACACACACACACACACACACACACACACACACACACACACACACACACACACACACACACACACACACACACACACACACACACACTAGGCTAATATTTTATATTGGTATGTGTATATATGTTTTTATTTGTATATTGCAGTTGACTTTTACTTATATTGAGCTAATATATTCAGATAATGTTTTTATACCCATATCACAATACTGGTATGTGAAAATACAATTTCTATATTTTCATTATATTGCAGCTAAGTTTGTACTTATATTGGGTGTATACTTTTTAATTTTGCAGGAGGTTTGTCCCATGGATATAAATTTAACTCCTAGACTTAATCTTGAATTTGACAATTTAGAAGAGGCATGGGAATTTTGGAGGGTGTAACAACCTTCGATAATCAGGCCGGAATTAGCATTTAATCACATTTAATAATCGAATGAGAAATCCAGAACAATTAAAAACTTTTTGCGGAAACTGTATAAATGGATCTCCATTCATTTCATTCATCAAAACAAATGGCCTATTTGGTCTGTTACATATACGATATCAGAGTATCAGCACAATTCCCGACGTTCACCCGGGATAATAACATTTAATCCAAAATATTGTTCAGGGCATCATCGCCCACCTCAGTATCCATACCGGTGATTACACAAAACTATAATACTATAAATCTATTCAATATATATACATTTATCCAAAATGATAACCAGTTCAATATAAAACCAAAATATATAGCTAAGACTACCGCTGGCAGTCCTAATCGTCCTTTACCACTTGCTTGCTTTTCGATCCACTTGCCCTGTCTAAAAATGTTATTTGGAAAGAATGAGATTCTAGAGAATCCCAGTAGCAACAGTTTATTTATATGATGCATATATACAAAGCAAGTCACATATATCACAATGCAGCAATCAATATTCGAGACCGGGCTTTTGCCACGTTCCCTTCACTATATACGAGGTCGAGCTTCCGCCACATCCCCTTCACTTTATCTGTATTCGAGTCCAGGCTTTCACCACGTCCCCTTTACTTTCACTGTAATCGAGTCCGGGCTTTTGCCATGTCCCCTTCACTTTCACTATAATCGAGTCCGGGCTTTCGCCACGTCCTCTTCACTTTCACTGTATTCAATGATTAATGGAAACAAGCAATGCAATACACATGATATAGGATAAAGTGTCACTACCTTGGTCTTTCTACTCTTGAGCAGGCACGGGCCTTCTATGCTCCGGGCAAATATCAAATACTAAAGTCATAATTAAGGACGAAGCATTATTCTCTATTCCAATACTCAATTGACTCTTCAACACTTAGATTTGGTTATCAATAATAACCCTTAAGAAGCCACAAATGCCTCTAATAAAACCCCTAAAAGGTTTGGAAACAATAGGTTGAATATCTCTTTTCAAAAACTTAAAGTGCTGGAACACAGGGGTTGGCCGCAGTCAGCCCTTCCTTGGGCCGCGGCCAAAATATGGTCAGAAGGTCGCCGGCCGCGGCCAGAATCAAGGCAGAAAGGTTTGGGCAGCAGCCAGCCACTCCTGGGCCGCGGCCAAGCAATTTCTTGATTCTTGGCTGAATTTCAAAAAATCATATCTAATTGTAGAAAAAACGAAATGGAGTGATTCCAAAGCCAAATGAAAGGTATTTAAGTCCTTTTTCAAGTAAAAATATGGCTCATAACTTCAAATCATCAAAAAAATACAGAATCACCCAAAACTCAACACTACTCCAGAACAGAGTTCTGTTTCCATCCCCAAACTTTGGACAATCATATCTCCCAGAATACTAAACGAAATGACACAAAATATATGTCAATTTTGAAGCTTGGGATGTGAAATTTAATACTGGAAAGTTTCACAATTTTCTGAAATCATTTGGTCATTCAAAATGTCCACACAAATAAACTGCCCAGACAGAGTTCACATTGACAGCATTTTCCAACTTTTCTATCAAAGTGTCCAATAACTCCAAAATCATTAACCAAACATATTCTCATACAATTTTCCACAAGGAACACAATGGTAACCTCAAAATGACCAAATTAAAAATCTAACCACACACCCTGTTTTGACCAATACACCAAAACCAACACAAAGTTCCCAAACTTTACTTTTAATGATTCACACCAATCCATTTGTCCAAAAGACCTCACAATATACCATTTCCATGATCACAACATGCCAAACTCACTAAGACCCTAATTTTCGAAAATAGGGCAAAAAATTCCAGAAAACCAATGATCAACCTACAACCACAATATATATATCAAAAGGGAGTTAACACTCACCTCTTTCACTTTGCCAAAGAGATTTCTTGAGTCTTCAACTTTCACAATCTCTTGAGGTCACAAACTAACACCAATGAACACATTACAACCATCAAAATGAAGCTCTTCATTCAAGGATCAATATTAGAGAAGGAAGTTTGAGCAATGGAAGCCATTTTCCTTACCTTTTTCAAGCTTTTCTTCTTCCTCTTTGCTGCAAAAATGGCGCCAGAAAATGGAGAGAGAAGAGAGATGAGAGATGGAGTAAGGAGTAGTGAAGAAGAAGAACAAATGATGACAATACTCCCTCCATACTTCTGCAGCGCACAAGAGGAAAGAGAGGAGAGAGAAATTCATTCTTTAATCCCATTTGACTTTTCTTTATCTTCCTCTCACACCCACTTTGCCACATGTCATTTTCCTATTAGCTCTCACATACTTAGTCACCAATTAATCTCTCTAATCCTTCCATTAGCCATTTGATCACACTTCTCATTTTTCTCTTAGTTAGTAATTAATTTCCCCATTAATTACCAACTTATGCCAATAATTCCATTCTTTCAATTTTCCAACAATTATGACATATTAAATAATATTGTCACCAATATACATTAATTCAACTTTAATCCACTCTAAATCACAATTACCTTCTCAATAATCCTCATTAGCCCTTAATCAAAATTTGGGGTGTTACGGAGGGCATATGGTAGAAGAACTGGTTTCGGGGTTCGAAAACAGAGCTTTAACAAGAGTAAAAGAGATAAATCGTCATATACCTCTTACCTATATGTTTGTTGTAAAGAAGGGGTGAGAAAACCAGACAAACAAGATGAGACAACTAAGAAGCCCAGAGATGAGACAAGAATAGGCTGCAATGTGAAAATGAAAGTTAAACAAGTAGATGAAAAATATAGAATAAATGAAGTTTTTTTGGATCATAATCATCCTCTTCAACCTCCAGAAGTTGTTCACTTATTTGCATCATTTTGAGAATTAACACCAGCTCAATGTTATGAATTGGAAAAAGCTGAAAAAGCTAGAGTTAGTCAAAAAGAAGTATTCAATTTACAAAGTCAATATGCAGGAGGTCGAGCCAATTTGGGATTTACAAGAGGTGATATAAAGAATTATCTGAACTCAAGGAGACAAAGCGCCATGAAGTATGGTGATATTGGATGTATATTTTAGTGTTTTGAGAAACAATTAGCAAAAAATCTATAATTTTTTCATGCTCACCAAATGGACGTAGATAAGCAAGAGACAAATGTATTCTGGGCTGATACACGCATGTTAGTCGACTATGCTTGCTTTGGAGAAGTTATTTCACTTGATACCACTTATTGCACAAATTGTAACTAGGGTTAAGGTGCAAAAATATACATGTGATTTTCCTCAAAGTGCACCCAACACCAAATGCTTTTTTTAGGTGCAAAAGTGACTATGTGGTTTGAAAATAGGTGCAAAACTACCCTTTGACCGTTAGTTTGACTATTTGACCGTTAGTTTGACTTTTTTATCCAGAAAGTGATGACGTATACGATGACATGGACACTGAAGTGACATTCTGGAAAAAAAAACTTGCTGACTGGTGAAGCTTTGCAATTAATATTGCCCACATTTCACAATTTTAGTACCACTTTCGCTGAAGTAGATTCAAATCTGAATGCAAAATGCTTAATTCACTCAGCAAAGCTGCTGCCCTAAAAAACATACTGATTGCTCAATTTTTCCCAACCCTAGATTCCCAATATTATTAAATTAAAATCATTATAATACATATATTATATTACCATTTTTTATTAAATTATATAATTTATTAGGAAAATTTGATTTTCATTGCCCAGTCAGCAAGTTTTTTTTCCAGAATGTCACTCCAGCGTCCATGTCATCGTACACGTCATCACTTTCAAGATAAAAAAGTCAAACTAACGGTCAAACAGTCAAACTAACGGTCAAAGGGTAGTTTTGCACCTATTTTAAAACCACATAGTCACTTTTGCACCAAAAAAAAGCATTTGGTGTTGGGTGCACTTTGAGGAAAATTACATGTGTATTTTTGCACCTTAACCGTTGTAACTATAGACCTCTTGCAATTTTTTCTGGCTTCAACCACTATAAAAGAGGGGTGATATTTGGAATGGCTTTGTTATATGATGAGATTGTTGAGAATTTCAAATGGCTCTTTGAGACTTTTTTGTGTGCACATAAAAATGCAAGGCTACTCACAGTTTTTACTGACCAAGATGCTACTATGTTACGAGAATTACAAGAAGTGATGCCGGATGTAAAGCATGCCTTGTGCACCTGGCATATTTCACGGAATGCAATGAAGCACCTTCCAAACTCAATGGTTAAGGATTTTAACCATTGCATGTATCATTGTTGGGATGAAACTGAGTTTAAAGAATGTTGGCAAGAATTATTGTCAAAACAAGATATGACAAAAAACTCGTGGTTGATATCTATATACCAAATAAAAGAGAAATGGGCAATATGCTATATGAAGAACTCAATGACACTTGGCATGAGAAGCACACAAATATGTGAAAGTGTCAATGCATCTGTCAAAGGTTGCACCCATGCTAAATTGGATATCAATCGATTCTTCCAACAATTTGAACATGTTCTGGAAGATAGGCGCTATAACGAATTGAAAAGTCATTTCGAGTCACTTGAAAAGTTGCCAATGTTGATATTACAGAGTTCAAATATGCTTCGTAAGCTTTTTGATGTCTATACTCAACCCATTTTTTACTTGTTCCAACACCAATGTGATCTGATGCTACATGTATAAGAGAGAGAAGAGAAAGAAAGATCACCAAAGATGAGAATGATGATGTTGTTGTGTTTGATTATGTGATTACTATGGATGGTAGTAAAAGGGAGCATAGCTTGACATATGATCCTTCAACAGAAACAATTACTTGCAGTTGTAGAAAGTTTGAACGAGTAGGCATATTATATTGTCATGCATTGAGGGTATTAAATGAACGTGATGTCAAATTATTCCCTAAAAAATATATAGTAAAGAGGTGGACAAGAGAAGCACAATGTGGTGTCGTGTATGATATCAAGGAAAAGCATATTGAAGTTCATAAAATTACAAAGATCAAATCGGTATAGACAATTATGTCCCGTGCTTGTTAAATTAGCTAATGATGCATCAGAAAGTCCAGAGGTATTTTCTCTTATTCATGAAGCCACATTGGAACTGAGTAAGAAAGTGGCTGAACTTCATATAAAATATACATCAAATGATAGTAATGGTGAGGATGGTGTGTGCAATTATGGTGGAGGCAAAGTTATTGGCTTTAAAAAGAGATATGGTAGAAATATAAGTAAACGGATAAAGAGTTCTATTGAAATCAGTCGAAGAAAACGAGGAACAAAAGCCTTTAAGAACCCGCTTCAAACTTCACAGGTATAGTCTTATCAATTTAATTTTTTTAAGATGCTTGTTCTATATTTATTGATTCTTTTCAAATGTGTTTTAGGGACACCATAATCAACTTCAAGCACAACATGATAATGTTATATTGGATATCTCTCAACCTAGTCAAGTGTCTTTTACAAATTTGTTAATGGTAAGTCATATGATGTTGGATAACATAATCAACTACTTTTATCTAGGAAACGTATATTGAGGCATTCTCTAATATTTTTTTATTGTAGGCAACACATGACTACGACATCACATCACTTGAAGCACTAGATTTCAGCCAGACATATAATTCAGGTAATCATAAAGAATGATGATAATGGAAGAACACAACATAGTCACTTTTATTGAAATCTGGGTTTTTTTACATATCCTTGTCTCATCTCAATATAGTTGATAATTTCAATACTCTTACTATATATTCAATAACAATACAAGTTTATATGTTGCAAATACAGGTTCAATGATTGGCGTAAATCCTCCTACATGAAGTCTCTACTCCAACTTATTTTGTCATGCTCCTTCGTATAGCTTACGACTTCCCTTGTGCTTCTCTCTTTTTTGGTCAAACAAGCTCATCATTGCATTCCTTTGGGCTACTCTCTATTTTGGTCAAGCTAGCTCATCATTTTGTTCTCTTGTGTTGCTCTTTATTTTGGTAAAGGAAGCTCATTGTTAATGTAATCTGTCATGAAAAAAATCAAGAAAGAGTTATTTGTAAGAATTCTGGCTAATAGTTGTCCCCACTAAATTCTGTCCAAGCACGTTCTGTATATTGGAATTCTGATGCATATTAGAATTCTGGGCAAAGTTCTGCATAGGAGTCTGGCTTATATGACTGCCCTGGATGTTGAACTTGAGGCCGCAAGAGTCCTATTAAAATATTTGACCACTTAACAAGTCCTCTGCATATAGTGCTGTTAAAACAAGAAATAGAGAAAAGAAATAATGGGTGTAAAGAGAGAAAGTGAATCCCGCACAAGCTCCCACCATTTTGTCACCATTTAAATTATGGTTTCTAACATCCCATAATTTCCAACAAGTTATGCAAAGGCTAATTTTCCAAGAATGGTCAAAAGACATATTTTCCAATTGGAAAGTTAGACAAGATATCACATCCTTACCAAGAAAATCAAGGCAAATCCTTTGAGAAACAGCGAGCTTTTATAACCATTTCCATTGTACATTAGCTTCATCCCAATTGAAACACTAATATGAAAAGCAATAGAGTGACACAAGGATAGCAAATACTCATTGATTATCTTCATTTTGTTCCTAAATCTTGACAAGTTGTCAATCATGAAAGAAAGATTGTTAAGAAAAAAAATAAAGTGAGTGACATAAGAAGTCTTAATAATCAAGGAATAAGGTACTAATATCTTAGTCAAATAGATTTCATACCCAAGATATAAAGCACTGTAAATTACTAAATTTATAAACTCTAATATAAAGATCAATCTTACTAACCAAAGCAGACTTTGCATCTTCAAACCGTGAGGGACATGCAGCATCTATTAAGGCATATCACAACATTTGCTTCTTCATAATATTTCTCCCACGTTGCATCAGTATCTTTTATATATATATAAGAATAAAACCTCTTCAACTTAACCACATCACAACTTTTACAGTCTTCATTACAGTAACCTTCAACTACATAATGGAGATAGATTTCCTAAAAAAATAGAACCAATTTGCTTGATTTTCCAATAATTCTTCTAGTCTATCAAACAAGCATAGAAAATGGATGCCTAGAACCATGTGAGTCACTATAAGCATCAAATCCATAGGAAGAAATATTTTTAACAAAGTGACAGCACTAGAGTCTTTAGCAACTCATAAAGCTAGAATAAAACAAACATAATTACTTTGCAAACTACAGTAGATATTTCATCTAAAAAACATGAAACGGGCTTTGATGCCCATACTTGCCCTCCCAGGTCCCAGAATACAAGTTTTGTATTTGATACTTCTATTTGACCATTTTTTTTAGGCCAATGGCTGGAACAATTCGATCAGGAGGAAGTCCTTCTAAGTTTGAGCATATTGATTTCAACTTCTCCAATAAAGTCTACAAATTAATGAATAATTCCACAATTCAGAACAATCAAAAAAAGAATTTGAAAATATAATAATTGAAGGCGTCATTACTTTAAAAGTGTGGCAAAAGGTGTGAGAAATTGATTGAGAATCCACCCTAGCAGCCTTTCGGCAGAGCGATTGGCACAACAAGCAGCAATCTTCTTCCCTGTAACTGTGGCCATCTCTTAGAAACAGTCCCAAAGTTATCCTTGTCGTCTGTTGCCAGGATGGACCGGTGAGAGAGGAAGATGCCGGAAAGATGAGGCTTGGAGGTTTTTGCTTGCCTTCAGTGTTCACTGAAGGTCGATGGGATCCATCTTTGCAAACAGAAGCTGCACAAGCAACGGCTAAGATCAATGGAAGGATGAGATCTAATCTGAAAGGGAACAAAACGGCGTCGTTTGAAGAAAGGGATGGGTAGCGGATGTAGAGGCAGCAGAGAGAAGCCAGGTTCTACATTTTATCCCGGGCATGCTGTTATTCATTATTTTGTCCCGGGTTGATGTCAGATTTTGGAATCTGAGATGGTCAACCAATTTTTGAAAATACAGAATATCTTTTTCTTTTAAAAGTCGGGTAACTCGCTAAGATACTTTTTTAGAATTTAACTCCACGCAATTGAACTAACACCAACCTGACGCAACAGGAAAACTAACCAAGGTGATATGCCAAGCTCAACAATATCTTGCCTTTTTGTTTATCCGAGAGAGAATTTTTTACAAAGAAAAAAAGGCGTATATCTAGTTTCAATCCTTTATTATTTTCATCCTTCAAAAATCCAGATGACATCCTTCAACTGTAAGCTAAAGATTAATTTTCTCAAAAAGTAAATATCACCGAAGTCGGTCTTACCTCTCCTAATAAAAACCTTTTCTATGCATACGATTTGGTTTAAAATTAGGACATCATATTTAAAAAATCTAACCATTTACCAAACGTGTGTCAGGCTTCATTAGTTTCAATCTGATGCCAAAGACCAATGTAGACCCCCCCCCCTTTTTTTTTGAAAGAAAAATAAGAGTAATAGACAGATAACAATGAATGTCACAAGTTTGCAAAAGTGTAAAAAAATGATTTTGGTCAGCAAAATGGCATGTGAACTGACGAAAAATGACAACACGTTAAGAAATTTTTACACATATTAAAATTTGATAAATAGGTCAAAGATTATATGTCTATCTTTGAAAGAAAACTTAGAAACCATAGATTATAAATAGGACAAACCTTGAATAAATATCTGGTATCACATACATGCTTTCATCATATACTTTAGATAACATCCCTAAAGGACATTAACTGTACATAAACAAAAGCATCTACACAAATAATATAAAAATCAATTTCCACCAAACATGCGATATAATAACTAGGATTTAGGATGAAGAAGCTTCAATGTGAAAGTCGTCAACCGACACAAGGCTTTCTGCATAATTCCAAATCACAGTTCCAATGGAATATTTGCCCACGGCCAACACCTTCAATTCATTATCAAGGAAATCGCAAAATACAAGTATTGTTTTGTCTTTAGTAGCTCCAACAATTTCATATCTGCAAATAGGCAGTGGACATATATGGGGTGCCTGATCAAGAAAGGCGTTGCTTGTAGGTATTTTAGTCCAAATCCATCTCTCTCCCGATGTATCTACACACTCCTCCATCACCCATAAATTAATGGGAAAATTATGAGGAAATAATTTCCCAATATTGAATTCAACCCTAGTTTTAGAAAGCATAGCCAATTTGTTCTCATACGTAGTAAGCCTACTCTCATATGTTACAATGGCAGATCTAGGAATTGGTATCAATGCGAATGATTCCGTTGCCATGTCAAATGAAATTAGACAACGTTCCTGAAAGCCGAGGCCAAACCAAAAGATTGCTCCATCAAAAGTGAAACCACACGTAAGTACCCAAGGCATTATACCCTTTAATTTCCCAACTTCAACTTCTTTCCATGACCTTGTGCTTACTGAAAACACTTGCACTAAATAAACCCGATCATCATCCAGACTAGAAATAGAGAGTCTCACTATCTTATAATCATTAACAATCGGACTGAAACCAAATCCTACATAGCAAATCTTAGTATGATCAAGATTAGGGACTCCGGGCACCTGGTGGACCTCTCTAGTTGCTGGATTCCACAAAACAAAAGAAGATTTATCCACTTTATCCACGAGACAGAGCAAGCCATTACTGGAACCGATGATGGCGAAGCTACGCACTGAGGAAGGTGGAGTCTGATATTCAAGGACTTGCATATCACGATTGAACAAACATAAATACTCAGGATTACATTTATCGTCCCTCTTCTTGCAAAGAAAAACGGGGTCTTGCTGAGTGGAATGGCGGACGTGTTCTGCGATAAAAGATGGGGTTTTGAAGAGATTCTTCCAATCTTTGCATGCACATTGAAATCGAATTAGGGATTTCACGGGAAGTCGTTTGAGAATATCTGTGATAATTTCTTGAGGAAGATATGGTGCGTCGCTATCCATTACCGTCGACTGATAAAAAGAAGAATTTCACAGATGAAAGGTTCCGCAATCAACGGGGAATAATAAATTTATATAAACAATAGGGATCGTAAGAGACAGACCGGTTCAGGAGAAACCGCCTTGCTCGTTCGCCGTCGTCTTCCTCTGCCGTGCTTGTACTCCGCCGTGCTCGTTCGATGTGGGGCCCTCCGCTTGCGTGAGAACCAAGGAATGGATGGCGCCATAGGGTTTGAGGCCGCTGGTCGAAGAAGCGGTTGAGGAGTTGAGGGCTGAGGCAGGCTCTGTGAATCAGTTTTGATGTTAAGGGTAAAAATGAAACCATCGTTTTATTTTATCCATTAATTTTAAATTATAAATAGTCTGGGAAAAAAATCCCTAAAAAACATAACTTTAAAAAAAATTTAAAGATAAAAAATATTTTGAATATTCATAATATCACAAAGACATAAAAATCTGATTTTTCATTTTCAAAAATTAAATAAAAATGATAGAAAAATTCCTCTAAATTTAAAAAACATGCTCCCATTTTTTTATATGAGTTTAATAAATTCAAATAAATTTTTAATAAGTTATCATAATATTTTTCTAAATTCTAATTTAAAAATCACCACTTTATACAACAAGCATAAACACTTCCGCATGATTAGGGATGGAAATAGGTCAGCCCCCTAATAAGGGCCTACGGCCTAGCCTACATAAAGTCTATCCTAGGCTATTTAGTAAATAGGTCAGGCTCAGGCTCAGGCATATTGCTAGGCCTATTTAGATAAACAGGCCAGGCCTATTTTTATAAGGCCTAGCCTACAAGCCTACAGGCCTGGCCTATTTAATTTTTTATTTTAAAAAAATATATTATTATATAAGTATATATAATATTATCTAAATAATTTTATAAATTTACCAACTTAATCTTAATTCTAAGTTTCATATTTCATCGTCATTATACTCATCCCTTATTTTCGCATAAATCATTCACCTCAACATGACTACATCTCTTCTCTTCGATCGCTCGAGATGGCAATACTAACTCACTCTCTCCCCTAATTTGTGCCCTCCACTAAAGCATAAAAAATGTTATGAGTTTATTTTAGTGTCAAATGAAATATTATAATCTTAACAAAAGGAGTTTGTCCCAATTTACGTGGAAAGAATAAAATAGGTAAAATTCTAGTTTCACATGTTAATTGTTATGCTTAGTCGATTTTAAAAAATATATCTCATTAGTCAACAGTCGATTAGTTTTTCTTATTCCTATTTGCTGGAACAAGTGTTGTCACTAGACATTATTTTCTTTTCCTTACTAAGCCTTAATATTACTACAAGAATATATGTTAGGCTTTTAAGACATAATGTAAGATTGTATATAAGCATGAAGGGTTATATATGAATTTGATAGCATAGGCTTTAAAGGCTATTTAAAGTCCCACATTTTAAGTTGGCTTTTAAACAGGCTTCAGGCTTTATCGGGCCTTCTGAAGGCCCAGGCTCAAGCCTAAAAAAAAGCCTACATACAGGCCCAGGCCCAAACTCAGGCTTTGAATATTTGTTACAGGCCCAAACCTATTTAGGCAAAGCCTAGCCTAGCCTAACATATTTCCACCCCTACGCATGATGCCCAGTAACAACAACTACACCACATATAAACACATCCTAACTTTACACTTATTCAAAACCTAAACAACCAACCATTTCAATAAAAATAAACAATAGAGTCATATTGCATAAAAACATATAACTACAAAAGAAAACACACTTCATAACCCATAAAAATAAGCTCTCCACCTAAACTACAATTCTACAAATACCTTAAATTGAGTTTTCTTGCAATATTCTTCCGGTACATGAAAAAGAACAGATACGTTCAGTATTCATAATCATAAAGTATGGCAGCCTCGTTGACTCATCTACTCCCAGTGTCATCATGCTTAGGAGCTAGACCTAATTGAGCACTTCACATAGCTTGTACTGCATTCAAAGCAAAATCAGGGCAAATTTTGAGAAGGACATCTAGAATGACAGCCATCTAAGTTGTGATCAGTCAGTCCAAAAAAAAAAAGTAGTGATCAAGATATCATAAAAAAATTACTTACTCCCAAGGATTTCCAGAACTTGGTGTATATTGGACATTTATAATATCAATTCAAAAATAACTGGCCTTCATATCCTCTACTCTTTTTAATAATATTAATGCAGGTACATACAACTAAAATCAATTGCACTATCAGTTGAACACATGACCAAAAACATATTCAACCCTATAAAAGGAATATCAATGAAAAGTACCCAAACAATCTCTTCGGCTTCCTTCCACGGCATTTTCGAAGTGCCTCAAAAAAAGATATGACTCTCAGTGGAGTATAAGAATTATCTCTGGTGCTATTATAGGAACATCAAATAAAGGTGCATCTCACCAAAACCACTAGATTCAACCACTTCAAGCAAACGTCAAAATTCAAAAAAGTAATAATAAATAACATGTGTTCACTTTTGGCCGAGAAATGAGATGCATCAAATGGCATGAAACTAAAGGAGGTGAAGTCAGATTGTGCAATTGAGTCGTTATTTTTGTTATGAACAGTAACACATGAGATAAAATTGAAGGGGGAAAAGGAAATGACTTATTTTATTATTACTCTTAAGGTTATATTGATGGTAAGATATTGATTCCCACTTTTAATAAAATCTTATCAGAACTTGTTAAAATCTTATTTAAACTTGTGAAACTCCTATCGGAATCAATATCTTGCTATTGTAGTAAGTGGTGATTTTTGAACTAGAATTTGTGAAAATCTTATCAGAACTTGTAAAACTCCTATCGGAATCAATATCTTGCTATTAGTAAGTAGTGATTTTTGAATTGAAATTTGTGAAAATCTTATCAGAACTTGTTAAAACATCATCTGAACTTGTGAAACCCTTAGCATAATTGGGAATCAACACCTTACCATGATAGCAAGTGATGATTTTTGAATTGAAATTTGTGAAAATCTTATAAGAACTTATTAAACCCTAATTTGAATTTGTTAAATCCTTATAAAAAAATAGGAGCACGGTTTTTAAACTTAGAGTGGCATTTTTATCATTTCCATTTAATTTTGAAAAAGGACAAATTAGGTCCTTATATCTCTCTGATATTATAAATATTCAAAATATTTTTTTTGTCTTTTATCATTTTTAAAAGTTCTTTTTTAGGATTTTTCCAAATAATCTATCCTTTCTTTATCAAAAATAATCTAGGGAAATGACAAATAAAGAACTTTAAAAAGAAGAAATGATAGAAAGTATTTCCAATATTCATAATACTAGAGAAATGTTAGTTTTGATTTGTCCGGTGACTAACGCACTCACACTTTTTTTTAAAAAAAGGGTAATCCCCACCCTTGCAAGCAGCCGATGACATACTTTTCAATGCTGGAGATCCAACAGGAATATTTATTGATAAATGAAAGTTGTTGAAACCCAATAAAATGTGGGGAATGCCTTAAAAAAGTATTGAATGTTTGTATTTGTTATTACTTGGTAAATAAAAATTATTAAAACATAAGGAAATGTGGTGAATTTTTTAACAAAACTTATGAATGACCTGATAATGTTGATTTATTTCTTGGTAAACTAAAGTTTTTAAAACATAATGAAATGTGGTGAATTCCTTAGTAAAAGTTGTGCATGAACTGAATGTGTGCATTTATTATTATTTGATAAATAAAATTTGTTAAAACCTAATGAAATGTAGTACATTTCTCTACAAAATTTGTAAATAACCTAATATTGTAGATTTCTATATTTTTCCATTTTTAAAATTCTTTATTTCTAATAATCTATCTATCTATCTATCTATCTATCTATCTATCTATTAAAATCTAAAAGTAGAGATATAAAAAAAGGGCAATGTATTATTATCAAAAGAGGCTAAAGTATATTTTGGTACTTTAATTTTTTACTTGAAAGTAAAAATTGTAATTTTACTTGGCATGTAAATGCTGACACATTATTCTCTAATTTAAATGGTTAATATAACTTTTGGTCTTTAAAGTTTGACTCAATTTTGGTTTTGGTCCCTTAGTTTAAAACCGATGGTTTTGGTTCCTCAAATTTACTCCATTTATAACCATTGGTTCCTGAAGTTCGAAAAGGACTAGATCCTGCCTTTGACGATGTCAATTCACCCTACGTGGCACTAACAACAGTAAAGTAGCTTATGTGGCATGCTTATCAGGACAGCTGGCATGATAACTCATATTCTTTTAGTTAATTATAGGCTGAGGTAGTAGATCCTGGATTCAGATAACTATGGCCTCCATTTGAATTTGTGGCTCAGTAAAGAGTTGTGCCATCACTGTTGATTTTTCCACGTTATGGTCTACATCATACACAAAACAATGCGATTGTACTGGCTGGAATTAGAATACCAAAATGCATATTTTGTCTTTGTGTGAACTTATATATTTACAGAACATGCATTTTGGTAGAGATAGACTGGTCAGACTATGAACTGTAATATTCTCTTTACCAAACAGTTTTGGCCCCCCTTTAAAGCTATAACATTTTCTTCTGCATTTTCTGTACAAAACCGTTAGGGTCTGTTTGGTGTGAGGGATTTGGAGAGGAGGGAAAATTTTTATGAGTTGAATTTTAAAAGATTGAAGAAGTGGGATAATAAAATTTTAATAAAGAGAATATATAAGATAAAAGAGTAAGAAAAATTAATTAAAAATTTTTAACCCCACTTCTCTAATTTTTTTTAAATTTAACTCAAAAAAATTTTCCCTCCATCCAATTTCTCTCCCCTCCCCTCATACCGAACAAGCCCTTACTGGTGGTCTTATAGCCCTTTTTGTTTCCTAATCTCTTCTAGTAGTGGAGTTGTTACTTGTTACTGCTGTGCGTCGTTTAAACTCTTGGTCTAAAATTCTTAATTTTGAATTCAAGATCATAGCGTATGTGTGACTTTTGTGGGCTTTCTAAGATTCAACAACTTAATCAAGCTTACAGCCGAGGAAGAACTCAGTTTCTTATTTTTTACAGTTTCAACTTCTAGGTTAGTATAGACTCTTGTTTTAATGTGTTAAACTCAGATTACTTTTTGAAAATCTAAAACATAGCTAGCTGAAATTAGTCAATAGTGGGCCTCATGGCTCTTCCCAATAAGGGATGTATTTTTAATGTACACATTTAAATATTTTGTGTTCTACGAACAACTCAGTTGAAGGGGAGCCATTAGGCTTTTAGCTGAAGTTTTAACCGCGGAATAAATAAATAAAAGAATAACATATTGAATTGTTATGCTCTTTTTTTTTCCTTCAGAAAGATAATTTAACCGCGGAGACAAAGTTGGAAATCCTAGATTGAATACAAGAAAAATTGACGAAATTCAAACTTAAGCTACAGGAGCAAAATGGAGTATGTGGGAGCGATAAGTGACATGAACAAAATCAACATATTCGATCTGAACATAACCGTATAAGAAACGCTGCTCTGTTCTCCTTCCTTCCAATTCAACATTTGTTCCACTTTCCCTCTGTTTCAGACACACATGCTCAAGAGAATTTAAGAATCTACAAGAGAAAAGGCCAGTTTTTATAGACATGAAATTCATTCATTTGTAGTCTTATTGAAAAAAGACAAATAGCATAGAAGGAAATGATTAGTCACTACATTCATATTCATATTTTGTATCATATCAAACCGAAAAATAAAGACTTCTATTCAGTATCATATCAGAGGCTTTTTTCTACAAAATCTATATACTCAGATTTTGTATACTAAGAGGCACTATATCAGACAAAAACAAGGACTTTTTCTACAACCTTCTGCTCAGCCCTAAGCCCTGTACATTAAGATTTTGTAGAAACTTCAATCCTCATCTTCATCCTCAAGCTCAGTTCCATGCAGAACACCACAAAGCTGAAGTGTTACTAAATGGCTGAGTTTATGAAAGATACCACATGTGAGCATGCTATGTGAAGTAGCTAGGCTGACCTCCTCTCCATCTACCCTTACCTTCAACAGCTTCGCAATGTCCTCAATACTAACAGACACATGATTAGTTGACCTCATCCTCTTAATACCATAATAACTTATGCGGAATAAATCTCCAAGAATGGTTAAAAAGCCCCCTGCTTGAGGACATACATTTCTAATAGCAAAATCAACTGCCCAAAACAAAATGCACCATCAAAAGCAATTTAGTGCAACTTTCTATTGTTGAATAGTTTATACCTCTCCAAATGAGTCACAAAGTCATCCCAAGGTATGGTGCTAGTTATAGTCGAGATCGACGCCACCCTACTGTAGCCTGGTTATATGGCTTGAATCAAGTTCATCTTGATCTTGATTATCATGGTGATTAAAACCACTGAAATTGAATTGCCAAGCACAGTGGAATACTTCATCTGTTTCTGGATCTATAAACTTCGCTTTTTCACCGTTTTTGTTGGACAAGATTATTCCTATTCGAATAACCTTTGCGTGGTTCAAGAAAGGTGATAGTGACCTGAAGGAATTGACTTCCATGGAGAAAGAAACATTTATGTAACACCTCCTTTTTATCATAATTATGAATGACTATGCAATTCATTTGAATATGTGGATATGACATCAATACTGATACTAATATCTCGGTTGTACCCTTTGATACCACTACTAATTGATAATTCTGATACCACGTTCGGTACTGATACTCTTATCTTGGATATTGATCTTACCTTTACACATATTGTTATTACCAAATTTCTCAGTATTTCGATAAAATAACTAGTTACTCTGATAGCGCTTACTATTATTACTACTATTATCACAACATAAGGTTTGGTAAGCTTAGAGCTAATCATACAAGATAATTAGTTATACAAACTATATACTCAAAATATATAGACAACAGTAATAATAACAGATGGGGAATAAATCCCAAGATGGTGAAAAAATAGTCTGCCTGAGGACATTCATTTCTAGTAGCAAAATCAACAGCCCAAAACAAAATGCACCGTCAAAAGCAATCTTGTGCAACTTTCCATTGTTGAGTAGTTTATACTGCTCCAAATGAGTCATAAAGTCATCCCAGGGTATGGTGCTAGTTATAGTCGAAATCGACGCCACCCTATTGTAGCCTGGTTATATGGCTTAAATCAAGTTCATCTTGATCTTGGTCATCATGGTGATTAAAACCACTGAAATTGAATTGCTGAGTACAGTGGAACACTTCCTCTGTTTCTGGATCCATAAACTTGGCTTTGTCACCATTGTTGTTGGACAAGGTTATTCCTATTTGAATAACCTTTATGTGGTTTAAGAAAGGTGACATTGACTTGAAGCAGTCGACTTCCCTGGAGAAAGAAAAAAGGACACTTATGTTACACCCTTTTTTTATCATATATTTATGAATTACTACGCAATTCATTTGGATATGTGAATAGGACATCAATACTGATACTAATATCTCAGTTGTACCCTCTAATACCACTGCTCTCTGATAATTCTGATACCGTGTTTGGTACGATACTCTTATCTTGGATATTGATCTTACCTTTACACGTATTGTTATTACCAAATTTCTCAGTATTTCGATAAAATAACTAGTTACTCTGATAGCGCTTACTATTATTACTACTATTATCATCAACATAAGGTTCGCTAAGCTTACAGCCAGTCATATAAGATAATTAGTTATACAAACTACATACTCAAAATATATACAAACAGTAGCAAAAATAACTTTGTCACTTTGTTTGTATCATATCAAACAAAAAAAACAGAGACTTCTATTCAGTATCATATTAAGGCATTTTTCTACAAAATCTATACACTCAAATTTTGTATACTAAAAGGTACTATATCATACAAAAATAGGGACTTTTTCTACAACCTTATGCTCAGCCCTAAACCCTGTACATTAAGATTTTGTAGAAACTTCAATCCTCATCTTCATCCTTATCTCAATTCCATCCAGAACACCATAAAGCTGAGGTGTTGCTAAATGGGTGAGTTTATGAAAGATACCACATGTGAGTACGCTACGTGAAGCAACTAGGTTGACCTCCTATCCATCTACCATTACCCTCAACAGCTTCGCAATGTCCTCAATACTAACGGCAACCTGATTAGTTGACCTCATCATCTGATTACGATTATAATAGATGGGGAATAAATCCCCAAGAATGGTCAAAAAGCCCTTTGCCTGAGGACATACATTTCCATTAGCAAAATCAGCTGCCCAAAACAAAATGCACTATCAAAAGCAATCTAATGCATCTTTCCATTATTGAGAAGTTTGTGCTACTCCAAATGAGTCATAAAGTCATCCTAGGGTATGTCATAGTGGCGATTAAAACCACTGAAATTAAATTGCCAAGTACAGTGGAACACTTCCTCTATGGAAGTACTGACGAAATCAAAGACCGATCGGATAAACACGTAAAGGTAATCATAAGTTTCAATTTGAGCATAACGTCTTGCTATTTTGTTGAGTAAATTTGAAGTTATAAACCCTTTAGGGTTTTGGCCAAGGAGCTAAAGTTGAGCTCTAATGGATGTTTGATGATGAATATATTGCTAATTAAGGTTTATTATTGGTTAATTACATGTTTGGAGGTTGAAAGTTGCAAGTACACAATTTGTGTTCTAGGAGTCAAATTCGGCCAGACCTGATTCTTGTGGTTAGAGCTGGATTTTGATCAATTTTATGTTATAGATTCTATGGCCACAATTTTGTAGGGATAGCATGTGGTTATGATTTTTGGATGATTAGTTAAAAAACCTAATTTTGGAATTCCAAGTATTGTTGCTGAATTTGCTAGATTTGTGGCAATCTTTTTATGAGCTATTTTTGAATGACCAAAACTTGTCCAATAGCTATGATTTTTACATCATTGTAGTAGACATCCTAAGCTATCCAATGAAATATAATATATGTCATATGTCCCTGTACATTAGGAGATATGCCCTGTTGAATTTGTGACTTAAACCCTGTAATGTATTCTGAGGTAGTAATGTTGGTCGTGGGTTCTTGAGGTTTTGACCTTATAATTTGCCCTGAGTGGTATTTTTCCTTGAAATAGGACTTAAATAGCTTTCCATAGCGCTTAAAACCACCCCATTTGGATTTTTTGAGATTAAGTTATGAATTTTCAAAGTTGGGGATCAAAATTGTCAAGTTGGGTTGACCTATAGATTTGAAGAGTTTAAGGTCCATTAAGTCAAGTTTGATTCCAAAATACAAGGGCATGTGCTAGAAGCCAATATAGACCCTATTTATTGCCATTTAACTTAATGTACTAGACTTAGAAGATGTTTAACCAAGTAATGACACATTCGTGATGGATTTTAACTTATAAGGTTCAATATTTGACCGGACCAGCCAAGAGATTAATAACTGAGGGTGAGTGATCGGAAAGGTGTTCAGGTAGTAATTCTTTCTCTCATATACTATGTAATGCCTTGCATGTATGTTTTACCATGCATGTGATTGCATTTAAGCATGTGAGTTTGTCGGGTGAACGCCTGTGCTATCAGAGCATGTAGCGGGTGAATGCTCGTGTTTATTACCAAGTGTTGTGGTATGAGTTATTTATATGCCAAGTTGCATAATATGCCGAGTTGCATAATGAGATGTTAAATGCTCTTGATATGCTCATTATTTATGATGATTCATATGACATGTCTTGTTTGATTGCATTTTATATGATTGAATATGTGTTACTACTGAGATTCTTCCGAATCTTATCCTTTCTAGAAATTCATTATACAACAAAATCCAATAGCAGAGGGATAAAGAGGTAAGCGCATATGGGTGAAGGACACAAATAGTGACAAAGTTATTTTGCTACTGTCCGTATATATTTTGAGTATGTAGTTTGTATAACTAATTACCTTGTATGACTGGCTATAAGCTTAACGAACCTTATGTTGATGATAATAGTAGTAATAATAGTAAGTGGTATCAGAGTACCTAGTTATTTTATCGAAATCCTAAAAAATTTAGTAATAACAATACATGTAAAGGTAAGATCAATATCCAAAATAAGAGTATCAGTACCCAAAATCGGTATTGGAAGTATCAGAGAGGAGTGGTATCAGAGGGTACAATTGAGATGTTAGTATCAGTATTGATGTCCTATTCACATATCCAAATGAGTTGCATAGTAATTCATAAATATATAATAAAAGAAAGGGGAAGTTACACAAGTGTCCTTGGTTCTTTCTCTAGGGAAGGTGACTGCTTCAAGTTACTGTCACCTTTCTTGAACCATACAAAGGTTATTCAAATAGGAATAACCTTGTCCAACAAAATTGGTGACAAAGCCAAGTATATGGATCAAGAAACAGTGACATAAGTGGTTTTAATCACCGCGACGATCAAGATCAAGATGAACTTGATTCAAGCCATATAACCAGGCTCCAACAGGCTAGCGTCGATCTCAATTGAATTACCAAGCATAATGAAACACTTCCTCTATTTTTGAATCTATATACTTGGCTTTGCCACCGTTTTTATTGGGCAAGGTCATTCCTGTTTGAATAACCTTTACATGGTTCAAGAAATGTGACAGTGATTTGAAGCAGTCGACTTCCCTAGAGAAAGAACTAAGGACACTTATGTAATACCCCCTTTCTTTTATCATATATTTTACTATGCAATTCATTTGGATATGTGAATAGGATATCCATATTGATTAACATCTTAGTTGTACCCTCTGATACCACTCCTCTCTGAAACTTCTGATACCGATTTCAGGTACTGATACTTTTATCTTGGATATTGGTCTTACCTTTACACGTATTGTTAGTACCAAATTTCTCAGGATTTCGATAAAATAACTAATTACTCTAATACCACTTACTATTATTACTACCATTATCATCAAGATAAGGTTCGCTAGGCTTACAGCCAATCATATAAGGTAATTAGTTATACAAACTACATACTCAAAATATATCGAACAATAGCAAAATAACTTTGTCACTTTATTTGTGTCCTTCACCCATCTGCACTTACCTCTTTGTCCCTCGCGCTATTAGATTTTGTTGTATAATGAATTTCTCAAAATGATAAGATTAGAAAGAATCTCAGTAGTAACATACATTCAATTATATAAAATGCAATCAAATAAGGCATGTCATATGAACCATCACAAATAATCAGCATATCAAGAGCATTTAACATCTCATTATGCAACTCGGCATATTATGCAACATAGCTTGGCATATAAACAACTCATATTAGAGCACTTAGTAATAAACAAGGGCATTCACCTGTTACATGCTTTGATGGCATGGGCATTCACCTGACAAACTCACATGCTCAAACACAATCATATTGATGGTAAAACATACATACAAGGCATTACATAGTATATGAGAGAAAGAATTACTACCTGAACATCTTTCCGATCACTAGTCTTTAATTATTAATCTCTTGTCTGGTCTGGTCAAAGATCGAACCTTATAACTTAGAATCCATGATGAATGTGCCATTACTTGGTTAAATATATTCCAAGTCTAGTACATTAAGTTAACTGGCAATAAATAGGGTCTATATTGGCTTCTAGCACATGCCCTTATATTTTGGAATCAAATTGACTTAATTGACCTTAAACTCTTCAAATCCGTAGGTCAACCCAACTTGGCAGTTTTGACCCCTAACTTTGAAAATTCATAACTTAATATCAAAAAATCCAAATAGGGCGGTTCTCAACCCTATGGAAAGCTATTTAAGTCCTATTTCAAGGAAAAATACAACTTAGGGCAAATTACAGGGTCAAAATTGTAATTTAATCAAGAGCTCCCAATGTGACACTTGTCACACTCCCTTCTTCCTCATAATTTCTCCACATAATTTGGATATATGGTAGCTGGTTTTGCGACACATGTCACCCTTTTCCCCTGATTGCTGCCACATGTCTTGGTGGCTGCCCGAAGAGTGCCATATGTCCCCTGTGCCTCATGATTTTGCCACATACATGCCTGGGTGTCCCAGACAAATGACACCAAGATGGTGCCTCTTCAAAAACACAGGGTACATGTACTTGCTCAGAAAATGCCATGTGCATTCACATACCGGCATATTCTATCTGACTAATTGGCCACATATGTCTATATCTTCAATAGTACACCATGCCTCAAGGTGTCACCAAAATGGCGCCAAGTATGCCAAAGTGCCCATATACTAACATCTTTTATCTAACTACTTATATGCACTGAGCCTCATATAATATGGGGACTCATTCTCAACCCAAAGGGCTGAATCATATAGTCTAATAAAACACTTTCTATCTTTGGGACTCTTACCAAATTGGACTTAGTAGTTTTCTTAACTTAGGCTTATTCTCAAGCCTCTACGCCCAAAATTCAGAATATTGCAACTTATGAGTTTTGCAGGCCTCCCTTATTCATTTTAACTCTTCCACTAAGTTGGCACTCTAAAAGTCTATGATATATGTAACATCCCAAATTTTATATTCACAAAAAATATATTATAATTAATTGAGAAATTCACTAAAATAGTGAATATTCATGAATTTGGATCTTGTGAATTTTGAAATATTCATATTCACAAGGAAATGAGCAAATAAATTCAAGAAATGAATTAAATTACAAAGGTGATAGCAAAATCATAATTTTGCCAATTTAGTCCAAGATTAATTATTTTCCAATTAATTGGAGTTAATTTCAATTAATTAAGGAAAATGCATAATGGAATTATTCTTGGTGGAATAAATCAAGAATTGTGAAATTAAGAGGGGACTATACATAAACCAATTATGTGAATTATGGAATTGTGAAAAACAATTTTCCTTCTCTTCTCTTTAAATTTTGTCCAAGCATGAAAGTAAAGGGAAAAATATTAAATCCATGATTACATGCTACAAGAAGAAGGTGATGATGACTACACTACATGCATATATCAATTATGGCAAAGATGGAGTGTACACAACATGAAGGATGGTGTAATGCATGATGAGAGAAGCTTGAGTGAAGCAATGAGAAACATGATTGCATGGAAGAGTGTAAGTGTGGACATAGAGAAAAAAGTATGGGCTAGTTGGAGAAAAAAGGGGGAGAGGCACAGATTTGAGGAGCAAGAAAAGGGAAATCAATTGATTTAATTTAATGGAAATTAGGTGAAAAGATTATGAGGAAGAAGGGAGTGTGACAAGTGTCACATTGAGAGCTCTTGATTAAATCAATGGCTAGGAAGGAAGAAGACAAATTAATAAAAACATCCTCCTTCCTCTTTCATGCCTCATTTTCGTCCAAGACTTAGAAAAAAAGAGAGAAGATGAGAGCTCAAGGAAGAAGAAGCTAAGGTAGGTATGGCTTCTTTGGTTTTTCTTATAGCATTTCCTTAGAATCCTTCTCTAAACTCTTGTTTCTCATGAATCCATGGTGGTGAAGTCACACTTTGAGACCAAGAAGAGAAGGAGGAGGTGCCTAGAGTAAGAGAATCCAAGAAGTTTAAGAGGTAATTATATCAATCTCAACTTTATGTTAGTATGAAGTTGTTGTTAGTAATTAATGTTTGGTTTTTGTGATTTTTGGTTGAGTTATGAAATTGGACAAAGCCCTAAATCTAAGGGGTTATGCTGCCCAAAATCGCTTAAATCATGATTAAGAAGTGTTTAAGTGAGTTAGCCAAGGATTTGAAGTGGAAAAACACAAGTTTTGGAAGCTAAAACACAAAACTATATTTTTTCCATTTTTCTTCATATTTTCGGCCAGAACCAGAATTGGTATTAGGAGTTGGATTTCATAAAATAAATGGTTTCATTGGATTCAGTGGGCATAAATAGGTGGAGTTACAGTTGGGCACTTTTTTCGGTAGAGGCCGAAAAAGCATAATTACGAAAACGCCATTCCCTGAAAGGGGCTGTCAAGGGTATTTTCATAATTTGAAAATGAATTTGATGATTTCAAGCCGGAAAATGGATTCCTTGGGCAAAAATAAGTCAGAATAGCCTTAGCCAAAATTTTGGGAAGGTACCATCGGACCAGGTACGGCGGGGCCGGGCCGGGGTCCCGGGGGCATTTTAGTAAATTTTTACCATAGACTAATATAACCACAAGAAACACTATGGAAGAGTCTAAAATGATACTTGGATTGGTTATGACCTATTTCTTGTACATTTAATATTTTAGGATTGAGTCGAGAGCCGGAACGACACGCTTTACGAGACACCATTAAATAGAGGATTATAAAGTGTTGAGGTAGGGACATTATCCTTCATATATTATGCCATAGTTATATGATTGTGTGGATGCCATTGTTTGTAAATGCATTTTATTAATTAACATGAATTGCCAAGAGAGAGGCTGTTAGTGCCGGTGTGCACTTACACTGGGAGTTGGCGGAAGTCCAACCGGTGTAGATTGTGAGGCTGAGCCCTACTCATGTATACATGACGATGGTGTGTTTATATTGTTCATTAATTTTTGCATACCTTGGCGCATGTCATATTTACTTTTCGCATTCTCTATGAAC
Organism: Inga laurina; assembly: GCA_963855925.1. Taxonomy (NCBI): domain Eukaryota; kingdom Viridiplantae; phylum Streptophyta; class Magnoliopsida; order Fabales; family Fabaceae; genus Inga; species Inga laurina. Next base: position 43,424,311 of record OY979707.1, on the reverse strand, counting down.
GATATCATGTCTCTACGGGGATTCTTCAGAATCTCACCCTATTTTTAAACAAATACCTCAGCGGGTACCAGTGGGGCAAAGGGCAAAGACGTTGACGCCATAAAGTGAGTGGCACGTGTCTCAAGGTGAGGTCAAGAACGTGGTTATAATTTAGCCTATGTTTTATCATTTTGAGGAAATTGTAAATATTAAGTTTCCGCTGTATTTTCTGTTTCCGTCGACGAACGATATCAGAATTGTTAACGAATATTTTTATCAGTATAATTATACTTTTTTGTATGCCCATGGGATTCTGTCTTTATTAATCTTCGATTATCAAAATGGAAACAGATGTTAACAATATAAACATCTGCCATTTTTTGTTTTTCTCTTTCCTGTAGAAAAGGCAACCCATAAATGAAAAGGAATCACCCACACCCATAAACAGAGAGAAACCCATAAATGAAAAGGAAACATCAGAGCATGGGCTTTATTGCCTTTTGTATTGGCTTTAATACCAAACCTTAGGAGCCTTTTGATTCATATTAGTTATTATATCAAACCTTAGGTAGATACCAAATCATAGAAACCTTTTAATTTGTAGTGGCTCTGAAACCAAACCTTAGAAACGTTAGTATCAGAGCCTTGGCTTCGTTGCTATTTGTATTGGCTTGCAATTAAATTAAAGCGGGACTTGGGATTAAATGCTAATGGCACTTGGAGCTTCCTTTGAGGGTGCATTTTGTTTTGGGCAGTTGATAAAGTTTGTTAATGGAAATAAATGTCCTGAGACATATGGCTTTTTAACAATTCTTGGGGATTTATTCCTTATCTGTTATGATGTGAATCAACTTATGAGGTCAACCAATCATGTGCTTGCTAGCATTAAGGATGTTGCAAAGCTGTTGGGGGTAAGGATAGTTAGAATGGAGGCCATCCAAGCTGCTGCACATAGTACACTAACTTGTGGGATTTTCCATAAACTCAAGCATCTAGCAACACCAGAGCTTTGTGGTGTTCTACATGGAACTGAAGATGAGGATTGAAGTTTCTTCTAAAGATACTAAATATGAATGTATATAGTTTAGGGCTAAGCAAAAGGTTGTAGGAAAAAAATCCTATTTTTGTCTGACACGATGTTGCATAGAAGTTTCCTCATGTTTAGAGTTTGTAGAAAAAAAAGTCTCTATTTTTGTTTGATATGATGCTACATAAAAGTCTCTGTTGTTTTTTAATGGTAGAGAAATAGTATACAAAATATAAACAAGATCAAACATTACCTAAAATTGCCTACATTAATATAAGAGAGAAGAAAATTTGGTATTAGAGCCTAGGCTTCATTACTATTCGTATTACTATGATACCAAATTTTAAGACTCATTGATATAATTGAAATTAATTTGATAAGCGCATTATAAGACCTCTTTTGTTTCTAGGTACATGAACTTAGCTAAATCACCATTTTGGTTAGACAATTAAGGTTAAACCCACTTGAATTATCCTTTAATGTTCAATGGCGCTTTGAAATTGTAGACATCCATATAGGAGAACAAGGTAAGACTTGACCCATGATTACCTACATTAAAATGAGAGAGAAGAAAAGTTGGCTTACTTCAAATATCTTATAAGCAAAAGCTGGCTTACTTCGAATATCTTATAAGCACTACAGAGACAAAAAATAAGTGCTTTGAATTATAAACATTAAGGGTAACTCCTTTCTTAATCATCTCACATTAAAATGAGGCAGAATAAAATTTGGTATCAGAGCCTAAACTTCATTGTTTTTCATATTAGCTCTTATACCAAACCTTATGAACCTTTTAGTTTGTACCGACTTTGATACCAATCATTTGATATCAATCCTTAGAAAGGTTGGTATCAGAACTTGGCCTTCATTGCTATTCATATTGGTTCCAATACATAAGATTGGTATTAAAGCTTGGGCTTCATTACTATTTGTATTGCCTCTGATACCAAACCTTAGAAATCTTTTGATTCGTATTGACTCTAATACCAAACATTTCGCAGTGCGAAGGTACATGCACATGAGCCTTTGCTTGTTTAGTTACAATACACTTATAGACCTGTGTTATTTTATTACAAAATTTTATATATATATATATATATATAATATTATTATACATAATTAATTATATATAAATGTGTATTTGTTTATGTGTGTGTATATAATATTATTAAAAAAATAGTAATAAATTAAAGAATAATTTTTATATATTTATTATAATTTTTTTAGTATAAATTAATTTCAAATTAAACAAATCTTAAATCTTAAATAAATTTCCTTAAAAATATATTTTTAGGCATTTTTTGAAATTGAATTTCATTTTTAATTAACTTTAATTAACAACTAATAATTTAATATTATGAATATTATTTATAATATAAAATTTATTTTTAATATTACTAAATTATAATTTTTTTTATTTTGTTACGGAAAAATACCATGGCTAATTCAATGGTAAAGAAAATTTTCATGAAATTTGCCACAGAATATTTCTGTCGGAAAATTTTCCAACAGAATTTTTGTCAAATTGCCAACGAAATTAGCCATAAAAATATTTCTATGGGAAATTAAATGTTTTTTGTAGTGTCACCAGCTAGTTTGATGGCTAATTGGTGTAGTTTTCTGTCCAAAAATATTTCATGTAATGTTTGTTAAATCAGGTAATAGGATGACACTTGAAGTCAGCCCGAAATTTAGTAATCCATGTGATATATAGTGGTGTTGGAAATTCAAAGAGCCTTGAAAAAGGTCATCATTTGCAAGAGTGGAAATTATGTTTAGTTTTTTTATGAACAAGCCACAATTTTTCTAGTCGTTTATAAATTGTAGATAGTTTTCATCTCCTGTTTGTTGTGAACCACATACAAAGGACATGTGTATATATATTGACATGTCAAACTTAGAAAGATTAATTATGGCATAAGTTACCCATATGAAGTACCTTAAGGGCCTGAACTGTTTTTTCCCCAAAGATTCTGCAAACAAGGATTTAAACTATACCATTTAAGCTGCTGTTTATGTATAAGTGTACAAAATGGATTAAAGAAGGAAAGAATTCCTTTGACCTCATCAAGATGGAGTATCATCAATGTCTTTCCTTCTTTGTTTTTTTGCTTTTTGTTTTTTTTTTAAGTTTAAAAGAAAGGGAGAAAACGAGGAGCATTGAACTCCTTACACAAGCCTATTCTAAAGATATTTCTACATAAAGGAGAGATAATAGTTGGCAATAAAGTCCAATTAGTGTAAGGGTTTGCCTATTTGGAAACAACCAATGAGTCTACAAGTTGGGAGGCTTCTTTCTTATAATTAACATTTGCTCAAGCCAATTTATGATAGTTGAGCTACAAATTAACATGATCTCTTCATGTGAATAATTATCTGTATGCCATCTGGGAATGTACCTGAGCATCATTTTTATAGTCTAATGTGTTGTTTATGCTATGCGTACTTATTAAGGCAGATTGATAGAAACTTTTAGTTTTGCCACTCCAAAACTTACGTAAGGTTTGACACAGAGGAGTTATTTAATTTATAGTCTAATATGTTGTTTATGCTTGGGTTTTCTAGAAGATGATATTCTCATAATTCTTTTTCTCATTTTCTTCTCAAAATTCCATCTCCACTCTGAGATCAAAAAATATATGATCAAGTTTAATATTTTCTAAAACTATTATTATAGTATTTTATAATTTAATTTTTAAAATTTTGTTTGTATTGCAATTATGAATTGTGTATATTAGATTTTAACACTTTAAATTTATTTATTTATGTTTAAAATAATAGTTTTATATAATATGAAATCTAAACCATCTATCTTTTTAATTTGAGGGTGGAGATGAGATTTTGAGAAGAAAATGAGATGAGATTTTAAGGGAACCCAAACCCGGGTTCTCTGGAAATATTACTCTCTCATCTAAATACATAGATTTGTAAGTGATCTGGTCTGCATAGAAGTTTATACAACAAAAGGGTTGGTCACCAAGAAAATCAAGTCCTTAAAATGTGTCAACTCTATAACTTCAATTTTGTTAAATTCCCTCCTTTTTTTTCAATACGTCTCAACATTTTTTCGGAAGAGGTTACTCTCAAAAGTTTGTTTCTCCATTTCTTCTCAGAATCTCATCTCCACTCTCAGATCTAAAAATGAATGTTTCATATTTAATATTGTCTAAAGATATTATTATAGCATTTTATAATTTAAATTTTTAAAACTTTGTTTGTTTTGCAGTTATGAATTATGTAGATTAAACTTTAACCATTTAAATTTATTTATTCATGTTTAGAATAATATATTTATAAAATATGAAATCTAAACTATAAATTTTTTTAATCTAAATGTTGAGATGTGATTCTAAGAAGAAAATGAGATAAGGGTTTTTTTTTTCTTTTGGCCTTTAAGACAAAGGATTCTGAGAGAACCTAAGCCTCATTTTTTCACATCTTTTTATTCTCTTTGGTGCGGCTTTTTATTTAGAGTACAAAGGAAAACATTCCTAGTTTCAGTCGAAGGCCATAGAACAATAAAAACCAGCATATTTTGTTCTTGAAAGAAAAATAACTGTAATATATAGTTTATAAAGAAAGGGTCTTCATCCTATCAAAATACACAGAATATCTAACGAATGTCACACATTTGCAAAAGCGTGGAAAAAAAGATTCTTGGTGTGCAAAATGGCTTGTGAACTGATGAAAAAAGACATATTGTAAAGAAACCGTTGCACAGATATTGGAATTTGACAAGGGATATGATGAGTCCTTTGGAAATGTCTAAAATAGGGCTAAGCAATGGGTTATATAGTCCGCCCGCCCATTTATTTTTTAATGGTCATGGGCTAGCTCATGTCTGTCAAAAGCCAGCTCACGCCTGTAACAAATAGGCTGAGCGAAACCTGTGTGGACTGGAACGGGCATGAACTGCCTGTTAATGCGTCTTTTTCAAAAACTGCATTTATACCTTATTATTTTGTTGTTACTAATTTCTCAGTATAAATTACTAAAAATACTAATAATTATTAAAGCACCATAATCCTCATCATTCCTCATGAGATAATTTATTTAATAATTTAATTAATCCTTAATTAATAGTTGATAAAATCTATAGAGTAAGAGCAATTTATAATATTATATATAGAATTATAGCTTATATATAAAAGCTCTATATCATGATCATGATCCTGATTTATGAAACATAATCATAATATATAATCATTGATTTATGAGATATATGTAATTATATCATTTAACTCGCTTGAAAATTTGTCTTTTAGAATTATATGATCTCTTATACTTAAATAAATATTATATATAATATTATATTATATATATTATAATAGTTATATATATATTGGTAAAAAAATATATTTTATATTTGTACTTAAATAAATATTATATATACACACACATAAATGGGCGGGCATAGGCAACTTGAGTATATATCCGTGGCGTTCAGATTCTCTCCCTTACTTTCCCATCCCTTGGCCCTCCATTACCCAAAAATGACGTCATTATGCCTCTTAAAATTAGATCCCAGCCAAACTAAATTAACCCATGCATTTCATGCCAATTTTCTCCGTTCACGTTTTCTCCTCTCCGTCATTATGCTTTCTCAGTGTTCTTCTTCCTTAAGCTTGGGAAAGCCTGAAAATGCTAGAGGGAAAAATTGAACCATGCGTTTCATGCCCAATCGGAGCGAGTCAGATGCCTTTCTTAGTCTTCTTCCTCCTTGAGCACGAGAAAGCTTGAAAATGCTGGAGGGAAATATTTGCAGAGACGATTTCCAATGATAAAGGGCGTATGAGAACTGAATATTAAAGTTGACCAATCATTGCAGCTTTGCAACTCGTTCTGTAGCTTGATTCCTTTCATTGTCATTGTTGGGATTTACTGTGAAAAAAATTGAATTCTATAATGGGCATGAAGCAGAGTATATAACAGTAATAAAATTCCCCTTTCATCTCTTTCCATCTTGTTGGTTAAATGTTCAAGTGTGTGTGATTATGTGTGTGTATTCTAAAGAATGTTGGATAAAAGAATAATTGTAGTAGATTTGTGTGTGTATATGCTAAAGAAATCTACTGATTTTGCTGATAGCGACCTTGCAAAATCTGTTATGAACATGGATTGTTAGGTTTTTTCGGTGCTTAAGGTTTGTATATGCTATTGTTTATGTTTGTGTGTTTTCAAATGATGGGTATATGGTTTTATATTTAAAGTAATGAATGATGTTATTTTCGGAGGTAAAAAAAATCCTATTGTGTGTGTAGTATTATACCCGGGCCTTAATATAAATTTCACTTTAAGCTCAGTATTATGTTTTTTATTGTTTTGGTTATTTATCTATTAATTTACATTGGGTACATATTTTTTCAATTTTGCAGGAGGCTTCCACCATGGCTATAAATTTGACTCCTATACTTAATCTTGAATTTGATAATATTAATGAATCATGGGAATTTTGGAAAGAATATGGTAGAAAAATTGGCTTTGGTTTTCAAAGGCAAGGAGACAACAAAAGTAAAAGGGATAAGTCATCATATACATGTTACCTATATGTGTGTAATAAAGAAGGAGTGAGAAAACCAGATAAACGAGATGTGCAAACTAGAAAGCCCAAAGATGAAACAAGAACAGGCTGTGAAGAGGTCGACAAGAGAAGCATGATGTGGTGTAGTGTATGATATCAAGGAGAAGCATGGAAGTTGATCCTAAACTACAAAGATCAAATCCGTATAGACAATTATGCCCCTTGCTTGTTAAATTAGCAAGTGATGCATCAAAAAGTCCAAAGGCATTCTCTCTTGTCCATCAGGCTGTGTTAGAACTTAGTAAGAAAGTAATTGAGCTTCACATAAAACACTTACTAGATGACAATAATGGTGATGAGGATAGTGTGGGGAATCATGATCGTGATAATGGTGTTGGCAAAGTTGTTGGGTTTAAAAAGAGGTATGGGAGAAAGATAAGTAAACGGATGAAGAGTGGTATTGAATTAGCTCTAAAAGGACGGAGAACTAAACCTTATAAAAAATATTCTCTAGCTTCACAGTCAGTTAAATCTTCACATGTATACTTATGATCAATTTAGTTTTGTAATTATGCTTATTAGTTGTTGATTGTTTCTTTTTAAATGTTTTAGGGGCAGAATAGTCAAGTTCAAAAATCCAGCCTATCAACTGAAGTACATCATGATAATATTGTGTTGGATAACTCTAAAGCTCTGCCAAACCAAATGACTTTTACAAATTTGTTGATGGTATGTCATGTTGTTGAATAGCATAATCAACTAGTTTGTTTATATAGGACAGATATATATTAAGACATGGTTTTTTTTCTTAATTGTAGGCATCACTTCACTACAACATTACATCGCTTGAAGCACTGGATTTTAGCCAAACATACAATACTGGTAACCATAAAAAGTACTGATAATAGAAGAAAACAATCCAGTCACTTTTATTGAAATATGAATTTTTTTACATAGCATTCTTTCATCTCAAGACAATTGACAATTACAAGATTCTCACTATACATCGATTAACATTATGTTACAAGTGCAAGTTCAATGATTGACTTAGATTCTCCAGCATAAAGTCTCCATTTCAGCTTATTTTGTCCAACTCGTTTGTACAGCTTATGACTTCTTTTGGGCTACTCTCTTTTTGGTCAAGCAAGCTCATCATTTTGTTCTTCAGCCATATTCATGTCTTTTCAACTGATGTAATATAAGATGACTCTGCTTTTTGTCAAGCTTGCTCATTGATCAAGTAATCTGCTATTAAACAAAGTCAAGAAACAATCATATAACACGTTATGCCATTTGCTTGTAGATGTATAGAAACAGATGGATAGAAAAGTTGTAAGATATGTCCCCTGTAATGCAAGAAGTGAATGTGGAGTATTGCAACAAGGTTCATTAACACTTTTAGACAGAATCTACTAATTCAGCCATAAGAGCTCAGGATAGTTAAAATAAACCACAATCAAATAGCATAATAGACTTACCTTTCAGGAAACGAATTAAAATCTCCACAAGCAAAATAGATGGCTTACCTGTCATAGTTTAACATCTTTTATATCTTGGTGCACAATTACATGTGTATTTGCCTGAAGTCAACTCCAAAAGAAGAGCCAATGAGAAATACCATTCAGGTTATATAAGCTAAATTTACTAGAAAAAGAAAACCAGGGGGATACTAATTGGTGAAACAAACGAATGCTTAGGACCTTCATTAAGTAAAAGACAATGAAAGTTGAGCATAATCTACCTGACATACATATCAAGGCATCGTCATGCATAAGGAACACATCAACGCAATGCTACCAAGGGGTCACAAATAAATAATACTCCCTCCAGTCCTAATTATAAGACAAAGTTGACTTTTTTGGAGAAATTAAGGAAGCCAATTAAATTACTTTAAAGTATTTATATTTTTATTTTTTTCTCTAAACTAATTAATTTGACTAATAAACTGATATATAATCTAAGGATACTAAAAATATAAATACTCTAAAGTAATTTAATTGGCTTCCTTAATTTCTCCAAAAAAGTCAACTTGTCTTATAATTAGGACCGGAGGGAGTAGCAACATAAAAGCATACCACACAAAGATGCTATCTTTTTCCAGGTTTTATATTTCAGAAAAATGTTATCTCATATTTGAAATCATTGATATGAGTGTGCTTTCCTTGGTAGTAGAAATATAACTCCAGGACCACAAGATTGAGGAACAAGATTTCAAGAAAGAACCTCATTTGTGAACTAAGATTGAGCAACAAAATTTCAAGAAAGAACCTCATTTATGAATTGCTAAAGAAAACTAAACCAAGAATATATATATATATATATATATATATAATGGGAGAAGATTGCCCTGATCCACAAAACAAGCACAATACATGCAAATAGTAATTCATTGATTATTCGAATATCTCCTGTGGTTATGCTTATTCTATGATTAACTTACCATTCATAATTCAAAATTTTTGCACATTGGTTAGTCATGAACATGTGATTTACATGTATATCAGATTATCAAGGGAGAACATCTGTACAACAAGCACAACTACATAAGGGTCAATTAAGGCTAATACAATAAACATACATGATGGCTGAATGCAAGAGTTGAATATCTCTTACTATGTATTCAACTGTGTAGTGGTGCACCCAGCACAGAGTAGAATAAAAGCAGCCCACTCAATCTCACTTAACTTGAAATATAAAATTAGATCAGAATACACAAAAACCTCAATACTCATAACCTTTGATATGGTCAAGTATGATTTATATTATATAGTATATTATTCCGCCAATTAGCTTATAGTGATTCAGCCTCAAGAGGAAAGAATGATTGTAATAGTTATGCTCTTCAAAACTTCTATACCAAAAATACGGGAGAAAGCTTTCCCATGTGCAAGCAAAAATAGTGGCTTAACAGATAAACCATATGATACTCCATTGGTCTTTCACCAATAGTTTCGGCAATGAAAGGGAAACCAAATTAAAAAGAAAGAGATGAATCAGCACTTACCCAATGGAAGACCAAGCTTGAAGGAGCTTTTCACCATGATGAAATTTACACAGCGATTGATCTTTGCAAATTCCAAACACTATGGTACGTCAAAATCCCCAAAATTCTTGAAAAATCAAACTGCAAAATATAGGTAAAGAAGAAGAAGAAACAGAGCAAAAGACATCACACGAAACTTGAAAAACAATAAATAGACCATACACAAAAGGATGAACTTGGTAAAAATCGAAGAAAATAGGAAGATCGATCGTGATATGGAGACAAGATAACGAGAGAACTTCTGAAAGCATATGGACGGAGAAAATAGGCATGAAACGCACGGTTTAATTTAGTTTGGTTTGGATCTAATTTCAAGACGCAAACGACGTCGTTTTTGAGTAATGGAGAGGCAAAGGATGGGAACATATGGGAGAGAAGCCAAACGCGTACCCGTGGCCTGTCTAGTTTAGTGCACACACTCGCCCATTTAAGCCTGCCCGTTATGGGCCTTTATTGGGCAGGCTAAAATGGGCAATTTATTACTGGGCCGTGGGCAACATGCTCAGTCCTAGTCTGAAACAATTTGACGGAGATCTTGTGTTGTGAACTTCCCTAAAAAAAAAATTCCTAGCAAATATTGTTTTAACCACAAAAGATCAAAAGAACACACCATCTTGCAAGATGCCAAACTACTTTCATAAAACAATATATTTAAAATCAAGGTATATTATGCCCAGATTCCCACACTCTCAGAGCTAAATTACATATCCATCTCTCAACGAAAACTCAGCAACCATAGATTATAAATAGGTCAAACCTTGAATAAAAGGTATGGAATTTTATCTACCAATATATATATATATATATATGCGCGGGCTCTTGCATCATATATTTTACATAGCATCTATAAAGGACGTCAAGAGTCTAAATACAAAATGAACTAAACCAATATATATATATATATATATATATATATTTATATATATATATGATTCATTTCCACCATAAGTGCCTAAATAAAGTAAATTTACAATATACAGCTTATTGTTTTTCGGTGTATTTAAAACACATCAGAGTAATGGCTAAACAAAAAGTACTGAAAATCCACATACTACGCAAAATAAATCACATATCAATCTTTTAAAGATTGAACATCATAAAAGTATATAAATATCTGCGTTCATCATTCTAAATTAACATTTGCAAAGAACAATTGATCTAAAATGTTATATATGGATTCGTTTCCTTGGAAACGGGTTAAATAAAATAAATATGCAATGTAATAACAAGGATTTAGGACGAAGAAGTTTCAATGTGGTGGTTGCCGACTGATGCAAGGCTTTGTTCATAATTCCAAACCAATATAGGCTTAATGGGATATTTGTCGATGGCCAGCATCTTAAATTCGTTAGTATGGAGATTGCACAAAACAAGTTTTTCTTCTTCTTTGTCCACTATGCCTTTAGCTACCCTAAAGAATACATGAAATGGATTGTGTTCCAAAACAATCTCATTTCTCCGGATAGCAAGTGCACTTAAGGAAAGGCATGAATGATGATAGGGGTTGCTTCTATATATCTTAGTCCAAATCCATCTCTCCCCTGATGCATCTACACACTTCTCCAACAACGACAAATTAATCACCCACAAGTTATTCAAAGATGATCTGTCGAATCCGATCTTATCATTTGAAAGCATAGCCAGCTTGTTATCATATGTCGTAAGCCTATTATAAGCCCATACAGCATATATAGGTAATCGTATCAATGTGAACAATTCTGTTGCTATGTCAAATGAAAGTATAGCAATTCCACCCCCCATTACATGTGTGAATCCAAACCAAAAAATTGCTCCATTAAAAGTGAAACAACTATCATTTCTAAAAGGTATTATACCCCATAATTTCCCCAATTCAACTTTTTTCCATGACTTTGTGGTTAAGGAAAACACTTCCATGAAATAATCGCTCTCATCATCCAAACAATAAATAAGGACTCTCACTATCTTGTAATCATTAACGATTGCACTGTAACCAAATCCTACATAGCAAGTCCAACGAGGTTTGGATTCCACAAAAACTTTTGGCACCTGGAGGAGCTCTCTAGTTGCTGGATTCCACAAAAAATAGGATTGAGATTTTGAATGTTTGAGACAGAGCAAGCCATTACTGGAACCGACGATCATGCAACTATCCATTGAGGAATCAGAGAAAGGTAGAGTCTGATAATCAAGGACTTGCATATCACGATTGATCAAACATAGTTTCCCGCCATTGCGCTCCACAAGAAGACAAGGGGAATGGTGGAGGTGTTCGGAGATGAAAGATGGGGTTTTGAAGAGATTCTTCCAATCTTTGCATACACATCGAAATCGGATTAGGGATTTCACGGGAAGACATTTAAGAATATATCTGATAATTTCTGGAGGAAGATATGGTGTGTCGCTATCCCATGTTATCATCGTCATGGCGATCGACAGATAGAAGAAGAATTCCTCAGAGGAAAGGTTTTGCAATCAACGAGGTTTAAGAAATTTAGATAAACAATAGGTTCACAAGGCAAAGACCCTTACAAAAGAAACTGTCCTAGGGTTTGAGGCAGATGATGGCTGTTTGAATTTTTTTTTTTTTTTATTTTAAGGGTAAAATGATATTTTTATTTAAAATGAAATTTAAGTTCAAGAAGATTATTTGAATCAGAATCTCTTTATTTGGAATAAGTTTGAAATTAACAAATTTCAGGGCCAATAGCAATACGTCTCTATATTAACAACACCATATTTTATATTAACGATTTCATTTTCTTATTTCACAACTTCGTATCTCAAAAAAAAAAAAAAAACTAACACATGTCAGGAATAAGTTTGAAATTAACAAGTTTCAGGGCAAAAAACAACACATGTCTCTATATTAACAACACCATATTTTACATTGACAACCTCACTTTCTAATTCTCAACTTCGTATCTCAACTCACACCTCGCCGACCCAATGCCACGTCCCTCCTTATCAACAATGCTACTGGCTTCATCGGTTCCCACTGCTCCTTGGCCCTCAAGAAGTGAGGCGACTGAAGCGCCCCAGACAGGCGCTTGATCTCAACACCGAAACCTCGTTCTCTTAGATCGATCAGCTGATGGAGAAAAGCTATAAAAAAAAAAAAAAAAAAAAAAAAAAAGTGCCCAGATTATTCCGAGCTGAGAGAGAGGAAGAAGAAGATGAAAGGTTTAAGGGTAGGGGCATCTTTTTGTCAAGATTTTATAATTACATATTCCTCTATTATACTAACACCATACTGACATGGGATTTTATAAATTGGAAGCTCTGATTTATCCTTTTCTAATTTTCAACGTATTTTTCTGGAATTTCCCTTTTATTTATTAGCTACTCAGAAAATCTATCCCTAGCCTCTATCTATAATATGTTTTTTTTTTTTTTGGCCTTCATCTATGATATCTAGTCTAATCTAATCTAACAAAATAGGATAATTACAATGTGTATAACAAAAAAAAAAAAGGATAATTACAACACTTAATTTCAATGCACCAAGAATATTAAAAAAATTTATCAAAATAGATTTCATCCAACTTCTTCTCATATTAATTTCATCCAATTATTTAATTAATGAACAAAAATAAAAAGAGTCCCAATAAACATTTTTTTTTCGAATTTTCAACTACATTGTTAGTTCAGATATAAAATAAAATAAAATAAAATGTTCCGTTTGATGATAATTTTTTTCCATATCCAAAATAGAATAACGATAATAGTTAATTTCAACACACCAATAATAACAAGATAATCACAATGATGGCCCCTTTTTAGTATCTACTATTATAAACATTTAAATTTTGAATACTGATCAATCGTGATAAGAGGCACACCTCCACAATTGAGGGTTGAAACTTTCATTTTAGGTATCAAATGATAATCTAATCAATTAAAAAAATGGAAATCGGGAGGGGTATTTTTCCCTTGTGAATTAATTGTGCTTATTCTTACTTAAAATGCCAGCAATGTATTAAATTCATAAAGGAAGGACAATATAAATTTCTCATGACAAATCACTCATATGCCCACTCTTTGGTGGATTCTCCCTCGGTCCTATTTATAAAAGGATGATAGTCTAATTGTGTGATTTAAGAAAGTAATTAAAATTAGTTAAAAATAATAAGTATATCCAAAAAAAACTTTTCTTTTATCCAAGTGAGTCCTTGTTTATGAGGGGCAAATAAGAGAGAAAAATAGAGTAAGTATAGGTATTAGTATTGTTGTCAAATTCGGGAGGTAACCCTCTGAGTTTACCATTTTTACGTTTCTAGCTTACAAAATTGAGTCGAGTCATAAGTAAACGCGTGTCAGTTGTAAACCCGATTAAACTTGTGAGTTTATACACTGAGTTTACCGTTTTTACGTTTCTTACTTACAAAATTGTATTAACTTTTTCAATTTGATCGTGCTTAGTTACTCTATAAATGATTTTTATAGAAACTTTTTTGTTAAGTATGATATATTATAATGCCCATTTGGATCAACGATGGACAATCGTAATTGTGATCTACATAAGTGTCGTTAGACAATCATAATTTCTGTCTGGATATTTTTTTCACAAGTGACGTTAACGATTGTGATTATGTCTGGATTTCATTTATTAAAAGCACTTATGAATATATAATTACCAAAAAGGGTATGAATTTTAAGTTATGTTCAACCAATGAAATAAATGAAATTAAAAGAAAAATTATACATGTTGAAGTATATTTGAGAGAGCATATCAGGAAACCTATCATTATCACATAATTTAATTTCTAAATAGAAAAATAAATCGGTAAATATGGTGTTTTTCTTGGATTGTACTAGATTATGCAATCAAGTTTATTTCTTCAATAAAGTTATTTACATTTTCATGATTATATTTAACAATAAAGATAATTGAATATTTAATGATTATTATTAAATATGATTTAATAAATGACGTGAATATTGAAATATTTTTAAATTTTTTAATTGTTATTAGTTAAAATAATTTAAAAATTCATGTTAAGTAATGGGCAAAACAATATTTAAAATAATATTATTTGAACTACTTTAGTTGAGAAATAATAGGCAAGATATATGCAGAGAATATTTGGAGGAGGGATCAGAGGGTAAATTGAAGAAATTACTATTGGGAAAGTTTCAATCGGGATTTTCCAATCGCATAAGCAACCCTCTTATCATTTATTATCAATGTACGGTTCGATGCTGAAGTCATGATTCATCGGGGTTGATCGGGATTCTTAAAAAATTACCCAAATAGGACAATCAGGATTCATAATCACTTTTTTTCTTTCAAATGGGCTTATTTGAGCTCCTACCGCTTAACCAAACCAGCACTATGAAGGTTGATGGATTACATTTCAATTACTTGGATTTAAAATATATTTAAATGAAATTTTTGTCATTTTTTATATCTTAATTATTTAATTATGCACTATTAATGACTATTTAACGATAAAAATAAACTCTTACGAGTTTATAATTAGAGTTTACGATACGAGTTTAAGTCACCGTCATAAGTTTGCTTAAACCCATAAGTTTGACAACCTTGGATATCAGTGTATCACCTTCCCTTGTTAATGCAATGTATATAATTAATGAGGGATAAAAATGAAAAAAAAAAAAAAAAAAACCTCATTAAATGTTCTAACAACTCTTGTCCAGCTTTCATAAAAAGACTGAAGGGAGTATTTGATGAGTTTCTTTTTTAATTCTTTTTGTCATTAACAGCAGAAAACGAACCCTCAAAATTACACACTTTTTGTGATTAATTAATTATTATAATAATTAATTCATCAATTAATCAAAGCGCCAAGTTAATTGTGGGGAAATTGAGATTGAGATTGGCAAAGAAAAACTAAGAAGTTGAGATCCTTTTCCAGTAATCTCCAGACAACTGTCCCAGACCCTCACATAAGAAGCTCCAGTACATATAAATGTTGATCATTATGTACAACAAAAAGCTATAACAACATTAATCCAAGACATATAGAAAATCCTACAAAACATCATGGTGGCAGTGGAAAACTTTAAATATAAATACCTCTCACCATCATGCTTAGATGAAATGAAGCTGTAATCTATCATCATACTCACCATCTAACATGAGAAAACTGAAAACACAGAACACGAGTCTGACAAGCCTTATGGCAAATATAAGGAGAAATACAAAAATGTGAACGCAAATTACCATACTTTAAACCTAGATTCAAATTATAATGCTTGCATAAAAATCATAGGACAAAATACATTATATTTATTTTTTAAAAGTTACCAATTATAACATAATCTGGGACCCAACTTGAGGCTTCCCATTAGGGGCTGCTTGGTATGAGGGATTTGGAGGGGAGGGGAGAAAAACTTTTATGAGTTGAATTTAAAAAAAAATTGGAGAAATGAAATTATAAAATTTTAATAAAGAGAAGAGTAATTAATATAACAGAGTAAGGAAAATTAATTCAAAACTTTTAACCTCGTTTTTCTAATTATTTTAAATCCAACTAAAAAAAATCTCCCCTCCTCTCTTTCTCTCCCCTCCCCTCCTCTCATACCAAACCTTTCTTTTGGGCCAGAAACTCACATTTCTACAACAACAAAAAAAAAAAAAAATCAGCTGCCTAACAGTCGCTGCTAAAGGTTTTCAGCGACGACAAAAAGTTGTCACCAAGTCACTTCTACAGTGACTATGGCTGAAAAGTTTTTACAGAGATAAAATAGTCACCGTTGAAAGTGGTCGCCAAAAGTCAATGTAAGTACCCAACAGCCCCTTGAGAAAATCTTCTGATGTTGCAAGGTTTAGGGTTCCAAAGTGTTCCCTTGGGGTTTCATAAGATGATGTTTTGGGTGCACTCTAATTGTTTGGTGACTCTATTTTCTTCACATGAACTCCACCATATCCATAAGAACTCCTACTGTTAAAGTTAAAGATGAACATTTTTTTTTGCTATATATGTGGTTATTTAATGTTAAAATAATAATTCTATTGGATATTAAATTTCAACAATTTAAAGTCGATCCAATAATAAATATAGGAAACGGAGAGAAATGGAGGCATGTGTAGATTACTTTAATTGAAATGAATAAGCACACTGATGCCGAAACATTGCATGGATCACTCTCTGCAATCCAATACATGTTCCACTTAACTACTTAAGCTTCTCTGCCCTATGGAGACTCATCAATATCACCAGTGCACTTTTTGTCACACAAGAGAAGGATTAGCTGCCTCTTTTATTTGAGAAAAAACAATGAAATTTTGCAGAAAAATAATTAAAAGCGGAAGTAGATTCAAAAGAGACACGGGGATGTTTCTTTGAAATCTTAATATTTTGATCTAAGTCTTTTTTTTTTTTTGATATTTTTGCTTCACACTGATAGCTCACATACATTAAAATGTAGTTTTTTGTGTAAGTTTTATTCTTGATTGAGAATAAAAAAAAACTTTTTTTGATTCGTCTGCAATAGGGTCTGCTACGTTCAACAAAAGATCATATATTTTAGGTAAGTATTTTTTAGTCTCTATTGTCAGCCTGCTGGGAGTTAATGTGATTTTCTCCTTCATATTCAAATTGTTTAGGACCTTTTTAACTAACAATGAGTTGAGGAAGCCTTTGAAGTTGATTTTTTATGTGAAGAATATAATCCTTAAGAGAATGATTGCCTAACTAACTTCCAAGTTTGAAATCTTTTCCCAATTGTAGACGCTTGCATAATTTGATCCATATTTAGAGATGTGACGTCCCAATTACTCGAATTAATTGCTTTATATTGATGGATACCCGAGATCCCTAGACCTTTCTTAACAATTCTTTCAAAATAAGTTTTTAGAAAACACTCATGACCCATCTTCAAGAGGCCTCTAATGTCTAGGGATTTCCATAACAATTGCAATTTGTGCTCTGAAATTTTCATCTTGGATCAATCAAGATAATTTTGGAAACCAACTAAAGTGTGTATCGGATTTAATAATAAATATAAGAAGTGGAGAGAAATGGAGGCAATTCAAATTGGTCTAAGACAAAGGAGGTTAGCCAATGCACATGCAATATGTAAATTACTTCAATTAAAACGCATATGCAAATTGATGCATAAGATTGCATGGATCACTCTCTGCAGCTTCATACATGTCCCACTTTCCCTTTGCTTTTGTTTTGAACTTGTTTTTGATACTATAAAAATATATGCTATTGCTAATATAATTTTTTCCATTGTTATGGATTACCAATAGAATTTTCTGTCTGTCGGAAAATTCTGTGGGAAAATTCTATCAGAAAATAAATTTTTTAATTTAATTACTGACGATAGTAATTATTGGTAGATTACCGACAAATTTCTTTTCATTGGTAATTTCCAGGGTTATGTAACCCGGACTGGATCGGCCGGTAAACCGGTCCGGTTCCCGGTCTAGTCCGGGTTACTATTTTTTTTAAATTTCTTTTTTTATTTTTCCTTTAGAATTTCATACTATAAATTTAAAATTTTCAATTTCTTACCGGTTTGGCCCCGATTTGACCCACTGACCCTTAACCCAATACCCCAACCGGTTTAATACCTGGTCCGAGTTTTAATAGCTTGGTAATTTCCAACAGATCACCGACACAATTTCCTCCGTCAGTAAAATTTATAATTTTTTATCATAATACATTAATAATTAATATAATATAATATAATAATAAAAAATAAAATAATATATAAAAAAATAAATATAAATATAAATACTTAATTATCAGAAAATTTGTATTTAATATAATATATTAATAATAAATATTTAAAAAATAAAAATATTATAAATAATATATTATAAAATATGAAATATATAAAATTTAATATTATATATATACTTATATTAATATTATATTTATTTTTTTAATTGTTATATTATATATATAATATTATGTGAAATTTTCGACAGAAAATTCTGTCAGAAATCCGTTAGTAATTTCTGACGATAACTTTCCGTCAATATAATTGCTGATAATTTCTTATGGAATTGGAATTCCATCGATAAACCAATTTACCATACATTTTTCAACGATGACATGGTTTCCATCGCTATTATGTTGAAAAACAGTAATTCCATCAATAATTTCGTCAATAGTTTGATTTTTATTCCCCCATTGTGAGAGACATTTGTTGAAACCTCTTTTTTTTTTTTTTTAAATATTCCTTCTGTTTTAAATATAGGCCTTAGTTTAAACGTGAATTTTGGTTCTAAACGTAAGACATTTTTTGCTTTTTATTTTTCATATTTATCATTTTTTTCAAACTAATTTGTCTAACTAATAAATTGATTTATAATATAATGTTACAGATAAATATTTTAGAAATATTATGCCACATATGATATAAGGAAGTAATTTTTTTTTTTTAATCTATTCAAATTTTAAAAAACAAGGCTTACATTAAAAACCAAATAAGTAAGTAGTTTTAATCAAAGGTCATATAGAACAATAAAAAAGCAACATATTTTAATTGAAGAAAGATAATTGTAATACTACCTCCTATTCTTAATAAAAGAGTTATTGGAAATTGAATTTGATCACCAATATAAAACTTTAATTCACTTTGTCTTCCAATTTTTTTTTTCAAAACATCTCTATTAATTGCACATATTAAAAAGTTTCTATATAATGGTAGTGATGATGAAAGATGACATTCTAAAAAAAATCTACCTATATTTATTATAAATAACTAATATAACTAAATTCATTGATAAATTAGTCAATTAACTCTTAAATCAAATACCGGTAGCATCTAGTTTATAAAAAGGATCTTC
This sequence comes from Inga laurina, assembly GCA_963855925.1. Classification (NCBI taxonomy): domain Eukaryota; kingdom Viridiplantae; phylum Streptophyta; class Magnoliopsida; order Fabales; family Fabaceae; genus Inga; species Inga laurina. Next base: position 43,404,990 of record OY979707.1, on the reverse strand, counting down.
ATCCGACCAAAATACAAAGAATATATAATGAATGCCGCATATTTGCAAAAGCGTGAAAAAGAGACTCTGGCTAGCAAAATGGCACGTGAACCGATAAAAAATGACATATTCATAACAAACCTTTGCACAAATATTGAAATTAGACAACGGATATGACAAGTCCTTTGGAAATACCTGAAATAATGAAGGAACCTAGTATACTTTCCTGAGTTGTAATGCTCTTTTATTAGGCCAATAGACTTCGTATCATTAAAAAAAAAAAAAAAGAAATACATGAAATAATAATGTGAGGAAAACTCCACAGGGACCAAAAAAATTGAAAATGCCATGAAAAATGACATCTTTCAAGATTTTGAACTTCCACAGAAAAACTCCAAGCAAATATTGTTCTCACCACTCAAACAAAAGAACACACACCATCTAGCAAGATGTCAAACTACTTACATAAAACAATATGTTTAAAATCATGGTATATTAGGACCAGATTTTCCACACTCGCAATAAATTATATAATATATCCATCTTTAAAAGAAAACGAAGCACCCAAAGATTATAAATAGATCAAACATTGAATAAAACATGCGGTACTACATATATGCTTTCATCATGTTTGCGATAACATCTCTAAAAGACAACAAGCATCTAAATACAAAATGATCTAAACATATATGAATTCATTACCACTAAAACTGCCTAAATAAAGTAAATCCACAATGTGACAATTAAGACAAAGGATCATTGCTTTTCAGTGTATTTAAACCCATTTGTTTAATGGGTAAACAAAAAGCACTGAAAATCCACATACTGGCAAATAAATCACATATCAAGGATTTAGGACAAATTATCTAAAATGTTACATATGGATTCATTTCCATTGAAAGTAGCTAAATAAAATAATGCAATGTAATAATAACCAGGATTTAGGATGAAGAAGCTCCAATGTCGATGTTGCAAACTGATACAAAGCTTTCTGCATAATTCCAAACCATGGTCATAACGAGAGGTTCACTTGTGGCCAACACCTTGAATTCATTAGTACGGAGATGGCACAAAACCAGGTTTTCTTCATCATTGTCTTCTGTTTCTTCATCATTGTCCTCTGTTTCTTCATCATTGTCCACTGTGACTTTAGCTTCCCCAAAGTATAAACGAAATGCATCTGATTCCCAAAAAATTTCATTCCTCCATATAGTTGGAGGACTTAATAAGCATGCACAATGGGGGTAGGGGTTGCTTGTATATATTTTAGTCCAATTCCATCTCTCCCCCGAAGCATCTATACCCTTCTCCATCACCCACAAATTAAACACCCATAAATCAATCGAAGATGAACTGGTGTTTTCAATCATATTGTTAGAAAGCATAGCCAGTTTGTTCTCATAAGTAGTAAGCCTATTGTCATCATCTGATACAGCCGACCTAGGAAACGGTATCAATGTGAAAGCTTCCGTCGCTATGTCAAATGAAAGTATAAACATTTCATTTGTCTCCACACGTGTGAAGCCAAACCAAAATATTGCTCCATCAAAAGCAAAACCAGACCCGTCTGTAAAAGCCTTTATACCCTCTAATTTCCCAACTTCAACTTCTTTCCACGACCTAGTGCTTAATGAAAACACTACCACTAGATAAACCGGATCATCACGCCGCCAAGATACAAAGAGTCTCACTATCTTGTAATCATTAACAATTGGACTGAAACCAAATCCTACATAGGAAATAATCCCAAAACGAGGAAAATTAAGAACTTTAAATTCGGATACCTGGAAGACCTCTCTAATTGCTGGATTCCACAACATATAGGACTTAGATCTCATGAATTCCAGACAGAGCAAGCCATTACTGGAACCGACGATCCTGCAGTTCTTACCCATTGAGGAATCTGTGAAAGGTAGAGTCGGATATTCAAGGATTTGCATATAACGATTCATTAAACATAAGTGCCTCGGATCACATTTACAGCCACTGCACTTGAAAATGAGATAAGGGTTTAGGTGAGTGGAATGGCGGAAGTGTTCTGAGATGAACGATTGGGTTTTGAAGAGATTCTTCCAATCTTTGCAAACACATTGAAATCGGATTAGGGATTTCACGGGAAGTCGTTTGAGAATATTTGTGATAATTTCTGGAGGAAGATATGGTTCGTTGTTATCTATTACCATCTCCTTCTTCATGGATCGACTGATTAAAAACAATATGACCGATGAAATGCTTCACAATCAACAGACGAATTACTGAGTCGGAAAGAAACTTACAGCACTTTTAGGATTATGAATCATATGAGATTTATATCACCTGCTCCTTGCCTCCTTGGGGCTCGATGGGTCATAAAACACAAACCTGAACAAGACTACAAGAGAAGCCACCATAGGGTTTGAGGCAGATGGCAGATGCCAGATGGTCCAAGAAGCGCTTTTATAAAATTTAAAAAAAAAAAAAAAAAAAAAACACGCGCGCGCGGCGGCAAACACACTTGAAGTCGAAGAAGCGATTGAGTCACTTTGGGACCCTTTGGCACGCTGGAATTGATTTTGATGGAAATGGATATGGATATGGATATGGAAATGGAAATGGGGACTAAAAGTATGTATGGTATGTCATGGAAATGAGATCTAATTTTTGTATAAAAATACCAAAATGTCCTTCAATTTTTTATTTTTTATTTTTTTTTAAAGGTAGTGGAGGGTAATAGATGGAAATGATTATATGAAATTATAAATCTTAAGGGTAAAATGAGAATTCCATGGAATTTGTTACAATTCCATGGGGTATATGATGGAAGCTTAATTCCATCAATTTGATGGAATTGGCTCTTCCATGGAGGCCAATTCCATCATACCAAACATACTTCAGTATGGAAATGAATTCCATTTCCATTTCCATCCACCTCAATTCAAGCGTACCAAACAGGCCATTAGAATTCTAGAATACAACAGATCGTCCAAAACAGACGGTTAGCTATGTGTTACCTCCTTAACATTTTATTTTCTTTTTAATTTAAAAAGGACAAGGTCGTATGTAATGAGGAAAATGATAGAATGGATAGAAAATGCATAAAGTCCACTTAAATGATAGGGAAAATGATTAAAAATTATTTTTCAAACATGCTCCACCTTACAAATTGGAATAAAGAGAAAAAAAATTCCATCTCAAATTTGATACATAATTTTAATCCTTAATTGAGACAAAAAAGTGAGTTTTTTTTTTTTTTTTTTTTGCTTAGGTATACAACTAGATTTATTGTTTCGAAAATTGAGATAAATAACTATCATGTTCCCTCAATATGATGCAGTAATAATTATTTGGAGGTAAGGAGAGGCAATTGCATAGTTTAAGAAATCTTTTAAAGTTGGTTAAAACTAATAAATATGTAAGAAAATGAACTTTTTTCTATATTTATAAGGGACAAGTAAGAAAATAAAATAATAATAAGAGAAAATATGAAAAAGAACTTAGTGTGTGTGTGTGTGTATTTATATTAATATTGTATTTATTTTATAACTGTTATATTATATATATAATATTATGTGCATTTTCTGAGAGAAAATTCCGTCGGCACCTTCCTGTTATTATATTCACCGATAATTCCAATGGAATTGAAATTCCAATCAAAATCCAATTTGCCATGCATTTTCCAGAGATGGAATGGTTTTGCTTTGCTATTTTGTTGGAAAAATGAAATTCTATCGATAATTTGATGATTTATTTTTGTGAGGGACACTTGCCGAAACTTCTTATTTTTTTTTCTTTTAATATTCCTTCTATTTTAAATAGGGCAAATCCCTTAAAAGGACCACTGAAATAGCTAAATCCCGAATCAGTGTTGCGAATTTGTGAGATCCCGATTCAGTTCGGTGTCAGTACTGATGAACAGTGCGAGCATGCGAAAAGACGATTTTGCCCTTCAGCCCCCTCTCGCCACTTCAGAAATAACAACACGACACTTTTAATTAACAACTCCAGCTTCTTGATTCACAACTCCGCTTTATTCTTTCATATATTCGTATATCAAAAATATAGTGTTGTTAATGTAAAATATGGTGTTTTTAATAAAGAAAGAGGTATTGTTATTGGCCCTGAAACTTAAATTACGAAGTTGTGAAATAAGAAATGAGAGTTGTTAATGTAGAATATGGTGTTATTAATAACAAGACCGATGTTGTTATTGTGAAAGTAAAAAAGAAGAAACCGGAGTTGTTAATTAAAAGTCTCGTGATGTTATTTTTGAAGTGGTGAGAGGGGGGCTGAAGGGAAATATCGTCTTTTTTCATGCCCGCACTGTTCATCCGTACTAACACCGAACTTAATCAGAATTTCGCAAATTTACAGCACTGATCCGAGATTTAGCTATTTCGGTGGTATTTTTAAGGGATTTTCCCTTTTAAATATACGTCTTAGTTTAAAAGTGGATTTGGGTTTTAAATGTAAGATATTTTTTTCTTTTTATTTACAGCATTGATCTGAGATTTAGCTATTTCGGTGGTATTTTTAAGGGATTTTCCCTTTTAAATATACGTCTTAGTTTAAAAGTGGATTTGGGTTTTAAATGTAAGATATTTTTTTTTCTTCTTATATTTATCATTTTTCCAACTTAATTTGTCTAACTAATAAATTGATTTATAATATAATGTTACACATAAATATTTTAGAAAGATTGTGTTATATATAATATAAGGAAGTAGTTTATTTAATTTTCTTAATCTATCCAAATTAAAAAAACAAGTCTTACATTAAAAACTAGATAAGTAAGTAGTTTTAAACAAAGGTTATAGAACAATAAAAAGCAACATATTTTTTTTTTGAAGAAAAATAAGCGTAATACTACTTCCAATTCTTGATATAAAAACTAGTTGGAGTTTCAATTTGGTCATCAATACAAGGCTTTAGGGCCCGTTTGGTTCAATTGCAGACCCCTCTGGTAATGCAATGGACTGCAATGCAATGGGGTGCAATGCAATAATGATTACCATCATCATGTTTGGTTGCTTAATAATAAGATGTTGAGAAATTTTTTTTATATTTAAATTGAATTATAAAAGATCCAAAATACCCCTTAAACATAAAAAAAAACCTCCATCACCGATCATCTCCTTCCTCACCCCAATAAATCTGTCGTACCAACAACCCCTTATGAAATTATCTTCATTAACCAAGATCATCCTCAAATTCAAACCACTAGCCATGAATAAATAACCAAGGAGACAGAACCGATGGAAAAATCATTTAGAATTCCACGTTGAGCTGAAATTGAAGAAATCAACGGCAACTGCTCTCTGAATCCGAAGGCTGAAACTCTGGAAGGAGTAGGTTCGCCGGTGTTCTCTGAAGTTCTGGAGCTTCCTTTTTCGAGTTACAGGTTGCGGCCCTGCTTCTCGTTTCAGGAGCTCCACCAGTGATAATGGTGGTCCCAGCTACGAGATAAGATGGTGAGGGTGGTGGTCGGAGGTAATGGTATGGCCTCATCTCTCTTCCGCGGCTTCTCTCTGGTTTCTTTGATTTGGGACCTCGCCGTCGACTAAATAAGATGATGAACGTGAAGTGAAGATCGCCGGTGAGAACAGAGGTGGACGGAGGTGGTGGGAATGAGATGAAGTTGGAGGTGAGAGCCAGCAAGGTCGAGTATGAGTGTTCTCTCCGATCTCTGTGTCTCTCTGATCTCTATCTCTCGCGGCGCTTCTTCTTCGGTTTTTTGTCAATCTCCAAGTGTCGACTCTGTCTGAAATATGACCTAACATCTTCTGTCAAAACGCATCAGTTTTGCAGGGACTATTCTAGTAGGTCGACCTTTACGAAGCCGCCCTTCTTCGCCTACTATCTCTGCCGGCGGGAGAAAAAGTGGAGTAAGGGCGAAGGGCTTAATCACAGGCCCGCGGAAGTGTTGAATGTTGATTGACGATGTTCTGCGCTCACGTTAGGGCTTTTGCTTTTGAAAGGCAAATAAATTGAATACAAATTTTGATGTTTTGTCTATTGAGGGTATATTTTGTCTTTTTATTATATTAGTAGGGTTAAAATTGAGATTTCATCAATGATTACAAACCTGCAATGAGTTTTCATAGGGGTCCCCCTATGAATGGAGATTACCATAAAATATGCAATCTATTTTACAATTGTAATCTACATTACCATTAATAAGCCCAACCAAACAGGCCACCAATGGTAATGCAATCAAGATTACCATTGCATGTGTGCAATGCAATCTAACCAAACGGACCCTTAGTCCACTTTATCTTATAAATTTATTTATTTTTCCGAAACATCTCTATTAATTACACATATTAAGAAGTTTCTACTTAAGGGTAGTGATGATAAAAAATGACATTTTAGAAAACTTGATTTACATTTATTACAAATAACTAATATAACTAAATCATTTAACCTACCCAAATTAATCAATTAACACTTAAATCAAGGAAAGGTAGTATCTAGTTTTAAAATGGGATCTTCATCCTACCTAAATACAAAGACTATCTAATGAATGCCGCATATTTGCAAAACCGTGAGAAGGAGATTCTGGCGAGCAAAACGGCATGTAAACCGATGAAAAATGACATATTCATAACAAACCTTTGCACAAATATTGAAATTACAGGAGGGATATGACAAGTCCTTTGAAAATATCAGAAATAATAATGTGGGGAAAAACTTCATAGGGGCCAAAAACTTGAAAATGCCATGAAAAATGATATCTTTCAAGATTTTGAACTTCCTCAGAAAAACTCCAAGCAAATATTGTTCTCACCACTCAAAAACAAAAGAACACACACCATCTAGCAAGATGTCAAACTACTTACATAAAACAATATGTTTAAAATCATGGTATATTAGGACCTGATTTTCCACACTATTGCGGCTAAATTATATAGTATAGCCATCTTTAAAAGAAAACTAAGCACCCAAAGATTATAATAGGTCAAACATTGAATAAAACATATGGTATTACATATATGCTTTCATCATATGTTTTCGTTAACATCGCTAAAAGACATCAAACAACTAAATACAAAACGATCTAAACATGTATGAATTCATTACCACTAAGAGTGCCTAAATAAAGTAAATCTACAAAATGTGAAAATTAAGAGAAAGGATCATTGCTTTTCAGTATATTTAAACCCATTTGTTTAATGGCTAAACAAAAAGCATTGAAAATCCACATACTGGCAAATAAATCACATATCAAGGATTTAGAACAAATTATCTAAAATGTTACATATGGATTCATTTCCATTGAAAGTGGCTAAATAAAATAAATATGCAATGTAATAATAACAAGGATTTAGGATGAAGAAGCTCCAATGTTGATGTTGCAAACTGATACAAAGCTTTCTGCATAATTCCAAACCTTAGTCATAAAGCGAGGTCCATTTTTGGCCAATATCTTGAAATCAATAGTATGGAGATGGCACAAAAAAGGTTTTTCTTCATCATTGTCCACTGTGACTTTAGCTTCCCCAAAGTATAAACGAAATGCATCGGATTCCCAAAAAATTTGAGTTTTCCATATAATCGGTGGACTTAATAAGCATGCAAAATAGGGGTAGGGGTTGCTTGTATATATTTTAGTCCAATTCCATCTCTCCCCCGAAGCATCTATACACTTCTCCATCACCCACAAATTAAACACCCATAGATCAATGGAAGATGAACTGGCGTTTTCAGTCATATTGTTAGAAAGCATAGCCAGTTTGTTCTCATACGTAGTAAGCCTATTGTCATCTGATATAGCAGACCTAGGAAATGGTATCAATGTGAAAGCTTCCGTTGCTATGTCAAATGAAAGTATACACAATTCATTTGTCTCCAAATGTGTGAAGCCAAACCAAAAGATTGCTCCGTCAAAAGCAAAACCATACCCATTTTTAAAAGGCTTTATACCCTCTAATTTCCCAACTTCAACTTCTTTCCACGACCTAGTGCTTAATGAAAACACCATCACTAGATAAAACCGATCATCACGCCGCCAAGAAACACAAAGTCTCACTATCTTGTAATCATTAACAATTGGACTGAAACCAAATCCTACAGAGGAAAGAAACTCAAAATAAGAAAAATTAAGAACTTTAAATTTGGGAACCTGGAAGACCTCTCTAATTGCTGGATTCCACAACATATAGGACTCAGATCTCATGCATCCCAGACAGAGCAAGCCATTACTGGAACCGAAGATCCTGCTGTTACCCATTAAGGAATCGGTCAAAGGTAGAGTCGGATATTCAAGGATTTGCATTTCATGATTTATCAAACAAAAGTGCCTAGGATAACATCTACAGCCAGTGCACTTGAAAAGGAGACAAGGGTATTGGTGAGTGGAATGACGGAAGTGTTCTGAGATGAACGATTGGGTTTTGAAGAGATTCTTCCAATCTTTGCAAACACATTGAAATCGGATTAGGGATTTCACGGGAAGTCGTTTGAGAATATTTGTGATAATTTCTGGAGGAAGATATGGTTCGTTGTTATCAATTATCATCTCCTTCTTCATGGATCGACTGATTAAAAACAATATGACCGATGAAATGTTTCACAATCAACAGACGAATTACTGAGTCGGAAAGACACTTACAGCACTTTTAGGATTATGAATCATAAGAAATTTATATCACCTGCTCCTTGCCTCCTTGGTGCTCGATGGGTCATAAAACATAAACCTGAACAAGATAAACCACCAAGAAGCGCTTTTATAAAAATAAATAAATAAACAAACTTGAAGTGGAAGAAGCGTTGGCACTTGGAATTCTAAAATACAACAGGCCGTCCAAAACAGAAGGTTAGCGATGTGTTACCTCCTTAACATTTTTTATTTTTTTTTATTTAAAAAGGACAGGGTCACATAGGTAATGAGGAAAATGACAGGATGGATAGAAAATGCATAAAGTCCACTTAAATGATAGGGGAAATGATTAAAAATTATTTTTCAAACATGCTCCACCTTACAAAGTGGAATAAAGATAAAAAAAAAAATTCCATCTCAAATTTGATACATAATTTTAATCCTTAATTGAGACAAAAAAAAGTGAGGGTTTTTTTTTGGCTTAGGTATACAACTAGATTTATTGTTTCGAAAATTGAGATAAATAACTATCATGTTCCCTCAAAATGATGCCACAATAATTATTTGAAGGTAACGAAAGACAATTGCATGGTTTAAGAAATCTTTTAAAATTGGTTAAAAATAATAAATATATAAGAAAATAAATTTTTTTTCATATTTATAAGGGACAAATAAGAGAACAAAATAATAATAAGAGAAAATATGAAAGAGAACAGTGTGGGTGTATATTTATATTAATATTGTATTTATTTTATAACTGTTATATTATATATATACTATTATGTGAATTTTCTGAGAGAAAATTCCATCGGTAACTTTCTGTTATTATATTCACCGATAATTCCAATGGAATTGATATTCCAACGAAAATCCAATTTGCCATGCATTTTCCAGAGATGGAATGGTTTGCGTTGCTATTTTGTTAGAAAACTGAAATTCTATCAATAATTTGATGATTTATTTTTGTGAGAGACACGTGCCGAAACTTCTTGTTTTTTTTAATGTTCCTTCTATTCAAAATATGTCTTGGTTTAAAAGTGGATTTGGATTTTAAATGTAAGATATTTTTTTTTCTTTTTATTTCTCATATTTATCATTTTTCCAACTTAATTTGTCTAAATAATAAATTGATTTATAATATAATGGTACACATAAATATTTTAGAAAGATTGTGTCATATATGATATAAGGAATTAGTTTATTTAATTTTATTAATCTATCCAAATTTTAAAAAAAATATTACATTAAAAACTAGATAAGTAAGTAATTTTAAACAAAGGTTATAGAACAATAAAAAGCAACATATTTTATTTGAAGAAAAATAAGTGTAATACTACTCCCAATTCTTAATATAAAAACTAGTTGGAGTTTCCATTAGGTCAACAATACAAGGCTTTAGTCCACTTTATCTTATAAATTTATTTATTTTTCCAAAACATCTCTATTAATTACACATATTAAGAAGTTTCTACTTAAGGCTAGTGATGATAAAAGATGAAATTTTAGAAAAATTGATCTATATTTATTACAGATAACTAATATAACTAAATTATTTAATCTACCCAAATTAATCAATTAACTCTTAAATCAAGCAAAGGTAGTATCTAGTTTTAAAATGGGATCTTCATCCTACCTAAATACAAAGACTATCTAATGAATGCCGCATATTTGCAAAACCGTGAAAAGGAGATTCTGGCTAGCAAAATGGGATGTAAACCGATGAAAAATGACATATTCATAACAAACCTTTGCACAAATATTGAAATTTCACGAGGGATATGACAAGTCCTTTGGAAATATCAGAAATAATAATATGGGGGAAAAGTGGAAAACTCCACAGGGACCAAAAAATTGAAAATGCCATGAAAAATGAGATCTTTCAAGATTTCGAACTTCTTCAGAAAAAACTCCAAGCAAATATTGTTCTCACCACTCAAAAACAAAAGAACACACCATCTAGCAAGATGTCAAACTACTTAACATAAAACAATATGTTTAAATTCTTGGTATATTAGGACCAGATTTTCCCCACTATTCCAGCTAAATTATATAGTATATCCATCTTTAAAAGAAAACAAAGCACCCAAAGATTATAATAGGTCAAACATTGAATAAAACATATGGTATTACATATATGCTTTCATCATATGTTTTCGTTAACATCTCTAAAAGACATCAAGGATCTAAATACAAAATGACCTAAACATATATGAATTCATTACCACTAAAACTACCTAAATAAAGTAAATCTACAATGTGACAATTAAGGCAAAGGATCATTGCTTTTCAGTGTATTTAAACCCATTTGTTTAATGGCTAAACAAAAAGCTCTGAAAATCCACATACTTGCAAATAAATCACATATCAAGGATTTAGGGCAAATTATCTAAAATGTTAAATATGGATTCATTTCCATTGAAAGTGGCTAAATAAAATAAATATGCAATGTAATAATAACCAGGATTTAGGATGAAGAAGCTCCAATGTCGATGTTGCAAACTGATACAAAGCTTTCTGCATAATCCCAAACCTTAGTCATAAAGAGAGGTCCACTTGTGGCCAACATCTTGAATTCATTAGTAAGGAGATGGCACGAAACAAGTTTTACTTCATCATTGTCCACTGTGACTTTAGCTTCCCCAAAGTATAAACGAAATGCATCGGATTTCCAAAACATTTCATTTTTCCATATACTCGGTGGACTTAATAAGCATGCACAATAGGGGTAGGGGTTGCTTGTATATATTTCTGTCCAATTCCATCTCTCCCCTGAAGCACCTATACACTTCTCCATCACCCACAAATTAAACACCCATGAATCAATCGAAGATGAACTGGTGTTTTCAATCATATTGTTAGACATCACAGCCAGTTTGTTCTCATAAGTAGTAAGCCTATTGTAATCATCTGATACAGCAGACCTAGGAAATGGTATCAATGTGAAAGCTTCCGTCGCTATGTCAAATGAAAGTATAAACATTTCATTTGTCTCCACACGTGTGAAGCCAAACCAAAATATTGCTCCATCAAAAGCGAAACCAGACCCAATAAAAGGCTTTATACCGTCTAATATCCCAACTTCAACTTCTTTCCACGAACTAGTGCTTAATGAAAACACTATCACTAGATATACCCGATATTCACGCCGCCAAAAAGCAAAGAGTCTCACTATCTTGTAATCATTAACAATTGGGCTGAAACCAAATCCTACAAAGGAAATATCCCCAAAACGAGGAAAATTAAGAACTTTAAATTCGGGTACCTGGAACACCTCTCTAATTGCAGGATTCCACAACATATAGGAGTTAGATCTCAAGAATTCCAGACAGAGCAAGCCATTACTGGAACCGACGATCCTGCAGTTACCCATTGAGGAATCTGTGAAAGGTACAGTCGGATATTCAAGGATTTGCATAAAACGATTCATCAAACATAAGTGCCCAGGATTACATTCACAGCCACTGCACGTGAAAAGGAGACAAGGGCTTTGGTGAGTGGAATGGCGGAAGTGTTCTGAGATGAACGATTGGGTTTTGAAGAGATTCTTCCAATCTTTGCAAACACATTGAAATCGGATTAGGGATTTCACGGGAAGTCGTTTGAGAATATTTGTGATAATTTCTGGAGGAAGATATGGGCCGTTGCTATCCATTAGCATCTACTTCTTCATGGCGATCGACTGATCAAAAACAATTTCACCGATGAAATGTTTCACAATCGACAGACGAATTACTGAGTCGAAAGGAAACTTACAGCACTTTTAGGATTATGAATCATAAGAATTTTATATCACCTGCTCCTTGGTGCTCAATGGGTCACGGGACACAAACCTGAACAAGAGAAACCAGTAACCACCATAGGGTTTGAGGCAGAAAGAAGCGTGGTTTTTTTTTTTTTTCCTTTTAACTTGAAGTCGAAGAAGCGTTCGATGCGGTTAATATAATTTTTTATCTTAATTTAGTGTGTGTTTGGTAAAGTTTTTTTTAATAATTTTTGGAGAAAAAATGAAGAATAGCTTTTAGAGAATAGATTATGAACAGAATAGATTATGAGAAAAAAGTGATTTTGATAAAGTAAGAGTGTTTGGATGTTATGGTCGGAATAGCTTTTTTTCATGGTCAAATTATTAAAAAGGACATTAGTTTTTTGAATAATTACATGTAAGGGATAAATTTATATTATATGCATTATTAAACATTAAATGTTTAATAAATACAAAAAAATTCGAAATAAATTTTTTAAAAAATTATAATAATAAAATTAGTCAAATATACAATATCAAAAAAAAAATTATTTTATAAATTATATTATTAGTCTATTATGTGGTTTAATATAGTAATAACATGTGTGTGTGTGAACATATGTGGTTTAAAATTAGTCAAATATATATACATATGTGTGTGTGTATGTATAGTAATAACGTGTGTAATAAAAAATTAATTATAAGTAGTTAGGATATAAATAATCTACTACAAAATATCAAAGTACAAATTCAGAGTAGAGATACGCATACATTTCACTGATTGGCAAAAATAGAATACATCAAAATGTAAATACAATAATATTTAATAGATTGTCAATAAAAGCGCAAGTAAAAAGAAGGAAACTATACATGACTAAGCTTCGTGCATATAATAAACGATTTGATGTAGCTATAATTATGGTGTGAATAGGACGATCAAGAAATATAACATGTGATACAAATATCAACAAGATAAAACTGTTCTAAACGACAGGTCAATTACACCAAAATGGGAAAAAAAAAACTAAAAATGTCTTAATTCAAGTGTCCAGACATCAAGTTCAATTGGAGCTACTGCTCACTTACGATAAAATGCAACCATGTCATCAAGTACTCAGGGTCTCCTTTTAATGACACAAATATTTCCCGACGTGTCTTGGTCTCCAGAACCTGCATACACCAGACTCCAAAGGCTTTGTCACGCTTCACGTCCTCAAGGGACAACAAATATTTCATAACCTCTGGGATGCTAATTTCTTTATTTCCAGTTAAGGCCGCTGCTCTATCCACAGATACATTAGCAATAACATTGACAGCATTAGCAATTTGCTCTGCAATCGAAACTTTCTGCTTTTTGCTCTTATTAGACTCTTCACCTCTCTTCCTTCTCTGTTGGCTTCTATAATTCAAAACCAAAAATGTCATATGTAAAGGGTAAAAAAAAAAACAATGGCAGACTTCTTTGTCCTAAATTTCTTCATATCTCACTCAACTACTGTAATATTTAATTTTTTTTTTTAAACAGAAGATAAGGGAAGACAGAAGGGCAGGGTCTAATTTTTCAGGACAGAGGTTCATTGCACCAGATTTTCAAACCAATATCAATGTCTAACCAAACTGAAATCTATCAATGTCACCAGATTTTCTCCCTCGACAAAACAACCAATTCGGGAAAAAAAAAAGCCAGAACAAGCTGAATCGAAACACTCACCGGACAGAGTGAGTTTAGAGATTTTGAACTTATGAGCGTCACCGGCACCGACCACAATCCGTTCTTCCTTCTCCGACCGCCGACAAAGCTCCTCCAGCCACCAGCGCCTCAGATCGGACCAGAGATTTAGTAGAAAAATGGGGACAAAAGGGGGGTTGTACCCACCTGACACACTCCCACCGTCCACCACCAGGCACCCACGGACTCGAAATAGGCCAAATCGGTGACCGAGAACGCCGAATATGGGGAGCTTCGACGGGATCTGGAAGAGAAGGAGATGGACGAAGCTCGACGAGATCTGGGAAGAGAAGGAAGACGGAGAAAGAAAAAGGGAAGGAGCCACGGAATGAGGGAACGAGAGACGGGAAGCAGGGAAGGAGCGACGGGAGGGAAATCGGAGCACAGACGCGAGAAATCGAAGGAATGAGCAACGGAGAGAAGAGAAAAGGGAAAGAGAAAAGAGAGAAGAGAGAGAGAGAGATATATAATAATTGTTCCCAACGGTCAAAATTCGGTGCAGAATTGAGGAAAAATTGGATTGTGCCCAAACCAAGGTTTTACAATTCCAAACCTTGGTTTGGGCTGAAACGGGATTTTTCTAAAATTTTGGGTATTTGGATGTTTTTAAGGGAAACCATGGTTTGAGCTGAGAATCAATTAAAAAAATTGAATCAAAACACTCCCTTAATCTAATTTTAGTTTTGGTCTTTTAAATTTAAAATCAGTGATTTTAATCTTTGAAATTTGACTCTTGGTCTCTCAAGTTCGAAAGTTTTGGTTTTGCCTCTCAAGTTTACTCTATTTATAGCTCTTGATCCCTCAAGTTTGAGAATGACATGGTGGAAAACCGAATAAAAAAAAGTCGAAGCGAACCGGAAAAAACATAAACGAACCCGAAAAAAATCAAGTCCTTTCCAATTTTAAGGGATCAAAACCAAAAATTTCAAACTTGAGAGATCAAGGGACAAACTTCAGAGACCAAAACCACCGATTTTAGACTTGAGAGACAAAAACCAAAATTGGATCAAATTTCAGGGACCAAAAGTTATATTAACCTTAAAATCAATATCAATTAATTGTGTGTTTGGAACAACGATTGGAAAAATGGGCTTTTTCTATTTAGCTTTTTGTAATCTTATTTTTGGTAAAAGCAAGATTGTGTAGTGTAATTTATGTTTGGATTGACGATTGTATAAATGACTTTTGCAAAAGTAAAACTTGTTTGGATTAGTTTAAGCACAAGTGACTTTTGTGATAATATTAAGAGAGAGTAGGTGGAAAATATTTAAAACATCAAGTAAATATTTAAAAATTACTTTAAAATATTAGGCGCTACTGGAAAAATGTTTTAGAGTGGGTGGAAATCAATAAATCAGTATTCTAAGTTTTAGGTGCTCTTTACTATTAAAAAAATACATTAAAAATAAAATTGTAGTCAGTTTCTTAAGATTGGGTACAACTGAAAAATATTTTAAAGGGTTAAAAGCACCAAAAAATATTTTAAAGTAATTTTTGGAGCTGAAAAAGTACATTAAGGCTAAAATTGTAATTAGTCTGATAACACACTGGGTACAGTTGGAAAAATATTTTAAGGGGTTAAAAGCACCAAAAAATATTTTAAATTAATTTTTGTAGTTGAAAAAGTACATTAAGGGTAAAATTGCAATCAGTCTGATAGCATACTGGGCACAATTAGAAAAATATTTTAATTATTCACCCTCATACCAAACGTTAAATTTGCATAAGCTGACTTTTTGAGCTTATGGGTAAAAGCTATTTTTCTATGATAAGCTCAATTGAAAAAAATTGCTCCCAAACACTCATTTTTTTCTCAATTATAATTGGACATATACTCATCCAATTGAACATTTTGAGGGCCTAAACGCCCAACCAAACACACACTAAGTGTGTGTTTGTTTGGGCGTTTTGGGCCCTTTAAGGGTCTGTTTGGGACCCCGTTTGGGTTCAAAAAAAACCCATCTAGGGGTTAAAAGCTCTAAAAGCTCATTTGATATGTTTGAGAAAGCTTTTGGGATGGCTGGGCTTATGAAGCAAATGAAACTTTTATGAGAAGCTCATCCAAGTTACTTCTCTCAACTTTTATGAAAAAAAATGTCACTTCTGACACCGTCAATCTAAACACAAATCACATCTACAAAACTCTTTTTTTTTATATGGCTTTTTTAAAAGCCCATCTGTAAAAAAAGGCTCATTCTCCGCCGCTAATCCAAACATGTACTAAATCCAATGAGACTCTAACAAGTCCAATTGGGACTTGTTGAAAAATTTTGTCGTGTTTGGTTGGGCGTTGGTTTGATGGCTTTTGGCTGAAAATAAGTAGCTTTTCAAAAAACTCCTAAGGCTGTGTTTGGGAGAGCTTATATTTGGGAAATAAACCCTTATTACGTAAGCCGAGAAAAAACTCCTCTTACATACTTACCTCGTATACCGTGAATCACGAATTATAAACACTTATTGCCCAAAAATAAACTATTCCAAACGAGCATTAAGTGTGGCTTATACTGATAGGTTTTGAATTTTACCGTTATATTGCATTAAATGCCTGCCTTTCTTTATTTCTCTCTCTTCTCTTCTCCTCTCCGACTTTTTTGTATGTCTCTCTAGCCGAAACTTGTTCTGATCTTCCCTCTCTCGGCAACCACCTGAATCAAGTTGCAGCTGGCTCTTGTGCTTCGCTCCACCAGGGTGTTAGCTGGGTCCTGTAGTCGTCGATGGGGGTTGTGATTGTGACTGTCGGTCTTAGTAACCGTTGCTCTTGAGGTCAGGTTGCTGGTGTTGGAGTCTGACAAAGTTGTCCGGAGTCTGAGGGAAGCTTTGTACACTGACGGTGGCAGATCTATGAGTGCAAGGCAGTTTGGGTGAGTTTGGTCGGTGAAGTTTGGGTGTGTCGTCCTCTGCCGTCAGCTCTTCTCTGCTCGTCAACAGCCGGTGATTCGGTCTCTGGTGGTCCACCTGATATCTGGCTGTATGTGCTTGTCCTTGGTAAGGTTTCGAACTTTCTCTTCACCAAGTTTTGTCACAACTTCCTGGGTTTGGTCAGTGAAGTGTTAACTTCCATAAATTAGTGGTTAAGGCTTTGGATCCGTTAGATTGAAAGAAGGTATGGTCTGAATTAATTTGGATCTGTGGTGTGCCGTCGGATTTTTCTGGTCTGCTTGTGTGCCTGGAGTTTTGTATTTCTTGTCACATTTTTGTTGCTCTTGGTTCGTGCTTTTTTTTCCTCTGCTTCGTGTTTTATTTGTCCTGCTACTGTGGTTGCTTTGTTTCATGGTATTTGTGCTGCTACTGTGGTTGCCCTGAATTTATTTGGATATGTGGTATGCCGTCAGAATTTTCCTCTGGTTCGTGGTTTGTTTTTTTCTCTGCTTTGTG
Source organism: Inga laurina (assembly GCA_963855925.1). NCBI lineage: Eukaryota > Viridiplantae > Streptophyta > Magnoliopsida > Fabales > Fabaceae > Inga > Inga laurina. Next base: position 43,387,590 of record OY979707.1, on the reverse strand, counting down.
GGCATTATTCTGCCCTTGTGTTGAAAATTATGAATGCAAATTGAAGAGCATTTTTCAACTGCTTTGTAATATGACTGACTGTCACCTTGCTGCACAAAGAAACAACCGAGTGATGCAGCCAAAATGCAAATTCTGTAGCACAGATGTCCTATATTGTTCAGGAATATATTTGCTATTTGATTGAAGACATAGTAATTTTAATAACCAAGTGATGCAGCCAAAATGCAGCTCATTTAGAAAACTAGCACTAGCACAAATAAAATTGTCAGTTTTATATTTTGGGAAAAAGGAAACCCACTCAAACTCCATTAATTCATGTTCATACTCCACAGTAGGAACAAGTCCACACCAGCAATCTGCCATGTTTCACTCTCTTGGGAAGAAAAGGACTATCATGACAAACAAATTCAATGAGGATAAAGGTCTTACACATAGATCAGAGTTTTCCTTGTGAAAGAACTATAACAACATTTCACATTCTTCCATTGTCTATTAACTTAGAGCAGAATATGCTAAATATGTATATTTATTATTGCTCCATCAGTTATTTTCTCACATCACTTCCTCATCATTCTATTGCATGCACGTCGATCACTTTAATTTGTGTCCTCAAACACGATTATTAGCTATAGCAACAGATGTAGATATGTTGGATACGTATAATTAAGGTTTGAGGAGACTTATAAGATGTTACAAATTTAATTTTTTTTACACCTACCTAAAAGGAACCACTTGTGTATAGCAAATTTTTTTGTTATGTCTTCTGTATGATTTATGTGGCCTTTTTTCGTATAGAAATATGGACATAAAAACTATATGGGATTTAGAGTCAACAGAGATATTTATCAACGCATGCATAGAAAAAATATACAACAAAGAACGCAGAGGGCAGTCATTTACACCAAAGGGATGGAAGAATTGTACGGGACCTTTGATCTGATTAGTTCTGTTATATTTTACTTTATCAAAAACTCTAAATTTGTATAATTTCTAATTTATTCGCATTTTAATTGTAATTTTATTACATATTTTACCATTGCCAAATTTTCAAAGTTAATTTTTTCATTTGTCATAATTTTTAAAATTTTTTCTCTTAAATATCACAAAACCACTTATGCAAAAGTCAAACCAAACACCTTTCACTTTTACAAAAGCACTTATCCAATCGTCAATCCAAACATTAATTATTTTACCTAATCTTTTTATTTTCCAATCTTAAGATTCCATAAGTTAAAATAAAAATAAACCATTTTTTCCACTGTTATTCCAAATACACCCTGAATATCCCATCTCCTAAGCCACCAGCTCATGCGGCTTATCCTCCTGACTACACTCACAAAATACTGTAGATAAACTTGGACAAGCTTCTAAAATAATTAAATATTTAACCGTGTCAGCCTTTTAATGGGTGGGCAGGGTGTTATTAGGCTTCTAACTTGCTCAATTGAGGAAGCTTTGAAGATCATCAACTGAAAGTTAAAAGGACACCTTTTTTTGACATTACAAGACCCCTGTCAGCCCCTTCAACAAAGCTTCATATCTCCCCCTGTACTTTTTCTTATGCACAAATTTTAAGAAAGGGGTTAGGTTCAGCCATGATTCAAGGGCAAGGTTCTAAGTTGGAATGTCTCCCCATCGCCTTACATGGACCATAAATAAATGGACTTCCCCGGTATCGAACCCTCTCCATTTAGTGAGAGTGTCCGACCCCTTCACCAGTTGAACCCAAGGACAAAGAGTTATTTCTCCTTGTACTGATTGCTCTGTTTGATTTCAAAAAACATTGGGAGACTAGCAGCCCAACTATCATTAAACAATATGTATCAGCCCAACTTAGTTATTACAGGCACTTCCTTTTTAAATTAGGGAGCTTTGTACCCAAAAAAATCAGGGAACCCGTATCTTTATGGGTTTGAGCTTTTTGTCTTTCTAAATAGATTATAATGAAGGGTGTCATAGAAATATATAGTATGCTGGACATGTGCAAAACTAAGTTTGAAACACAAAATAGGGTTAAGGGGTAAAAATACCTATAAACTTTTTTCAAAAGTGCATCCAACACCATAAACTTTTTTTAGTCTGAAAATACCCATAAACATTTAAACTGTGAGCAAAAATGCCATAGTCGTTAAAGTAGCATAACATCTGTTACTTTTTATTGTGGCCCCCACACTATCAGAAAAAATAAAAGTGCCTCAGTTCCTAAATTTCCTTTACTACCCTTCATCATCTCTTTAATGGTCGGACTTTCTTCCTTCCTTATTCATCTTCCTATTTTCTTCCTAGCATTCGCAACGGTGAGCTCCAAAAGACTTTTTTTCCCCAAGAGCTCTGGAAAGACATAAAATCATATTACTTTTTAAAAATTAATCAGATTAAAGCTTGGATTAAAAAATTCAATGAAAGCAAATAATAAAATGAAAAAGGAATATACTTTTAAGCATCCAAACAAAATACTAAAACGTATTAACGAGATTTAAAGTTTTAGTTTGTTCTCACTTTCTAGACTTTATTGGAATCAAATAGTAAATAGATACTAATGAAAAACCTTCATTTTGGGAGCGGAAATTGAAGCTCCAACACCTGCATAGTGATATGCAAGATTCATCTGAATGAGTCGAAGGAGTGGTCACTTCTTTCAGAACATTGAATTAAAGCTTCAAAACGCATATTGGTTATTCAATCAAACTCAAATTTGAAGCAAATTTTGGAAATAAAGCGCCGATGCTTAGAGTAATCTTTAAGATTTGGCTTGTTTTGGAACTATAATAGGTAAGGGGAAGATGGTCATGAGAAAGCTGTCGTGAGTCTGTTTGCAAAGCGGGAGAATGATGATGGAGAGGGTGGATATGAGACTGCAAATAGGGGATGCGATATCATGATGGTGGCTAGCCGAGAACAAGGTCATATAGAAGGACGAAGAGATTGTAGTTGTCGATGAATCGAGAGATGGGAGGGGAGAGAGTGATTTTTTTGGATGAAGTATTTTTTTTAGACGAGCGTATTCTTGTATTTTCATATTGGATTAGACGAACGTTTTGATGTTTTAATGGCACTGCCATTTTTGCTTCATTTTTAAATGTATATGGATATTTTTGCGCAAAAAAAAAATTTATGGTGTTGAGTGCACTTTTGAGAAAAGTTTATAGGTATTTTTACACATTAAACCCATAAAATAATACATGAATTATTGGGCTACTCTCTTCATTTATATGTTATTGGGCTTCTCTCTTCATTTTTAAATATATCTACCTAGCTTTTTATAGACATAGATTTTCATTCATAACACAATCAGCCTGTACATTTTTCCTCGTTGTGGATGGGAAGATGGGATTAGGACCTAAATCATACTAATTAAGGATAGGAAGCCGAATATATCAATCCCTCTTATCAAAAGCTATGGACAAAGCCGATCTAAGGATCCATGTCCCTTGCCGAAGGTAGAAGTGGTATTATGTCAGACGTGGGGTTATTTTTGCCGGTTTCTGTCGTGCGTGAGTTTGTGAACAACGATCAGATGAAATCATTCTGCAACAATAATTCTAGCTATAAATAATAAATAATCCATATGTGTGTAGCTCCACCTCATATATAAAGATGAAGTATCTTGAATCATTCAATCCTTATTATACATGCTTGGTTTATTGTGTAGTAAGGTCATTAGCCAGATTGCTGAATTTTATACACAAGGAAACTATTCTTGCGCATTTGAAATGCCAATAAGAAGCATGACCCTTTTTCACACACAAGGAAACTGTTCCTTACTTATAAGCTTTATGCCTAAAATGGAAACTAAGAGTTTTTCAGCCTATAGTGATTGCTTCATTTAATTTTTGTTAGGTTACTAGGTAGCTTGCTGACTTTCACATAAACAAAAACTAAACCCTATACACTTCCAATATAGCTTATAAACATTTCCCAGTTCACGAGGACCTATTAGCTTTGAAACCCACCAAATTGACTAGACGGCTTTTGAAATAAGATTCAAAGTTGCCTCAGCATAGGTGTCTTTGACTATACAATAAGAGGTATCTTTAGTCGCATTGTAGGTTTCAAATAGCTATCTATTTTGATGTTTACAATGGCCAACGATGATGCTTCCACTTTGAACTATATGCTATTTTTGGCACTCTACTATAACTATATGGTTACATTATCCCATGTTATGTAAATTGTTTCCATCCCTTTGTTCTTGGTTAGTAGATTTGCGCTTATCTCGTATGTAATAAGGAAATGGACAAAAGTGCATAGGATCATGTATGAGTGTGTTTGTAACCCCCTTCCTTAAATATCGTAATTATAATTCGAAAATATTTAATTAAAAGGAATTAGAGACCAATGGATAGCAAAACTTATCTTAATTCCTTCCATCCGGTAGGGTTTTTTTACAATTTCTTTCAAAAATTCTTTCCTATCCTGGTCTCAAGTTTAAATTTCGAATATAATCACCTGTGCAGTTATATCATATTTATACATATCAGAGTGTACAACAAAATCCCGGCAAACCCCAGGTTCATATTCTTACTAAAGGTTCCAAATTCCCATGTAGGGGATTACACACCGTTTTCAAAATATTATTTACAATCTAAAAATAATATACAGTAATCTCAAGTCCAAATGGATAACCAACAACCCAAAGGTAATTACCCCTACAAGGTCCTAACCGCTCTTAGTCGTTCGCTTCTCCTTGGAGCCACTTGCCCTGTCTGAAGATTAGTCAATGGAAAGAATAAGATTCAAGAGAACCCCAGTAGTAACAATCACTCATATAATATATAAACACATAGCATATAAGATCACGTTAACAGCAACACAATGGTACATGGCTTATGCCACATACGACAGCACTCACGGCTGTATACATAATGCGACAGCTTTCGCTATAATCTCTATGCTCAAAGCGACAGCTTACGCTGTAATCACTATGCTCAATGCGATAGCTTACGCTGTAGTAGCAGCAGTATCTCAAAGCATCACAAAGCATCTCAATGCATGACAACATACATACAATATTCTATACACATTACAAGAGAAAGAGTCATTACCTTGTTCTTTCCTGACGTGCTCTGGCACAGTTCGTTCACGACCAAGGCAAATGTCGAACCCTATAAACCAAAGTTAAGAACGGCGGATTAATCTCTTATTCCAAGCTCTTTTCTTTTATAACACTTAAAGTTGGCTATCACTTGCACTTTTTAGGTGACTATTAGAAGCCTAGACACATACCCAAAGGGTTGGAAAAGCTACCCAAATATCCATTTTCGAAGCTAAAACACTAATTTCTGGCTGAGATACTTGAGTGAAGAAGGCCTCACTCGAGTGATGCCCCCATTTACACTCGAGTGCCAGCAAGTAAGACGCAAAAAAGTGTGTACCCGAGAGCACCAACACACCCTGGAGTGGCCAATTCACTCGAGCACTTTTTAGGGTACTCGAGTGATTACACATAGTCACCTAAGTCCCATCGAGTGGGGTGTAGGAAGTGACAACTCGAGAGCAACTAAAAACCCAAAGCGGCAAGTACACTCGAGTACTAGCCCTAGCACTCGAGTGACTTCCCAATACTCGCGAGTACCTACGCGCACTCTTGACAATTTGCCTGCGAGTGATAACCCGAGACGCACGTCCATAGTGCTACATGCACATGCACTTGAGTAATACCCTATGCACTTGAGTGATAACGCATGCCACTCACAGATAAAGAAGTTCACTCGTGATCTCTGCCTGAGGACTTAACCAAAAACTGAAGAGGAAGGGAAATATCATATTGCACTCGAGTGAGACCCTACCTCACTCAAGTGAGGCTTATCAGAAGCCAAATCACAACAACTGATATAACTTTTCAGACTTGCCCAATTTGCTTCCAATGGTTCCAAAATTTCTATCAAAACTCATTCCCATCTAAAATGTCATAAGGAACCTATTGGGAACCTCAAAACAACTCAATTCCCATTCAATCAACACATACTCTATTTTTAATCAAAATACTACACAATCCTCCAAATTATCAAATCTCCTAATTCAACTCCAAACTAAGTCCATTAGCATCAAGACACCATTTGACCCTTATTCCACCATAAGACACTAGCTAATTCATTCATTTCAAAATTAGGCCAAAATCAGGGCAATAATCCAAAGTTCTCAAAACTTAACCAATGACAAAACAATTATACCAAAATATATCAAATACTCACCTCTTCCTCCTCCCAAAGTTAGCTTCTTGATTTCACCACTTTCAAATTTCTTCAAGTGCTCAAACACCACCTTTCAAAAATCTAAAATCATGAAGATGAAGCTCTCAACACCAAGAACAACTTTAATGAAGAGGATTTCATCATTCAAGGTCAAAGAGAGCACTTACCAAAAGATTTCTTCTTTCTCTTTCTTCTTCAAGCTGAACGGAAATGGAGGCAAGTGAGAGAGGATGAGATGATGATGAAATGCAGATTTTTCTTGTTTCCCATACCCACATAACCGACTTTAGAGGGAGAGAGGAGAGTGTTTTGAAACATTGACCAATCATATGGCCACCATGATGACACTTGGCAAGATCTCATTTCATCCTTTCATGAACTTACTTACTTACACACACACACTTGATTTTGCCACGTTGATCATTCAATAGTTAATTCTAATCATTGATCTCAAGTTACTAATGAGTCTCCTCTTCGGTAACTAACCAACTGGTTGGTAAATTTTACCATTTTTTCCCTGATTATCACAACATTTATTAAACCATCTTCAAACATATTTATATCTCAATGCACATCATATTCTTCAAAAGTGTTTATTCCTTAATAATTACATCACTTTTGAAGTCATTAGCCCTTAGTTACAATTTAGGATATTACAGTTTCAACCCTAACAATTAAATGAAACCACACTTGAATTGAGATCAAGTCATTATCCCCATACATGAAAACTTAACTAAGCCAAATTCAAATTGAAAATATGGAGGGAAACCGTTTTCAATTTCATGCAACTTCCTGCGCCATCTTAAGATTTCATCATATATAAAATGATTCAAGCTGAGTGGCTTCATTCATTAAACTTACACTTCTTTAGCAGTTTTCCTCAATATTATATTCTTCGACCCACTTCCTTTATTCATCTTATTTTAGCTTGCATTGTTTATGTTAATATTATCATAACTTCATCAACATTTGTTGTGTAGGTATTATAATGGTTCATTGTTCTTCACTTAAGGACTTGGATGATTCAACAAATCGTTGGACCATTGTAGTTAGGGTGTTCAGAAAATGGAATGTTTACCAAAAAAACCTTTCCAATCTAATTTGTTTTGTGTTTCGATCATCTTACTTGATGAGGAGCTACATGTCATTTTGGAAACTTACTTTCTCAACACTTGTTTACAATTGTTTTACATACACAACTGTTTGCTGATTTACAATTGAACACAGGGGATGAAAATTCAAGCAAGTGTGTTGAACAAGAACCTCCATAAAAAATTCTGACAAGACATCATTGAAGGTCAAACTTACAAGTTTTCTAATTTTGAGGTCACTCTAAATGTTATTCAATACAGAGCAACTACCCATCCCTTTAAGATAACATTCACTCCTTGGACTTATTCAGCAAAACACATTGCTACACTTTCAGATTACATCATTCTTCCCTATACCTCAGATCATCAAGAATGATTAGCTCCATTATATGGATTATTTTATTAGTAATCTGTAGCCTATTTCATATTTCTTTTTTGTTTGTTAAGGCTTCATCCAAAAATTAGTTTTATTAACTCATTCTTTTGTATTCTGATTTATCTTTGTTTAACACAGATGTACTGGCATTTGTCAAATCAATAGGCTCGCTGGAGGAGTCTCGCCGAGAAAATGAGACCAAGTACAGGCCACGTCTCTTACTAGTAGATGCTGGGTAATGAATATATTATAACCTCACTTATAATTCCCATGATGTCTTATTTTATTCTATTGGTCTTAAACAGTAGGTAATGATTGGTTTTTTCTAGAACAATGATGTGGGATGCATTCTATTTGATACATGTGCCTCAGATGCCTACATGGCTCAATTGAAAAATACTGATAGTCCTATTGTGGTTTTATTAAACTTAGCTAGAGTTGGATTTTATGAAGATGGTAATCTTGATCATATCAGTTTTTATTTTAGCTTTATGACCATATTTTATAGAATCATTATAACTATGATTCATTGCAGGTAACCCACAAATGTGTAGCTCCTTTAACGCTACAAGGGCATTTTTTAATCCTCCTATCAAAGAGGTTAAGAATTTCATAGGAAGGTAGTTGCATGTTATATTGAAATTTTTTTCCCTTTAAGGGCCTTATTAATATTTTCACTTCTACACTCTCACACTGATTAATTATGTAATGCAAAGGATGGCAATTCCCCTATCATGGTTACACTCTCTTAACCCATTCCTTCACAACCCAACCAGCTATCAAATGGGCTTTCTTTAAACAAGCAGAACAAAATCACAATCTCTTAAATAGCTAATCAACGCATTGTAAGTAGACATATGTTTCGGTTTTACTCTCCATTTGCCTTTTGAATTCTGATAAATGTTAACTTTCTTCTGCTTCACATTTTATAAGGAGATTCTTTTGTAACCATCTGTGATATTTATAAACTCGAGACAAGGCACAACTGGAATTATGATGGCTGAGCCAAGTAAGGTACAAAAGCCAAAATATATGATCCTACAGTGATTTGTCCCCTTTGTAAGAAAGTTCTTAATTCCTTTGAACCAAAGTATAAATAAAGCTTAGTGACTTTCATTTATTCGGACTTTTTGAATTTTTGAATTCTATTGATAATATTATGTCTGATTTCACATATACAAGGCTCAAAATTCATTATCTTGTCAAAGATAAGATAGAGGAAGCTTCTGTAATTTTCTTAGATAAGCTTGCTATTCAATTGGTTAAGAAGACAACAACTGAACTCAAGCTCATACTAAAAGAGGTTAAATCATTGTATATGTCAGCTTATGTACTTTACCCTGCAACTTAAAGACTAATGGTGTTCAATTGTTATTGGTAGGACGACCGTGAGTATGACTTTCCTGATGAGTTAGATCTTCCCGTAGGAAAGCATGTCCTGCTAAAGCTAAAAATGAACGAGTACAACAAGAAGCATCTAACTTCTAGCATCAGTGTGAGACAATACACAATATGCGACGATCTTTTGAACCAATTCAATGAGGCAAATGTTGAGGTTTAAACTTCTTAAATGCTCATTTTTATGTTACTAAATTGTAATAAATAATTCGTAGTGATTGTGTGTTTTCCTCTATTTTACACTACTTTTAGATTTATGTGCATTTATATTTGTACTAATCAGATTAGTTGTGTCTAAAATAGTAGAATATTCTAGAAGGCAGTAGTAAGGTTCAGTCAGCTGTGGAGTTGACTAAGACTGGTAAGGATGATGTTGAAACTGTAGCTAAAGCTATTCCTCCACATATAACACATCTTGAAGATGGCACCATATATGAACTTCCTCAACATGTCATCCCTACTCCTATTAAGGGAAAAAGAAGAATTACTAACAAGAGGAATGTTGTTAAGGATGACTCTATAACCACTTCTCAGGTGGCTTCTTTGGTTCCTGCTGACGAAAGAGCTGTGAAGGTGATAAAGCAAGAGAAGTAGTGAATAATGTTGTAAGATGTTATTGTTATTTGTAATGTAATTTTAATTATTGCGGTTTTAGGTTGTTCTGTGGCTTTTTGAATCTTCTGTGTTCTCTGAACTATGTGTTTTGTTTTATTAGATTGTTATCTGACTTTATGTTTTTAATTAAATACAGTTCTGTTTCTGTTTATTTTAAATGGCCAGCATTTTCCAACGTGTCCAAATTGATTATAACGTCTAGATTCAAAGGGTTTCAAAACTTTGGTAAACGCTCTATTTATCCAAAGAAACGAACATGAATTCTATATGATTATTGGTGTTCTCTATATAGTAAACCTTTCTAATTATCTTAGTATCACTAATAAGATTTTTATCCTTCCTCTATCTCTCTCTTTTACAAAATAATGCTCATACATGAAAGTTGAAGTAATGGCTATTAGTAAAATAATAATTATACTACGGTCAAAATTAATGTTTATTCCTCATTTTATAAGCTAATAAGCCATGTATGTATGTGTGTATATATTATATATATATCAACCTGAATATAATAATTCATATATCACGTTATGAAGGTACAAGTAATGATTGTTAGTAAAATACTAAAGCCATAAATATTAAAGCAATATTAAAAGCCATATATCATGTTTGCACTCTACTTAAGTGCAAATTGATAAAGAGTATGGCTTATTCACGTTTATTTATCTTTTGGACTGGTATATGAGCCTCATCCTATCGTTTACTTAATATATATTTATTAACAATGTCATTTCTTTCAATCATGATGATGTCGCTGAGTTGTTGGATAAACCTGGAGTTTGTGAATCACAATTTCTTGCTTGGATGGAAAAAAAAACAAGACTAATGTGTTTGCTAGGACTTTGAAATAGATTGAATTTCTAAAGCATTATGTCTATCAAAGGAACAAAAGGGCATGGAAATGAAGAAAGAAAGGCTATTCAGTTGGCAGAATAACACATTTATCACCATCATCAGGAGAATTGTATTACCTACGTGTGCTGCTAACCCAAGTAAAAGGTCCTCAGTCATTTGATGAAATCAAAATAGTTGATAGTGTTATTCACAAAACTTTCAAAGAAGTATGTTTTGCATATGGGTTATTAGATAATGATCATGAATACATCTTAGCTATCAAAGAAGCATCTATTTGGGCATCGGGTCGTTCATTAAGAAAACTATTTGTTAGCATGTTACCGCGTTTTTCTCTACAACGCCCTGATTTTGTTTAGAAAGAGACCTCAAAGCTACTTCTGAAGATGTGCTATGCATCCCTCGCAATGATCCTATGTCTTTAAGTAAGTTCGTCTATCCTGCCTTTTACTACACTCACTCTTCATATACAATGATCGTTACTAATTTATATGTTATAAAATGTAGGTGTCAATATATCTCAATATGAGAAAGATTAGGTTGCATTGAAAGAACTAGATTCATTATGGCGGCAAAATGGAAAGAGTCTACTTGACTGCTTTGCTATGCCATTACCTAAAGAATTGCCGCCAATAGATGTGTTGGAAATTGTTCCCTAAGGGCCAATTATTGTACTTTGAATATTATTAATTTAATAAAATTTCTCCATTCTGTTATCATATTATTTGCATGTTAACTGTGATAATTATATCCTTGGATAAATCATAAAGATTGTCCTCAAATGTCTCTAGTCGGTCATCTATATGGGAGCAGAGATGAAACAAGACCAGTATGACTTTGATAAGATATGGAGATACAAATCAAAGTCTTAGGCACTTGTAAGAGTATAAGGTGCTGGACCTACCCACTATGAGAAAGCTACATGGATCAAGTCATAAGCTTTTCTCATATAAAACCACGTCACAATGCCCTTTGACCTGAGGTTATCATGGATTCCTATATGAGAGTTGCTGAGCTTTGAACTAGTCAAAAGTCACTTTTGACTGGGTGATGATAAAGGCTACGATCGGGCTTGGTGGTTTTTCATGCAGAGGAAAATGAATGATCAAGATGAAATTTGTCCCTCACATTAGTAGAGAGATATTACTAGACCCCTCGATGAGTGAGTCTGAGAAATGTATGGCCATACTACGATGGAAAGGAGTTTTCATTTCTATTGTCAGACTACTCAAGAATCAAAAAAGCAATGGTCAGGAACAAGAGGATGACATTATCCATGCCTCATCCTTGACCGATATATCGTGCGACAAAAGGGACGTGACATGGTTGTATGACAAGTTGCATCGTGTTAACGATCCTCATATGAATTAGGTAATCGTAATGTCTTGCTAGAGGTCACTTGTGACTTGTGGGTTAGTACAGTTATTGACCTACTGCCAACTTCATATGGGCCTATAGGGTCGCACACAAGAATGGCCCAACACGAGATAATGCTTAATCTAGGGTGGACGAATTTTATATTTATTTATATATAAAATATAAAATTGGTGAAATAAAATTAATAATATTATATATATATATATATATTATATGATATTATTATGTTGTGTTAGTTTTAAATTTAATTTATTAAGATAAATTAAATATAATAACTAACATGATAGAGATATAGTATATCAGATTTAATCTATGAAGATCAATTAAATCTAATAGCTCTTTATTTGGATTAAATAAATAGGTTAAATTAAAATTGTTGGACAGCTTTAATTTAAATTGAATTTATTTAATTAGCTCATCAAAATAATTAATTGTTAATTAATTTCAAAATTAATAAAGATTATTTTTGAAATTTGAATATACCATCATAGGTTATAAAATTGATAGAGTAGAAAAACTCATACACGCATGAGAATTCAGATCCGTAAGGGTAACCCTATGAGACATTGGAGGCGCTGGCACGTAGTCTGTGTTGGAGAGCATTCGTGTGGATACCGGTAGAGAGAGCGGACCTGAGGTGTTGGCTCCTAGAGATCAAAAACAATGAATTGAAAAAGGTACGAATCTTTCTAACTCGATTTAAACATCGTTGATAGATCCTCGATTAGGATCGGCAAAAATTTTAAAATTTTTCTGCTGTGCCTGCTTGCCTATCCTAATAATGGCATCAAAGCCAGGTTAATTGTACGTTTAAATTGAGTTTATGTTCTTATGCATGTAATAAATATATGGGATATATATGTATGCTTATAAGAAGATGATCGAATATGTATCTAATTTAGTTTTTGGTTTTAAGAAATTCGAATTGTATGCAATCTATTGCGTATTGTATGCGATATTGAAATATGTTTCGGTTTTAAGAAAGTCAAACCTATGCGATTTGTTGATGTGTCGCGATTTCTCTTTTGGATTGGATCCAAAATTGGAATTCTCGTCATTCTTGGTTTCGAATTGGTTGAAGATTACGATGTACGAACATGTTAGGGTCTCTAATCGGATTTAGGGATCTGAAATCTTAGAGAAGAACTAGTTCTGAGTTCCAATTTCTATTCGGGTTGTAAGGATCCGAAACTATGGGGAAGACAATTCGGATAAGAAGTGTTCTGGGCCATTTTTCAGTACCATTATGACTACCTGTTCGTAGCACGATTTAACTGAATCACGACATTTATTGCTTTTCATATTGTATGAACTGTTACTTGTTGTGGTTTATTTTCAAACTTGTTTAGGTATGGTGAACAACATGGCTTTAGATCTTTACAACGGTTGTAATATTTAAATACAGCCTGCGTGCTGTGCGCTCCTCTAAATACTCTCAATGTACATTCTCTTCTCATCTCACTCCCCTCGAATGTTTAAATGAGGTTTCTCTCAATGTATTTCTTTTCTTATTTAGAGAAGTCATCTCATTGGCTTGGGAGGATTTTAGGTTAGGTAAGCCATGTTGTGTCACGTTTAAATTATGCTTTTGATTAGATCATCGCATGAATACTTGTGCGTTTATATGTATTTATCTGTATCAGATACGACTACGATTGCATTCATATAAACAAAACTAATTAATTGATCCCTCTGAATCAAATATTAAGTCATAATGCCTCCAATTAATGAATACTTGTCAAAACCTAGATCACTCAATTGTGGAAACCACCAAAGTGGATGCACTTGAGTTATCTTGATGAGACAAGCATGAGTAATGGTGCTGCTCACAATATTCATTATTGTTTTGACTTAATTGAAATTAACAAAACGGTTTTAAATCTCAAGGTGTTAGATGGGATTAAACATGCTGGATCATATGATGATTGAATCCTATAAAGATCTAAGAGTCACATGTAATGTAATTGGTAAATAGGTTACCTACCTAAATAACTTGAATTTAAGCATTTTGCCAAAGCGGACTTAAGTTTAAGCCAACTATGAATTTTATCCCACTAATTATTATATTAAGGGTTGTTAATTTAGTGGGAGATTACTAACTAACTTTGCATATTTTAATTGTAGAATCATGTTAACTAGTAATACTGCTACACTATCGTTGCAATTGGTCCTTGAGAAGGATAAACTCAATAGGACAAACTTTCTTGACTGGTTCAGGAACTTGAGAATTGTTCTCAAGCAGGAAAGAATGGCTTATGTCCTAGATCAACCCATTCCTGAGGAGCCTGTAGCCAATGCTCCAAGAGCTTAGAGAGATGCTTACCCGAAGCATAAGGATGACTCTATGGATGTAGGTTGCTCGATACTTGCCACTATGGTTCTAGAGCTCCAAAGAGATCTAGAACTTATGGAGGCTCATGAGATGATTGTCTATCTCAAGGAAATGTTCTAGCAATAGGCAAGGAAAGAAAGATATGAGACCACAAAGGCCTTACATTCCTGCAAGATGGCTGAAGGTGTATCAGTTAGTGCTCATGTGTTAAAGATGAAAGGCTATATTGATCACCTTGAGAGGCTTAGATTTCCCATGAGCTAGGAGTTAGCTACAGATTTGATCCTGAACTCACTCCCGGAGAGTTATGACTAGTTTGTCATGAACTACAACATGAACAACATAGAGAAATCAATTTCTAAGATGCATGGGATGCTCAAAATTGTTGAGCAAAGCATTAAAAAAAAGTCCAGTATTGTTTTGATGGTTCAGAAAGGGAATGGCAAATGGAAGGATAATGGCTCAGGTGGTAAGACTAAAGAGTCAAATAAGCTCGAAACCAAGCCTGCACCCAAGAAAGCAAAGCCTTCGAAGGAAGGAGTTTGCTACTTCTGCAATGAACCCGATCATTAGAAGAGGAAGTGCAGACTCTACCTTGAAGATCTGAAAAAGAACAAGAAGGATAGTGGGGCTATCGCTTCAAGTATTTATGTTATAGACATTCATTTTTCTACTTCCTCTACATGGGTATTAGATGTTGCATGTGGTTCTCACATTTGTACAAATGTGCGGGCCTAAAGGATAGTAGAAAGCTGAAGAAGGGCAAGGTGAACCTACAAGTTGGAAACAAAGCAAGAGTTGCTGCTTTAGCCTAGGTACTTATGAATTAGCACTGCCCAGTGGGCTTTTGTTAGTTTTGAACAATTGCTATTATGTCCTTGCTCTGAGTAGTGACATTATTTTCTCTTTCTTATTTGGATAAGGAAGGTTATACTTCCATTACTGGGAATGATAAATATTATATTTATCGTAATGACGTTTTCTATGCTTATGGTGATTTACATGTCGGTCATTATATATTAAATTTAGAATATTCTAATAATGGACATATCTATAATGTAACTACCAAAAGGATAAAATCAAACGATTTGAATCCGACCTACCTGTGGCATTGTCGTCTGGGCTATATAAATGAGAAATGCATTTCTAAAGTCTATCAAGATGGATTTCTAAACACATTTGATTTTGAATCATATGATACATGTGAATCTTGCTTATTAGGAAATATGACAAAGGCATCTTTTACTGGACATAGTAAGAGGGTCACTGATTTATTGGGCCTCACACATACAGATGTATGTGGACCATTAATACAGCTGACAGAGGAGGTTATCTGTACTTCATTACATTTATAGATGACTTTAGTAGATATAGATATATCTATCTAATGAAACATAAATCTGAATCTTTTGAAATATTCAAAATATTCCAAAAAGAAGTACAAAACCAACTTGACAAAACAATTAAAGCACTTTGATCTGATCGAGGTGGTGAATATTTAAGCCAAGAGTTTATTGACCATCTTAGGAGTTGTGGGATAATCTCACAATTGACTCCTCCAGGAACACCACAATGGAATGGCATTTCTGAACGGAGATCGAATACTATTAGATATGGTTTGATCTATGATGAGTCAAACAGATCTTCCACCGTCCTTTTGGGGACATGCCCTAGAGACAATTGCGTTCACACTAAATCGTGTTTCATCTAAGGCAATTGAAAAGACATCATATGAGATATGGACTGGAAAGAAACCAAGTTTATTTTTTCTTAAGATATGGGGATGTGAGATATATGTTAAGCAACAAGCCTCAGACAAATTAACGCCCAAATCATCAAAGTGCCTTTTCGTGGGGTATCCTAAGGAAACGAAAGGATAATAATAAAGTGTTTGTTATTCGAAACAATTAGTTTTTAGAAAGAGAGTTTATTTCTTTATTTCTAAAACAACCAATGGGAGCAAGGTACATCTCGAAGAAGTTCGAGAGTTACAATATAGTACAGAACTATAGACGGAAAATAGAGAAGACTCACAATAAGTTGCTGAGCCTCCTCAAGTAACACAAGGTTCACGAAGATCTGATAGGACACAGCATCAACCCCAGAGATATGGATTTCTGATTACTGAAGGCCATGATGTGTTGCTTATTGACCAAAATGAGCCAACCACCTATCAAGAAGCCATAGTGGGATCAAACTCTGAGAAATGGCTAAATGCCATGAAGTTTGGAACGCAATCCATGTGCGACAATCAGGTATGGACCTTAGTCGATCCACCTGAAGGTGTAAAAACCATCGGGTGCAAATGAGTTTTCAAGGAGAAAATTGACATAGATAGCAATGTAAATGTCTTCAAGGCATGACTGGTTGCAAAAGGATTCACTCAAACTCATGGTATAGACTATGATGAAACCTTTTCCCCAGTTGCAATGGTCAAATCAATCAAAATCCTTCTTGCCATTGCAACATATTATGACTATGAAATATGGCATATGGACGTCAAAACAGCCTTCCTTAATGGAAGCTGCTTGAGGATGTGTACATGACATAACCTGAACGTTTTGTGCATCCAGAGGACTATGGTAAAGTTTACAAGCTTCAAAGATCCATTTATAGGTTGAAACAAGCATCTCCGAGCTAAAATCATCGTTTTGATGAAGTAGTCAAATAGTTTGGATTCATTCAAAACATCAATGGACCTTGTGTTTACAAGAAGGTTAATGGGAGCACAGTTGTATTTCTAGTGCTTTATGTAGATGACATCCTTCTCATTGAGAATGACATTCCTATCTTACAAAGTGTCAAGTCTTGGTTAGGAAAGTCCTTTTCAATGAAAAACTTAGGTGAAGCCACCTACATCTTAGGAATTAGGATCTATAGAGATAGATCGAAAAGACTAATTGTCTAAGTCAAAGCACATACATAAATAAGATACTGCATAGGTTCAGTATGCAGGATTCAGAAAGGGATTACATGCCTATGTCTCATGTCATCTATCTTAGCAAGGATCTGTGTCCTAGTACACCTGATCGGCAAGATCGCATGAGTAAGATTCCATATGCCTCGACCATTGGATCCATCATGTATGTCATGTTATGTACTCAACCGAATGTCTTATTTGCCTTAAGTATGACCAGCAGATATCAACAAGATCCTGGTGAGGGTCATTGGACTACTATCAAGAATATCCAAAATTACTTGAGAAGGACTAAGGACTTATTTTTAGTCTATGGTGGACTGGATGATGAGCTCTGTGTAACCGATTACACAGATGCAAGTTTCCAAACTGACCAAGACAACCTTAAATCACAATCTGGATACATATTCCTCCTAAATGGTGGAGCAATAAGCTGGAGCAGCTGCAACAAAAACTGAGTATATAGCAGTATCGGATGCAGCTAAAAAATCCGTTTCAATCAAAAAGTTCATTACTAAACTAGTGGTAGTCCCTACCATCTCAAATCCAATAGATTTGTTCTGTGATAATAGCTGTGCTATTGCACAGGCTAAGGAGTCTAGGTCACATCAAAGGACCAAGCATATACTCAGGCAATTTCATCTTATTAGAGAAATCAATGATAGAGGTGATATAAAGATATGCAAAGTAGAAGGAGAAGACAATGTTGTTGATTCCCTTACTAAGCCGCTTGCACAAGCAAAGCATGAGCGTCATGTTAGGACAATGGGAATTAGGCAAATTAATGATTGTACCTAGAGCAAGTGGGAGGATGTTGGAAATTATGCCTTAATGGCCAATCATTGTACTTTAAACATTATTAACTTAATGAAATTTCCCCATTCTGTTATCCTATTATTTGCGTGTTAACTGTGATAATTGTATCCTTGGATAAATCATAAAGATTGTCCTAAAATGTCCCTGGTCGGTCATCTATACGTGAGCAGAGATGAAACAAGACCAATTGGACTTTGATAAGATATGGAGATACGAATCAAAGTCTTAGTCACTTGTAAGAGTATAAGTTACGGGACCTACCCACTACGAGAAAACTACATGAATCAAGTTATAAGCTTTTCTCATGTACAACCACGTCACAATGCCCTTTGACCTGAGGTCATCATGGAATCCTACATGAGAGTTACTAAGCTTTGAACTAGTCAAAAGTCACTTTTGACTGGGTGATAATAAAGGCTACGATCGGGCTTGGTGGTTTTTCAAGCAGTGAAATATGAATGATCAAGATGGAATTTGTCCCTCATATTAGTAAAGAGATATTACTGGGCCCCTCGATGAGTGAGTCTGAGAAATATATGGTCATACTACGATAGAAAGGAGTTTCCATTTCTATTGTCAGACTACACAGGAATCGAGAAAGTAGTGGTCAGGAACAAGGGAATGACATTATCCATGCCTCATCCTTAACCTATATATCGTGTGACAAAAGGGACGTGACATAGTTGTATGACAAGTTGCATCATATTAATGATCCTCATATGAATTGGGTAGTCGTAATGTTTTGCTAAAAGCCTCTTGCGACTTGTGGGTTAGTACAGTTATTGGCCTACTACCAACTTTGTATGGGCCTACAGGGTCGCACACAAGAATAGCCCAACACGAGATAATGTTTAATCTAGAGTGGACGAATTTTATATTTATATATATATAATATAAAATTCGTTAAAATAAAATTAATAATATTATATATATTTATATGTATGTATGTATTTTCAAAATACATATTTTATATGTGTGTGTGTGTGTGTATTATATGATATTATTATATTGTGTTAGTTTTAAATTTAATTTATTAAAATAAATTAAATATAATAACTAACATGATAAAGATATAATATCTCAGATTTAATCTATGAAGATAAATTAAAGCTAATGGCTCTTTATTTATATTAAATAAATAGGTTAAATTAAAACTGTTGGACAGATTATTTAAACTAAATTTATTTAATTAGCTCATAATTAATTGTTAATTAATTTCAAAATTAATAAAGATTAGTTTTGAAATTCGAATATAGCCTTATGGGTTATAAAATTGATAGAGTAGAAAAAATCATACACGCATGAGAATTCAGATCCATAAGGGAAACCCTAGGAGACATTGGAGGCGCTGGCACGCAGTCTGTATTGGAGAGCATTCGTGTGGATACTAGTAGAGGGAGCGAACCTAAGGTGTTGGGTCCTAGAGATCAAAAACCCTGAATTGAAAAATGTACGAATCTTTCTAACTCAATTTAAACGCCATTGATAGATCCTCGATTAGGATCGACGAAAATTTTAAAATTCTTCCACTGTGCCTACCGATCCTAACAAGATGTATCAAACCAATTTATATTGCAAGAGTTAAGCTATGAAAAAGATGCATTACAAATTGAAGCAAACAAACTTCAACACTAACTCAATTTGGAGCAGAAACAAATTTTCACCAAGGTGATTTGATCTTTAAAAAAAGATGAAGGAGGTTTCTTCTTCATATATAGTTATGGTGGAACTGGGAAGACATTCTTGTGGAATGCATTGACCTCATCACTTCATGCAGAAGGACACATTATGCTCAAGTTGCATCAAGTGGAATTGCAACAACATTATTACCACTTGGTAGAACAATGCATTCCAGGTTTGCAATTCCAATTCAAATTAATGAGTCCTCAATGTGTTCAATCAAGTAAAATTCCCCTTTAGCAAATGTCATTACATGCACAAAACTTATTATATGGGACGAAGCACCTATAGTTCAGCGTTTTTGTGTTGAAGCATTTGATAGGACCATTAGGGATATCATGCATTGTGGTAGACCATTGGAGGAAAGTGCATAATTATAGGAGGTGATTTTCGTCAAATATTACCATTTATACCAAAAGGAACAAGAGGCACTATTGTCAATGCATACAACAACTCTTCATATTTATGGTATCACTGCATCATTTTCCAATTGACCAAGAATATGCGGCTGACCTCTTCAGCTTCAGGGACTTATCATGAAAGGTTGGAATGGTTCTCAAAATGGTTATTAGATGTTAGTGATGGAAAATTAGGAGACTCACATGATGGTGTTGCTAAAATTGAAATAACTAGTGAATTGTTAATTTAAGGGCATCAATATCCAGTTCATGCAATTGTTGAATCAGTATACATCAGCCTCTTAGACAATCTCAACTCTAACGAATACTTTAATGATAGAGCTATCTTGGCTCTAACAATTGAAATGGTGAATCACATAAATGAGCACGTGTTCCATGTTTCTTGGAGAGTTATATGAATTCTTCAGTTGTGACTCAGTTTGCAAGTCAAGTGAAAACAGTGGTAGTTTTGACAACCTTACACCCTTAAATTCTCTTAACACAATTACGTGCTCTGGTATGCCTTAACACAAGCAAACATTGAAAGTAGGAGCGCCTATAATGTTGTTGAGGAATATTGATCAATCTCATGGATTATGCAATGGAACACGGCTTTGTATAACTTAGTTAGGAAAGACCGTCATTGAGGCAGTTACTTTAAATGGTTCACATCCAAATGAAAAGGTGCTCATTCATATGATGGATATGAATCCTTTTGAAAGTAGGTGGCCTTTTAGCATGCAACAGAGACAGTT